>JAOXXN010000065.1:53321753-53343779 GCA_026770055.1 Myrmophylax atrothorax | reverse complement strand
TCTATCTGTCTTTTAACATTTAGTTCAAACCCTTTGTTTCACATTTAAATTTCCCCTCTTTCCTCCTCTACCCCAGGCTTTTCAACACTTGCTTTTAGAAGAAGCCCTTGGAGGAAGACAGGGCAGGCAAGAGGGCCTAAGAGGTTAGGAATACTCAGGGGAAAGTAATTTCACTTTGTCTCTCTCCCTCCAGTTAATACCGGAACCTTTTGGTTGAGGGTTGCATGATAGCTTAAGTGTACCTCTTCCCTGGGGGTCAGTGGGGACAACGGGTGTTGAGTGCCTCTGAAAATCCCTCTCCTTAGGAAGCCCTGCCTGGAAAGGCTGGACTAGGTCAGGCTTGGCCCCACATGGCTACACGTCGACTCTGAATTGGGCCTGGTCTCACCTGACATATGCAGACCCAATGGCTCAGCTAGCCTTTGGCTATTTTTGTCTTCTCTTTAGGGAGACAGCTTGACTGCTTAATGCAGCACTTAATTCTCAGGTCATGATCTGCATGTCTTCAGGTCACAGGGGAATTTTGGCTTGCCAAGTGTTAAACCTTCTGTGTTTATAAGCATTAAGCCTTAATGTGGTTACTGCTTGCTGCTCTATGTGTTTTGTTTCAATCTTGTGAAGACTACGACATATAGCTTAAGGGCACTGCAGACAGTAATTCAAGCTTTGTTTAAGACATGGCAGATAAAAAATTTTCATTCTAACACATTATGGTAATGTGGGACACTCTAGGCTGTGCAAAAAAACCCCTTGCCTGTAACAAGGATGAGATACTTGATATTTTCTTGCCAAGGGAAATATTTACTTATTTTTGTAATACTGATTTGTACATCATTAAAAAATCACCATATTTTGTTAGCTTTTGTGTGAATTAGGGGGTGAAATCTTCAATTTATTTTAAAAACGAAAACCACACCATGCAATCTTTTCTACACAATATGGAAGGACTAACCTCTTTAGTCACTTCCAAAGCACAGCATGGCTTAGTAGGGATGTCTGGTTGGCTTTTCCAGTCACTGCAGCACTGGCAGCCTGCAGCTGAATCAAACATGTGGAGGACTCACTCTTTTCAGTCTTCCCACTTTCTTATTTCTCTGATAGCTTTGGATCAGCACAAAATTCTTGTCACACTGAGCATCTGCTGACCTCAGTGACCTGCTGAAGTCAATCAGCCTCTGCTGACCTCAGTGATTTCCCTAAGAGCTATCATGTATATGGAGGCTTTCCTGTCCTTAAGACCTTTATGTTAAGGGCCTGTCCCAAACCTCACCGAGTTGATGGCAAGCCTTTAACTGACCTAAATAGGCTTTAAATTGAGTCTTATTGCAGAATTTGCTAGTGTAATACAATGGGGATTTTGTGCCCTGGCATGTTTTAAGAAGAACTGACTGTCCACTTCTGGAGAGAGAAGGTAAAGCTTTAGTTGTGTGGGATGGGATTGGTTCCTGATGTAGGTCCAGGGAGGTCCTTGTATGTAAGAGGCCATGAACAACTCTTCTCCAAGCATGAAAAAATTGTTTAAAAAGCCATTGACACTTTTTAATCTAGTTACAAAATGTGTGCAAATCTTATTTCAAGGTAAGTGGAAAGGGAACAAATACTGAGCTATTACATTTAATCTCTTTTCAGAACACTGTAACAAACAAAGAGGGAAGAAAATACCTAACTACCAAGGAATCATGCAAACATACAAGTCTTCTAAGTTTGTGTTTGCCTGGACTCCAGCCAATGCCTGATTGCACACTATAAATTTACAGGTGGCATTTCTGTTTGATTTCATTCAGGCCTCCAAAGGTACCTCTTCTCTGGGTGGAAATGTGCGGAGGTGTTACTTTACTCAGCTATATGAGAAGGTCTTACACATGCACTTGGATGAGGTCTCACTACAAAAAGCAATGATTATTTTGCCTTGTATGTATTGGTTAAGTGACAAGACCTATATAACAAGGTACTTTGCTCTTTTAGTTGTTATGGAGCAATTGCTGGCATGTTATGTGTTTTTATAGGAAGCCAAATTCTGACCTCATTTGTAAATTTACAGACTTTATAGAATATAAAAGGTTCAAATGTGTGTAAATGAGTGCAGGAATTTACTTCATTTTTTAGAAATTTAAAACAAAGTACAACCATAGGAAAAAAGAGGTGAAAGGATCCTCAACAGGAACCTCAGCCATTGGTGTGTAATCAAGTAGGGCCAATTATGCCCATGTCATTCCTGTCAGCTGTTATTTAACTAGTACTAGAAGATAAACCAGTATGGGAAAATCCAGGTGATACATTCCAATGATTCACAATTAGGTTTTTCTTAAGTGAAATCTGAATCTTCCCTACTGCAATCTTAACCCAATTCCTTTTTGTCCTATCTGCCATGTAATATCAAATTTCTGATTTTTATATTGCTAGGAATATTCTCTTGTGTTTTCTACCTGGAGGTATTCACAGACATGTTTTCCAGCAGAACAATTCTAATTTAATTAAGGTGCTATGAGGCAACAAGAATAGAAACTATTACATCTACTAACAACAGTCATATCTCTGCTTATCAGCGTAATAGCAAAACAATTTAATTAAATGCATTGGCTTAGTCAACTGGGTTTGCAGTCTGAATTTGCCATTCCTTTTAATGGAGCCAAATTTGTTTATTTTTAGGGATTCCAGAAATTCATGTAAGCGTTTTCCAAGAATGGCTGTTGTCGGCAGACTGATAGCAATGTTGAATCATTTGTGCTGGTTGTGACAAAAATTTCTATTCCTGAAGAGATAGCCACTGAAAGGCAGGAGTACGTGCGGTTACAAACCGTGATGGGCATGTGCGGTGCTGATGATGTGAAGAGGACAGAGGGGCTTTTAAAAGACCAGCCAGAGAACAGAGAGAAGGGGATTCAAGGTAGGACACCATGGACTTGGCAAAGGGGATGAAAACTTTGTCTCTGTAAAGCAAGCTTTCTAAAAATGCCTCACTGTTGGCTCTGCTCCACTGACATTAATGAAGCTGGAAGACATAGTAATAGACTAAGGATCAAAAGCATGAGTGGGAGTTTTCTACTGTGCCATACTGGTGGAGCTGGAGAAGTGCTCACAACAGTGGGAAATCCTTAGTGAATATCCTTAGTGTAGACAGGAGCTTTTAGGAGTTAAATCTGCAGGAAATAAAAAGATGGGGAGGGAGTGTGAGAGATGCAGCACAGACCATTCCTAATAGGAGTAAAACTGCACATAGCCCAAAATGCAATATATGGCATATAATTGTAAAAGATGTTTTGAATGAACAATAACCTTTAAATTCTTTAGTGTGTGTTCTCTGAGCTGTAGAATGTTCTGATTGTTAAGGCAATTAGCTTTTAAAAATAGTTATTTTTTTAGATTTTAATTACATGCTGCATTTTGCCTTTGTTATTAGATGGGGTCAGTAAGGTTACTGAAGTAATTATTGCGCTCTGCTTGGCACTGGTTAAAGCATAACTGGAGTAACTGCATTCAATTCTGTATGAAAAAACGTGGACAAATTGAAGAATTTAGACTGGAAGAAAGATGGTAAGAAGTCTGGCATTCAGATTAAGAGGAAAGGTTTAGATAACTTGGCACCTTTAGCCTAAAGGCAAAAGTAAAGTGTGGGGAACATAACAACAGAAGACATAAACGAATGTTATAAAGAGGACAAGGATCAGTTATTCTCATTAGTCAACAAAAATGGGACAAATAATAATTGGCTGAAGCAGAAGGGAAGTTTTAGGTTAAATATTGGGCAAAACCGTAGAGGAACAGTTCGGCAATTGGACAAGCTGCCAAGAGCCGTTGGACATTCACTGTCGTTGGAGTTATTTGAGGCCAGACACCCATCTGCAGGGACAGTTATAGAATAATTAGATCAATCCTGCCACAGACAGAAGGGTAGGCAAGGGGTCCTTCTGGCATCAGTGACCAAGATTTTGTTATGGATCTACTCTTTCAGGATTCATGCCCACCCTCTATTTTGTAAACTATGGTGCATGCTTCAGCCTCCACTGAAATTGAGGAGGAGAGCAATAGTTTAAAGCTGCTCTTGGTAGGGTCAGAAAACATGTGAGGCATAAAATTATCCCCTGATCTGTGGCCATGCATTTCTTTTTATGGCTTCTTAGAATGAGACTTCCTCTCCCCTGGGCATCTCTGCTTTGTCTCTTTGAAAAAGTGAGCTCTGGGAGAATAAAGTAGTAACCAAAACAGAGTAGAATGGGTTTGGACTTACTCATTGCTATTCACTACTTTATGGCAGCTTTTAGAAGTTGAATTGCAAATGTCTGCATTTTATTGACAATGTGCTCCTCATCTTTCCTACTACTTATATGGAAGAAACCAATCATGCCAAGTGCACACTGTCTTCTTGGTGTCAGCAGACCTCTTCCCATGGATTGAGATGCTGATAACAAAGCAAACCAGGAGGAACTACAAAAATTTGCAGTGCTATACAATGCTTACCCGCTGGATTTGACCCAAAGATTGGCCTGGACAGGTTCTGCTTCCAACTGCATGGTGAATGTCAAGGCATGGCTCCAAATACTGGTCACTATGTTTGCAAGCAGAGCAGACAATTTTTAGAGGTGCATTGCACTGTTTGCAGCACATCTGAGATTAGAAACTGGCTGTGTGATGGATAAAAAATGAAATGGCTTATGTGTGCTTTGTGAGGTACTGCAGAGACAATATAAAGGACAGTGAGCTAACTTGTATTGCTAATAGTGGTCTTAAAGTTGTAATTACATATGGAATTATAAAGCATGAGCTCAGCCTGTGTATTCTTCCCTTCTAGTGCTAATGAAAAACAAAGTAATCTTAGTGTTTTGTGAGATCCCAATACAACGCAAGCAATCACTTGGCTGGCTAACTGACAGGCAGAGGTACAGTATGACACCCGTTGTGTTAAAAGAAAAAAAAATAGATTGCCAGTGGCAAAGACTTTAAATCCCCAGAATAAGGGTAAGGTCATACATAATCCTTATATTTGCTAAGGCTCACAACACTGAGCAACCCCTAGTGTCTGGAATGCCTTGAGTGGCCATGCTCTGTCCACTTCTAGATGGTAATGTTATCTCAGAGATACAGGGGTATATCTGCAGCGGAGATTATCCCTCTTTGCCAAATCAAAAGACTAGAAAATAGTCATAGAGCAGGAGATGTCATTGCAATGTGATGCATGACCCTATATCCAAAGCGAACAACCCCATGACTGTAACCATGAGATGCCTTCACTAAGCTTCATGACTCTTTTTTTTCCTCCCCACTCCCATTTCTCATGACACAAAGCAAAAGGTGCTGAGATGCACTGAGAGGGACTGCATAGAAGGGCTCCCTTGTGACTTGGGAGCCCTGGGAAGGCTGAGCAGGGAAAAGTCACCCCTGGGGAACATGCAACAGGTCCAACTGCTGGCTGGTTACTTCCAGCCAAGGGCCAGGAAGGGCTGATGGTGCCACAATTTTCTCCTCATCATGACCCTTATATGCCCAGAGGCTCCATGAGGAGCCATGGCTGTCTCATCTCCTTGCTTCACTCTCCCTCACTCTGAGGGTGCTCAGATCATCTTCTGCAAAGTGTGTAAAGAGACAGTCTGTTTTATGCAGGCCTGGTTTTCTGCCCTAGTAGTGTTGAAAGAGACCATTTCATAGCATTAACTCTGTACTTCTTTTCTAAAAACAGTTTGTGCTTTTGATGAAAAACTAGTATTTAACATCCATTAAAAACAAGCAAACAATGGCCTTTGAAGTTACTTACCCTTGGAAAATATTATTGATACATATATGTGTAACAGGTCGGGCATCTAAGAGGGGAGGAATGAACTTTTTCTTCTGTAACGTCTATTAATGAGTCTACGTGCAAAACTTCATCCAATGGTTTTTGGAACTATAAACCCTTCCTTTCTTGGCTTAATTCTTCAGGCTCTGCTAATGCTTTTTTGTTTTTTTTTTTTTGTGGGTTTCTTTGCTGCTGTGTCATCCTGGGCTAGTTCACATGTGAGTGTGAGGGGGAAGAGTACCTTCACCACCCCTTCAGTGCTGAATTGAAGTAGTCTGGAGGGCCAAGAGGCCAGGCATTTATACCTACAAAAGGGGCTGATGTAGCAGTATGGAGGGCAGCAGAGTCCTAACACTACCAGGACTTAGTACCCCAAAGCTGCTTGGTGTGGTCATCCCTTTTCTGCTTGTGGGTCTCCTTGTCTGCTAGAACCACTTTGTAAACTCAGGCACCCTCGAGACCCAACCCCCTCGCTTTTAATTCACTGGGGAACTTGTGACATAACAGCTTTAAGCCTCTGCCTGCACTGGCTTTTTCTGTGATGAGGGTGTTTTATTTTTGCCACAAAGATGAAAGACTAGAGGAAGAAAATCTGACATGACTTAGCGGTAGTGCAAACGAGTCATAGGAAACTCACTCTAGAGATATCTCCAGAGACTAGTCAAGACAAAAGTTACAGCACAAGCATTTGGAAGGGGGCCACTGCAAACAATTTGTCCTCATTCCAGTTGAGCAACTGTAAGTAGGGACATTTTCAACACAGGCCATTTAGGGACAGAAGGAAAGATTGGATGGCACTAAAAGAAACTACACAAATATGTGGTGATAGGATGACTCGGCCACCCGCCACACATACTCTGCTGCTCGTTGTTCTTTCTCCTGTCATCCCAACATCTGAAAAGGTTCCACTCCAGCACAGCAGCACGGCACAGTGGAGAAAAGAATAAATTAACTCCAGGTGACAAAATCACCTTCCTTCTCTGGCCTCTGCAAGAAGGGAGAGAAGGGGTCATATGTGTGGCATGGACTGAGGACAATAGGGTGAAAAAGGAGCTGAAGACAATGGAGTGAAAAAGGATTTCGCTTGTCTAAGTGAGCAATATATCAAACATAGAGAGAAAAGATGCTTTACTCTGCTGTGGCATATTTTGCTCTCCATGTTTCGGGTTTAAAGGTCTGCAGTCATCCTGTTTTTTGAGGAAATACTTGGATAACGTTATTCCAATTACTTTAATCCTTCTCTTCCCCCAAACTTACAAACGGTTCTTGCTCTACTATTTTCCCCAGCATGCCAAGGCACCATACCTTTCTGTGGAAAGTTTCTGATTTTGTATTCATGCTGCATAAATAAGAACAAGACCTCCCTCCAGCACCTTGGCATGAGGTGGGGAGTTAAATGGGAGGATGGTGCGTGATAGAAATATTATGTAAGCTAGGTCTGAAGGTCTGTAGCCCTAGCTCTAGGCAGTCGTTATCTACAGATATTTTAAAACTGGTTCTTTTTTCTTCCCCCCCCCCCCCCCCCGAGCATCACATAGCAATACAGTTTCATTCAGTGAAGAGCTGGCATTCAGGGGCTGGATGGCTTAGCTGGCCCAGATGGGGGGCCTTTCATCTGTAGGTCACTGCTTTGAATTCTGCCCACAGTTTTGGCAACTAAGAGTCCTTCTCTTCTGATGGCAGTGCAGCAGCATATGCAAAATTGCTAGGAAGTCTCTGATCCTAGACACCATGTCTAGATCATAAAAGCTACCATAACAATGAGTCTAAATGGCACCCCTCTTGGCAGCTGAAGCAGAGGCCAAGCAATAAAAGGGCTATGGAGAATGGGCTACTGTCTAGCATCTATAAGCTAAGAGTGAGGAACACTACTAAGGGAGTGTGAGAAAGTATGCACAGCCCATGAAGGCTCTTTTGGGTGAAGAAAGAGAATTTCAGTCTCCTAGGCTGAAAGGCCAACACCTTTCAATAGCAGAAGAATCATTTACAAACCCGAGAACAAAACCATTGTTAGTCCTCGTGCCTTTAACAATGCTGCTTCCTGTTGGCATCTTCTGCTTACTAATAACACAGTCCCACGACTTGTATCTTCACAGTTCTGCACAAGCACTAACTAATTAATCCTTTCTCACCCCTTTGAGGCAAGAAATTTTTTATTTTTAATGGTCTGTAGTGGAGACGTCTTCTTTAAAACAGTTGCAGATATGTTTATAAAGGCTATGTTATACTTACTACAGAGTATATGCTAACCTTACGATTTCTGCTTTTGATACAGCTTTTCCAGTTTGGTTAGGCTACACTCAGTTATATGTTTTGCTGAACTGAGGTCTTAATTAAAAGAAATGATTATTAATTCTTGGGGAAAAAAACTCCAGCTCACAGTAGGCCAGGGTTTCAGTATAACGATACGAAACAAATAAACAGCCCCTCCTTTCTGCCCCCTAAACAAATCAGCTCCCCTTCACTGGAATAATCTCTGGTTGTCTGACCTTATTTATTCAGATGCTGACATGAATCATCATCTGAGCAAGTATTCCCTCCTACACCTGCAGTTCTTGGGGTTATAGTTCTCCTTGGTTTTCTGCGGCAATAAGAGCTCAGTGTTACTTGGAGCCGACTCCATCTGGCAGGCCATGAAGTCCACAAAAGCACAGAGGTCTTTCTGTAAAAATGGAGACAGCCCAGATTGCTTTCTCTTTACACAACATCTCAAGAGGACTCCAGACTTCTCTCTTTTGCAGTTATAGTCAAGTGTGCAGTCTCTTTCTCTCCTATCTACTCTTTGTGTGATGACCTCTTCTTGGGGTAAAGAACTGCGTGGGTGAGTTTGGGGGGAGGGGTTGTTCTTCTCTGGAAAGCCAAATTGCAGGATGCAGCACATCTTGAGCTTGGCAGCCTTTCACGCTTCCCCAAGAGGCAGCTGAAGGGCCCAAGCAGGGGTGAGACGTTATCAGCTCACTTCTACCCTGCCAGAGCATATCTTTATACACAGATAGTGACACACTGTGTGCACCACAGTTGACCTTCACGGACCAAAGGAGATCCTTCACTGGCAGCTAAGGGAATATCTCATGTCATCTGTATGCTGTTATGAGGCTGAGTGCTTAACAAGCGAGTAGCTCTGCAGTGTTAGCCATAAATTGCATACAAAAGTGAAGGCAGAAGTTAAACATTATGTTATCTGCCAGTCATTCATTGTTTGGAGAGAATATCCCAAGAGCATGGCTAAGCATTGGTGTCATAAAGATCTATACATTGCTGTTGAAATGAGGTCATTTGTCACCATCTGGGATAATACCACTAGCAGTATACGAATGTGTTCAGCTCCATGTTTCAGCCATATGGAAAAAGTGTAATATAGTGAAAAATTCAATCCTTTAATGGAATCCAGAGCACCCTCCAGAATGGTTTCCTTAGTTTTATTTCTTTGCAATGCAGGCTTAATAACCACTGATGTAGCATTTAAATTGGGAGATGCGACATCTAGATAAGCTGGGAGATCTGCTGATACCAACTGTCTTCTGATAGGAAAATCCCTTGCTGTTTCAGTGGAAAAACCCACCAGGCTTACTAGAGCCAGAGGAAGGGCATGGCACAGCTGTGGCATGCATTAACCTCTTTTGACTTTGGTCTCTGTAGACACCCAGAAGAGCTCCCTTATCACAAAAGAAGTATTCTTGAGTAATTTTCACTCTGGAAATTTTCTTTACACTCACCTCTTTCATCCATTCATACACATGCAAAATTCGAAAAGTATAAAAACATTGTGACTTGTGACAGGTTGCTGATAGTATGCAAGAAAACAGGAGTCCTTGTCTCCCTCCCTATCATCTACCCCTCTTTACAGACTACCTTTGTGGTAGAGTATTTGTGTTGATACGACCTCACTGTTTGTAGGAGGCTAGGTTGGTCTGTGCAAATCCATGAGCAGCTGCAAGACACCAAACTGGTCATAATTATGAACTCAAAAGCCAAAATTGTTTTTCTATAGTCTTTCCTGGTCGTGCCAGGACAGCTTCCCCAATACTGGATAGAGTGTATGAAACTGGATGCTCTGTTGTTAAGCATTTGAAGTGACGGTGAAGCTGGGAGAAGTTCCTGTAAGAGATTAGCTCCATTGATTGCTAAGCAATGATATCTGGACCAAATTGTGCTGCTGGCTGAGCACTGTCAGGACTGTCTGAAGGAATTTGGTATAATTCTGAGCTTGATGTCTCCAAAAAGGCTGTTACTGAGATGTACCTGGCATGGCATTGTAGCCTAATACCAGAGAAATGCAAATGATCCCTGAAAGAAGTGGTGGGGTTTTCTGAGGCCAGGAGCAAATAATATATTACTGTCTGGGAAAGGTACAAATAGCTACAGCTCAGTGCAAAAAACTGCATTATGGCTATGTCTGGCTTAAGTGCTGCATAGCTCTGTGGGCTGTTAACAGATGTTGCCAGAGTAACTTGTTATGACAGGCTGTGTTGTATTTTTGAAGCCAGTAATGTTATTGGCACCACCTCCTCCGTTTGCCAGTGAATGGGAGTTACCTTTGGTTGAGATAGGTTCACAGCCCATCCCAAACAAATACCCTGGAAGCTCTCTATGTGGATCTTATGAGTCTCTGAGCTAACGTCAATGTCTGTGACAAAAAGTCTTCTGATAGCCAAGTTTGCCTAGTTGTTGTACAGGTCCATAGAGCTGGTCAGGGTATTTCAAGAGCCACATTTTTAGAACTAGACCAGGAGAGGAGTTGACAATGAGGAGAGAGCACAGACTGGCAGAAAACTGGGGAAGAGGGATGGAAAGAGGCAGACAAGCTCTGCAATAAAGTACTTGGGCGGCAACCCCATGCCTACATCTATATTCTAAATCAAAGGAGGGATCTGTATCCAGGTGGGTAACCAAGTTGCAAAACAATTGGATTTTGTTCAGCAGATCCCTTTGTATCTCATTTTTGTAGAAAAGTTTAAACTCATCATAATGAGTTCCAGGAAAATTTTGTAAAAAATTCCTTTTTTCCCCCCCTTTCTCTTTTTTTTAAACCAATCCAGTTACACAGTTTTAGCCAGGTTATTTTCTCACCTTATCAAAACCCTGTAAGTAAGCACTTTGGGAGAGCGTGTGAATTGTGCCACATATGATATCTCAGTGATTCAGTCTAGTAGAGGATGAGCTTTTCACAAAGTGAAACAGACAAATCAATGGTAGTGATGGAGGGCAACAGTAGTCTATGGAAAAAATACATAGCATTCTGTAAGTCAGAGGATAAACCCCCTGTATTGTGTTGCTTAGTTTGTTTTCTTTTCTGATGATGCAGAGAAGAAAACAATGCAGAAGGTCACCTTGAAGAACATTCACACTTTATTGGCCTTTCCTGGTGAGTAACCAGAAGTGAGGAAAAATGAACAAGACTCCTTCCAAGGAACAGCATTGGCAATGGGTGTAGCTCATGACAACCATCACTGACCCATCTTTCCTGGTTTGTGTGAGTCAAAACAAAGAGTAATTGTGATGTAGGCCTTCTCCATATTTTGATTTCTTGACATAACAATAACATTGAGAAGATAAATGAAGTGATAAAATAAACAAATTCTCTAATACTTTTATTTTCTGATTCTTTTCTCCCAGGCAGTCTGCCCAGTAGCAAGATGGTGAGTTGTAGTTTGTCAAATGTAACAGTTTACTGGACCTGGAGAGAGAAATGCTTTGAGCAGAAGGAAACAGGCATTTCAATCACTTTGCAGAAACTGGGCGTTTAGTCTCTCTGTGACTCTGATATGCTAAAAATTACCGTTTCAGGTGGTCTATGATCAGAAGCTGTGCTGGTCATGGCTGGCCAAAGCCATCAAGGAATGGCATTGACCACTATTGTCAAGAGAACAAGCTGATACAGACCACAACTGGCTTATTCAAAAAAGCAAACAACCTTGAGGATCTGATCTACAAAAGCACTGAAGTAAATGGGAGTTGTGATTGCTCAACACTTCCACAGGTCAGGCTGCTCTGTCCTCAATAGCCATGCTGCTGCTAACTTGGAGAAATGCTGCCATTCCTTTCCATGATGATAAGCTGTTGTGCAGGAGTACCCCATTTCCTTCCACCTTGCCAAGTCCCACGGTCCTTCATGGAATGAAAGTCCCTGAAACACAGCACTGATATTCATTTTTGGTAACCCAACATCTGCAGATGCCTAATCTTACTAATCCCGCCCGTGACTAGCTCAGGCAGGCTGGCTGATGCATTCGTGGAAAGATGGAGCTCACATGTGCAAGATCAGGAAAAAAGCCAAACCCTCAACAGACCTATGAACTCAAATAAGCAGGTTTCTGGGATTTGGACATGTCATGTCTGCCATCTAGTTACTAGTCAGGGCTCGTTCCTTGTGGAAAATGAAGAGTAAATAATCCAGTACCACATAAAAGAGGAATAAATTTACTGGGACTTTTGACAAATGAGAGAAAGACTTTCAATGGTATTTTAAATGAGATGCTTGGAAAACAATATAATTAATAATTAAAATAAAAATATATGAATTCCTAAACTTATTTTGGTTGGCTGTAAAAATAGTTGTATATGCTAAACTAATAGGCAGGAATACAAGTGATGAAGTGTTACTACAATAATGGAGTTGAAAGCTCTGGGTCTGACCCTCAAATACAATAAGGTTGTTAGCATGAGGTCCTGTTGGCATGAGGTGTGATCTGGTAAAAGTTTGACCAGTGAAGTGGAAGCCAGGACATCATAAGTTATGTGATGTTCTTTTCTTTGATTGATGGGGTGAGGCACAAATTGGCACAAAGAATCACTTTCAGTTTCAGTTTACCCATCTGTAAATGAAGACATGTATCACAGTGATGTTATCAGACAGACTTAATTATTGTGAGGTAATTAAAGCTGCTCAAGTGTAAGGTATTACAGAAAAATGCAGTTTATTGCTCCTAATCTAGAGTACTATATGAGATTTTCAGCATTTATAACCCTCTGTATTTGTATTTTGTGGGTAACTTTAGCTGTGAATAATGTTTTCCTTTATATGCACACATGTTGTAGTTGAAAAATAATATTCTCTTTGCTTTCTAACAAAGTTTTCTGTAGTGTGGCTTGGCATTCAGGAATAAGGCTACAGTTCTGCTGAGCATTGATTTAATTTAAGTCTTCAGTTTAGTTGATATTTCTGAGCCATGTAAGATGCTGACTTGCAGATAGTTATAAAATAGCTGAAGTGCTGCTTAACACTGGCGAAAAATTTATTTAGGGTATATAAGATTCCTTAACTTTACAAGCCAGAGTTGTTCATTATAACAAATACTAAATTTCTGCACAGGAACCATTCATCTTAATTTTAGATGTCATGTACATAAAAGAGGATGCCCACAGCTATAGAAGTACAAGTGATTTCTGTGTATAAAGGGAAGAATGAGTTAAGGGTCTTCTGAACATGCTACTGGTTTTGAAATAATGTGGCTGTCTTGCTAGAACATGATACTGGGTTTCTGTAAATGATAGAAGAGGGCCGTATAGTGATACTTTCAGCATCTCTCTGAGTTCAGAAGGTAGAAACACTCACTGAATTGGCTCGGGCTTATAGGTCAGTTTGCAGTTCCTGGTGTTAGATCAGGCCTCCCTGACTTACTGCCAGAGTGTCCCAAGGGGATCTTGTGTGGTCACCTGTAGCCTGTGTGTCCTCAGCTACTCACATCAGGATGCCTTTATGAGGGGCTGTGTGATTCCCTCTGTAACAACTGGACATCCTGCAATTAGGGGCAGGATCTTGAGGGGGCAATAAAGGGGGATACAGCAGGGCAGTGACCAGAGCATTTCACTGTGTCAAAGTGGGGAATGTGACATGGCTAAGAAGGACTGGAGCTGAATATTGGACCAAGAAACACGCATTGTCACTAAGGGCTGAGTATATGTATATGAGTAAGCTGCGTTAAAGCACTGGTGAAAAACTTGTCTGAATATGCCTCTCTGCTGAGTGCATTTGTGTTTATCAGGGAGATAGGACAAGTGTCAAAAAGAGACCGCATCTCCAGCATATTCACTGCAATCCATGTGTCAGCTCCATGGCCAGACAAACTGGCTCAGAGCAGAACTGTACCTTGGCCTGGGTCTGACCAAGGTGAGTTGGTGTCACAGTAAAACTCAAGTACCTGATCTTCCCCGTGGCTTCTTTTGGGTTGGTCCCACCTGCTTGGTTTGTCTCTGATCTCAGGCCCCCCAGGTTTTGTTTTTGCCCTGAGCAAAGCTACCACAGATTGTTTGACTGGAGAGGCTGCTGTGGTCCTGCCAGGGCTGGGCTCTCTGCAAACACAGCTGGTTGGGGTGGCCCTTGACTCAGAGGGACAGTGCTGGGGGTAGTTGACACCTTCTTCCCAATCACTGCTTGGAGTTGTCCTTTTCAGGTCTAACTCTCCTCTCACTAATTTTATTCATATGCAATTTACTTACTTTAGTGAGGTTGCGTCCTGATTTATGTGGATGAGAGTGAGTGGAGCATGAGCCCTTGAGCCTTTTACCAAACAAAGCATGGTGTTACACTATTTCTGGACGTCATCATGTGCTGGTTGTACAACATACAAGAATAATGCTTGGTAAGTCACTAGTACTTCAGTTCAATTTGTGCTAAAATAATCAACTACATCTCTTTTAGTTTCTAAAGCCTTCTCATTGCTGCTGCAAACACCAAACCCATGGCCTGCTTTTCACTCTGTGAAGAAAGGGTAAGCGAATTTACTGTGATCTCTGTGTTACAAAAAGTCTGCTGCTGCGCCCTTGAAATCAGGTGGTGTCTTATCATTGACTTCAGTGAAAGTAGGATCAGGTCCAAATTTCAAACACTTAATTTTCCAGCAGAAGAGAGTCAAGCTTGAATTGCTGCACTTCTTTGGCAAATCATGAATGGGACCTCATTATCTCTATTGGGATGTGACTTCACAGGTGATTACATGCTGAAATTATGCCACTGATAGACTGGCTCTATCCTGAACTGTGAAACTTGCTTAGAGAATTAGAGACTGCTGACTTTCAAGACACTTCATTCATTCTCATATCATGAATGGTTTTCTCAATGAATGGAACCACTGACCTTGATGATCTAGTATTGGCATTTCCTGCTAGGTACAAGCACACAGTAATGCTGTGACTACTGAGCAATATTCCTGCATTCTTTTAAGATGAAAAGTCATCCACACCAGTATTTACCAGATTTTCTCTCCTTGTAAGGTATTATTGTGACCTTTTTCATTTCCAAAGAATTTGATATCTCTTATGAAAACAGTACACAGATTAAGAATCAAAGGAGTTGCTTCACAAGTTTTACATAGAAAAACTTGGTCTGAGTTTCTAAACATCTATTTGCTAAACTGTTATAAACTAAGAAATAACAAAATTAATTTAATCAACCTTATCCTTATTGCATATTAGAGGTGAAATAAAATTGCACAAGAATAGAAAGGATTTGAACATGACAGATGTATTTGCTCCTGCCACATATTCCCTGAATTATACTTTTTAGAGGGATTCTGGGGCTAAAATCAGTAGTCCATGTGTGTTTCTCAGAGTGCCTAAAATGGGTGGCGTGTAGAAAGCGTGTTGAGAGTACGTAAGAGACTTAATGATTTATGAATTTATTCTTACAAAACGTTTCTGAGTCAAATAAATACTGTTATTGCTGTTCTGCACATGGGTAAATTGAGGGACAAAGCTTAAGTAGCACGCACAAGATCACCCAACAAGTGTAGAGAAAATAGGTTGGAACCAGAACATCTCATTTCTATTTTCATGTTCTGTAAGTGTTAGATCATCTTTCTCCCATGATTAGCTGCTATTCTGGCATGAACTCAGGACTATTATGATAGAGCTATTTTTCATACAATGGGATGAGACTGCCATGGCTTTAATTACAAGCATGTGTTCACTCTTTTATGGCATTGTGATTGTTATGTAAGGTGATGTGTAAAATTAATGAAATTTAAATTAGGAGTTTACATTGCAAAGCCTTTGGGGCAGGGAAACTTTTCTTCCTCTGTGTTCATATAGCCCTTATTAACTTGGAGTCCTAGTTAAAGACTGGACCTTACAACTGGTACACCAATACAAGATAAAAAGTAATACAGATTATTCAAGACTGAGATTGTTTTACAGAAGTGAGGAGGAAGTCTCACCTTCAGGAATTTGCAGAGAAGTGCTTACTTCTGGCTGAAAATGCTTTTCATAGAATTAACTGGGAAGGGACACATTCTCTTAAACTCTAATTTAGGGCTGGGGGCATCCTAAACACGTCCCACAGCATATGCCTCTAAATTTTGTAAATTTAACCCAACTCTTTTGGAGAACAATGTGATGATTTCAGAAATGAAATAAATGATGATACATTTATAGCTTCTTTTCAAAGAAATGAAAGGTAGCCAATCCTTATGACTAATAACTATTATTTAAAGTACAATCTGAGACGCTTGTAAAATTTCAGCCAGGGTCTTGGCACGACTTAGTGCCCAAGAAAAGGATATCTATATTGGGAATCAGCTGCTCTTACACAATCTTTTTGATGATTTGGAACCACTTAAAAACAAGGAGTTGATGATATAATACATTCTTTGGATTTGGAGATGTTCCCCCTATTCCTGCTTTGAATTAAGAGAATATATTGGTGGTTTAGTTAAATGTCTGTTAGTCAAAATTATATGTCTTTCTTTACTGTGCAGTTAAAGCCAGATCCAGCTCTTACTGTAAACAGAAAAATACAGGTGTGGAGAACTTTGAGCTGCTCTAAGAGCGAGATTTCAAACATTGCAGTGGACTTTAAGCTGTGGTCTGTAAACCACCAAAGACCTGGGCAGAGTCTGCTGGAGGTCTGTAGGAGAGCTGGCTCATTGAATAGGATCCACTGTCTTTTGTTTGTTTGTTATTTTTGTTTGTTTATTTGGTTGGGTTTTTTCTTTTTTTTTCCCAACAGCTTAATGGTGTTACAAGTAGCTAAAAATGCATTAAATATTTCCCAGCTAGCACTTTCAAATGTTAACAGTTGTACTTGCCTCAGGGCTGTTATTCAGCCACTGAAACCAGAAGGTTTCTGTGTGATCAGAAGGCAGGGGTGAGTCTCAATGACAAAATTTATGAAGATGCTGTCTGTAGTCTGAAACTCTTTAAGGAACCTCTAACCTATTTCCTGCTTTAGCACCTGCTTGTAAACACAAACATCTGACTTCACCAAGCGACTGAGATGTGTTTATATCACTGTGAAAATGCAGATAGAGCTCTAATGAACTGTAATGAATTTTTCCCGATCTGATACTGTCACTATACAAGTTTTTTGGTGTGCTTGCTGCTGGTAGTATGCTCTACAGTAGCTAATGATCACCAAATATTAAAATAAAGATATATTATTTCATCATTTAATAGAACACATAATCACACAATCTATATTTTTAATTTGAAAAGTTATAAACAATACAAGATAACAAGTGGTAGTTACAGAAATGTAATTCATACTCTGCATTTGATTAATAATTGTAGAAACAAGATTAGTCAAAAGGCTAGGCTATCTTTTGCGCCATTGAAACTCCATTCAATGAGTACCCTAGGTGGCAGAAAAATAAGCTGAAGTAAAATTTAGCCACCCATACGTGTGGCATTTCTAGATCTAGTGTTCAGGAAACACTTAGCTCTAGAAGGTGCCATTTTCCCTCTAAAGCTAGAAGGCAGAAGACTGTTTCACTCGTATTTTTCTGAGCCAGAGAGCTGGACCCAACAGGGAGAAGCATGGGTTATCAAAATATTTTTGCTATGCAATATGCTTGTAAATCACAGATTTCACAATGCCACTTATGCAGAGTTTGTGATGGCAATTGTCTGTCCTTTACAAGTGGGACTATTAAAAGGATTTGTCACGGAAATTCTTGAGGCAAGAATAATCTTTGGCCATTTTTAGACTGATGCAATACAAAATTACAAATGAAAATAAAACACAGCTAAACCCTGAACAAAGAAATAGATGCAGCTTGGGGAGTCCACTCCAGGTGACTTGTCTAAAAGAAGAAACTGATTTCAACAGCCATAGTAGATCAATCATGAATTGCTGAAACAATTAATTAAAGCCATTACTTGGGAATCAGTAGAAAAGAAACTGTATCCATTTGCTCAATCCAGCAATTTAAATTTCTCCAAGTGCCATGAATAAACTGTGAAATGTATCTTTAATATAAAGTTTTTAATTAGAACTGGCAGTTCTGAACCTGTTATTGGCAGGAGCCAACCTACTGAAAAAGAGCCCGATGCAAAAGACTGTAAAGTGCATTTGCTTGCTGCTTTAGCATTTAACAATTAAAAAGGAAAGGAAAAAAAAGCTTTCAATCATTAAAACTCAAAGTTGTGTTTCAGCATCAACATTAGAAGATTTTTTCTCTGTGGTTAAAGCACATTGGAAATTTCAACTGCCATTTTTTTACAATAGGTAAAAATGTGCCAAATAGGTGCCAAATACAGCTAGTTTCCTGAAGGATGAAATTTGTTTTCCAGGAACACACACAAAAAAAGAAAAAATAAAAACAAAGGAAAAAAAGCACTTGCTATAGTAGGTTCAGCAAGCTAGGTACCATCCTAACCCCCACTGCTGGATTGCTAGTGCAGGTAATCCTTCCTCAGTTGTGACCTGACTCAAGCAGTCAACCAAGCATATGCCGAATTACACTTTGCTTAAATTGTATGGTCTTTATCAGGCCTTATACATGTGCTTCAAGTTCAATACCTGAATTTTAAATAGGGATTACATATGACACCTGCTTGGCAGAAAATTCTTAGTTATTTTCAAACATGCCTGCACTTCATGTTCCTAAGTGGTGCTAATGCTTTTGAAAATCCCATCCTAGGCTAAGTAAAACAGATGAATTTGTTGTTTTTGTGAACATTCATGGAGGGCAAACAAAGGTTTTTGTTAAAGAACAAAAGGTTAGGTGAATAAAAGGGCAAAGTGCCCCATGCCACCTGCCTCTGCTCATTCTTCTGAGAAGCATGAGCCCATCTGTGTTTCCCTTCTACTCTGTTTTAGGGGCCTTAGTGGCTTCTGCATTCCCTTTCTTTCATGTTGCTCTTATTGTGGTGCCTTTTAGAAAAATCCATTTTTTCTGCAGTTGAATCCCAGTAACCCCTGTTGCTGACCTCACCAGCCACGTGTTCAATGTGAGCATGACTCATGGTAGCGATGAGGAATCCTTATTCTCTCTAATTTGGCCTTCTCAAGGAAGGAAGTGGGGGGTGGAGGTGGGGGAGTGGGGAGAGTGGAGACTAGTGATGGTGGCAGGGGGGTGAGGGAGATTCTGATATTTCCAAACTCCCTTGCTGGAAGTGTTGTGTCAGTTCTGATAATTCAGTGGAGCACATAAATCCTTAGGCTGAATTGCGATTCCCAGCGCACCCCTTGTAGTCTAATTGAGGAATTGCTTTTCTGTCAGTCACATACTGTGGTGGAAATGCAAAAATGTGAGAAACAATAGGACCAGGCTCGTACTGAGTCAAAACAGATAAAGCCAAATTGCTTGTTGGACTGAAAGATGGGAGCAAGCAAGTTGGTTAGAAACCCATTGCTGCAGCTGGTGGCTGTGCAAATGGTACAGTCACTCAGTGTGAGGCACAGGGGATGGGGCAGGAAAACCAGCAAGAATTTGATGAATCTTCTCTGTGTGGAAGAGGAAGGATAAGGGCATCAAAATAATAGTGTTCGCTCCAGTCTGCAGGGTGAGGAGAGCACTCTGCAGATTCAGTTGGAGGTAAAAACCAGCCTGGGTGAAATAAGCCCATGAGCAGGTTGGGTGTGGAAGGAGTGGTGCCTGGAGTGTGCAGGAGGGAGGCAGTGGGGCTGGCTGTGCTGCTCGCAGGCTGCAGGCAACGCTCTGGAGCTGGTCAAGATGGCTGCACAAGGGAGCACGTGGCAGGCTTCTTTCTCCTCTGGAGACTTTTGTTTGTTATTCCTTTTCTGGTAATTTCCTCTAATCTGAAGAACAAGATGTCCTTAATGAAAACAGATGTTTTGCTCCCTTGCATATGGAAAAAAAATAAATTCCCCCAAAATAGCATAAGCCCAAGGAATGCTGAAACCAGTGGTGGGTTTCCATAAACCTCTTCATCAATGCCCTGACCTGGCTTCTCATTTCCCACTGACAAGCCATGGAAGCTGTGCATGCAAAGGTCCCGGGTAAGACTTGGGTGTAGGGGCGGGTGAGCTGTGTGCCTCTCTGCTATAAACACCACACTGAGCTGGCTCACAGCTTTCCTCATCCATGGTCTCCCACTGTGAGATCCTGGTCAATGGCAGCTTTTGTCATTGGCTGCAGCGTAACTAGGAATTGGTCCCAGTATTTAATTTAAAGCACAGCACACAAAACACCAAAATCATAACATCCCTGCTACATTTATAGAGCTGCATAAGCCACCAATTAACAAATGGATGAGATACTGAACTTTGCTTTGCCATCTGTCTTTAATTACATAAAATAACTTGAAGCAATTAACAAGAAAGAAACACTGTGACACAAATAAATAAATCCTATTGATAGAAACAGATGAGGGAATAGTTAGGATATTTGACTATATGGATGACAGTCACTAAAGCTACATAATCCACACCCAATAATATGGCAAGTATTATCTAACAGATTTACACTGACATAACCAATTATTTTTGAAAAATAATAGTTACCTGCGGAGATGCAGAGAAACAAAAGGAAAGCTCTATGTGACTACAAAAGATGCATGGTCCATCCAACAGTCTAAGTTTTGTCTTTCACAGATAAGAGAAATTAATATCAACAGAAAAATATACAAAGCATGAGGTTTCATAACTGTGGACCTACAACCAGTCACGTAAATCTGTGTGCTTATAAGCATTTAGGCTCCAATGGGGATAAGGCTTTTTAACACTTTCCAGGGTTTAACTTCTAAGTCCATTTTTTCAGCATTCAAATACACTTGTTTGCCTTCTCTGTTTAAGCACTTAGGAAAAATGAGTGCTATACAATAGTTATTGAGTGACTGCTGAGTGGATTAAGAACTGACTGATAGATGTCAAAAAACAGCTGTCAGCTCCAAATGAAAGCGCTGGAGTCAGTTTGCAGAAGTGGGTGTTACACTTGGCAGGCCACAGAATTGTCCTTAGTGGTTGAGAGACAAGCACATCCCTAGTAAAACAATGCTTAGTAAATTAGGGAGGAAATTAAAATTGGTGGGATGGTAAATAAACTGTGAAGATGGAGCAGCCTAAATTCGGTGAGCAGGACCTCTGCAGAAAAGATGAATTTTAAATCATGCAGGGTCTGTATTGATGCAATAGAAATCATATCCCAAGGGCAGTGCTTGAGAAGTCTTTGGTATCATTGTGGGAAAGCAATTGGACACAGGACTCAATTTGATGGTGTGAAAGACGTCCTCTTTGAATAAGTTAGCAGGAACATACAAGTTGACTATATGGCTGTGGTGTGTTGCAGTGCAGTGAGTGCTAGAAATCTGAGAAAGGGTGGGAGAAAAGGCATAAGAACTGCTTGAAGATTGGAAAGCATGTTTTGTTTCCCTTACCAAAATAAGATGACTGGATTACAGTGCATAATTACCTTCAGAACAAGAAAAAAATGTCTCGCATCAGATTAATGTATTACAAGAATCAGTGGGTGGAAATGTAAGCCAAGCAAATTTAAGCAAGCATTGAGGCTTGGATCTGTAGCAGTAAGTGTGACAAACTGCTGAAACAAACTGCTCAAGAAAGTGATTGTGCACATATCTAAAACTGAATCCCTTTATGGAAAACATGTGTCAGCCAAGCAGAAATTATTGAGCTTAGTATATGGGAAATGGGGTAATGTCTATGACACAGAAAGGGTTGGACAGGATAGTTAATGGTCCTTTCTGACCTCAAAAGTCATAAATCAAGGACAATGTCTTAAATATTTTAGGCAAAATTATATTTATTTCATACAGCTAAGTCATCCAACTAATCCCAAGGAAACATTGAGGCAAATAGTATCAGGAGCAGCAAGTGGTATAGTCTTCTAAAAGATAAAACATATTAAATGTACCTTTCGTATTAATATGCAACATCATAAATTCTGTATATTACAGATTTGGGGAGCAAGGCTAGGGTCAAGATGCTCCAAGTTGGCACTCAGCAAGAAAGGTACTGTGCTCAGTGAGTGAGCCGAGAGATACACAGACAGGGTGGGAGCGTGGGTGAGTGCATATATCGAGCCCTGAATATGTCATTTGACACTGTTTCAGGTATT
>JAOXXN010000065.1:53268513-53293225 GCA_026770055.1 Myrmophylax atrothorax | reverse complement strand
TTCACCAAAGACCACAATAAAGACTCAGGGAAGAACTGAGCACCTTCAACTCTCTTTATTAGCCTCATTCCTCTTGGTCTATGGATAGCTAGATATGGCAGGAGACAGCAAATATTTTATGTGAAAGATGATAGAAGAAAGCAAGAATTGTTTTCAGTCTTCATTGGCACACCAGCCCACTTCTGCATTTCAAAGACTTTTGCAGAAAGGCTTATTCTGGCAGTATGAACACTGAATGTATCTGATCTTTCATGGTTTAAATGATTTCTGCATGAATGCATTGTGTTCTCCTTGTGCAAGTACCTGTGTGGGTGAACAGATCTGAGCCCATAAAGACTGTTTTGGCTCTTCATTTCATCTTTGAAGATGTTTGCCAACCTTTGACTTTTACAGCAAGAATCTTGCATAAAACCACATGTGCAAGAAAATCATCCATGCAACATTTAAAAGCCATTGTTTCTTCCATTAGTTAAGGGGAAACACAGACTAATTTCTTACTGAATGTGTTTTTATGGCCTTCACACAGCTTTGATGATCTTGTGGGAGCATGTAATAATAAATTATTAAAAGGAAATCTAAGCTGCCCAAAGCTAAACACATAAGTTTTCTTGTTAAGGAGAAAAATGTGTGTGAATGCATCAGTAGGATTAAATCACTGCAAGACATCATAACCTTCTGTTGTGATTGCATATAGGGAACCTGGTAATCTTAGTTATCTCTGTCATATAGGAGCAGAAATATATTTTTACACATGCATGTTACTGCAAAAAGAAACATGGGGCTCTGGGCACGAAATGGAACAAGAGAGTGTGTGTAAACACATACATACATACTTGTGTATACACACATGCATTCTTTTGGTACACTTCCTTCCAGGTGCAGTTGGAGTCCTGGCTTCTGTGAGGGTTTGGCAGCTCTCTTGTTCAGTGTGGGTGTTTATCATTCTATTGTGATTGTTCATGTTGTGATGAATTTCCTCTTGGGTGCAATTTTCAGGCACATGTTCCTGTCAACCAAGGTCAATGCTGAGCCAGAGAAGCAGTGCACAGGTGCAGTTAGCCTCTTTCTTTTGGCTGCAGATAGTGGCACTTCTTAATTTAATTTATGATTAAACCATTGCCCTGACACAACACCACAAGAATCTTTCTTCATGGATTTCAGAAGAAAAGGTTCTTTACATAAACAAGGGAAAAAATGAGAGTCTATAAAAATAGACTCTCAAGACCTGATCAAGAGCCTGTTAAAATTGATGGTAAGACTCCTTGAATTTTAGCAGACACTGCTTCAAGCCCTTAATGGATGCTCTGGTGTCTATAATCTCAGGTGGGAGCAGCTCTTTGTTAGGCAGGAGATGGCTTCTTACTTTAGTCTCACTAGGTATAGCGCTGGAGTCAGCAGAGAAAGCTCAGGGTGGTGGGAGAGTTCATGACAAAGAATGAACTTTTCTTCTTGGGAGGCAACCAGCTTCTAAACAAAAAAGCCCTAAGGAGACAAATGCATCAGGGTCATTACAACTGTCATTTGGCACTTACTAACATGTATTCTTGAAAGAAACTGTTAACACAATTTTGCTGATTCTTGCCAAACAAGCAAGGGCAAGCTGGCAAAGTTTGGAAGCTAGAATTGGACTGCAGGCTTTAGAGCTCCTCTCTAGGATCAGCTGATCAAGAAATATGGGAAACTGAGCATGATTTACCTTTCTAACTGTAGAAATCCATACTTGTCCACTCACAAATATACACTGTGTTTCTCTCCAAATTCAGAGACAGTAGTAGAGATTATGGAAAGGTCCATTTTGAATCAAATCTGGAAAGGGATGTCAAAAACAACAGAAAGGGCTTCTCCAAGTATGTCAGTAGCAAAAGGAAGACTCGAAAATGTGGACCTGCTGCTGAATGGGGTGAGTGCTGTAGTGATGAAGGATTCAGTCAAGATAGAGTTACTGGACGCCTTCTTTGCTTCAGTCTTTACTGCTGAGAACATCCCTCAGGAATCCCACACCCTGGAGGCACAAGAGAAAGTCTGGAGAAAGGAAAGCTTCCTCTTGGTTGAGCAGGATTGGATTAGAGATTATTTAAGCAAACTTGACACCCACAAATTCTTGGACCCCAATGGGATGCACTCAAAAGTGCTGAGAAAGCTGGCAGATGTTATTGCTACGCTACTTTCCATGGTTGTGGAGAATGGGAGAGATGCCTGATATCAGGTCATTCTTCAAGGACATGGAGAATGGTAGAGATGCTTGAGGACTGGAAGAAAGCCAGTATCACTCCAGTCTTCAAAAATAGCATGAGAAAGGACTTGGGAAACTACAGGCCAGTCAGCCTCACCTCCATTCCTGGTGAGGGGATGGAAAAGCTCATCGTAGATGTAGATGTCATCTCTAAGCATGCAGAGGAAAAGAAAGTTATCAGGAGTAGTCAGCATGGGTTCACCCAGAGGAAATCATGATTGACCAGTCTGATAGACTTCTATGACGGAATGACTGGCTGAGTGGATAAGAGAGCAGTGGATGTTGTCTATCTTGATTTTAGCAAAGTTTTTACATTACTTCCCGTATCCTCTTCATAGAAAAGCACAGGAAGTGTGTGTTGAATGAGCAGTCAGTGGGATAGATTGTGATCTGAATGAATTGAGACCTCAGAGTGTTGTGATCAGTGACACAGAGTACAGTTGTAGGCCAGTAGCCAGTGGTGTTACCCAGGGGTCAGTACTAGTTCCAGTCTTGTTTATTATATTCCTCAGTGCCTTGGATGAAGGGACAGAGCGTACCCTTACCAAGTTTGCTGATGATATAAAACTGGGAGGAGCGACTCATGCCTTAGAGGGCTGTGCTGCCATCCAGCAAGACCTGGACAGGCTGGAGATTTGGTTGTAGAGGAGCCTAATGAAGGTTCCTAATAAACTTCCTAATTAAACTTGCCTAATAAACAAAGGCAAGTACAGGGTATTGCAGCTGGGAAGGAATAACCCCAGGCACCAGTACAGCATGGGGGCTGACCTGCTGGAAAGCAGCTCTGTGGAGAAGGATCTGGGGGTCCTGGTGGACAACAAGTGGTCCATGAGCCAGTAGTGTGCCCTTGTGGCCGAGAAGGCCAATGGTATCCTGGGCTGCATTAGAGCATTGTCAGCAGATCAAGGGAGGTGACCCTTGCCACTCTACTCAGCCCCAGTGAGTCTGCATGTGGAATTCTGTGTCCAGTTCTGGGCTCCTCTGTTCAAGAAAGACAAGGAACTACTGGAGCAGGTCCAGTGTAGAGCTACAAAGGTGATCAGGGGGCTGGAGCATCAATCTTATAAGGTAAGGTTGAGGGATCTGGGCCTGTTTAGCTTGAAGAGGGGACGAGGAGATCTTATCAATATATACAAATATCTTATGGGCAGGTGTCAAGAGGATGGGACCAGACTTTTCAGTGCTGCCTAGTGACAAGACAAGGGGCAATGGACAAAAACTGAAACATGGGGAGTTCCATCTGAATATGAGGAAAGCTTCTGTACTGTGTGAGTGACAGAGCACTAGGAAAGGCTGCTGAGAGAGGTTGTGGAGTCTCTGTCTCTGGAGGTATTCAAAATTTTCCTGGACATGATTGTATGCAATCTTCTGTAGGTGAACCTGCTGTAGCATGGGGGTTGGACTAGATGATCTCCAGAGGTCCCTCCTAACACCAGCTGTTCTCTGATACCGTGAAAGTTACACCAGATTTTTGTCTGACAGTAGTAATAACCTGTGTTGAGGTAAAGCTTTAGTATCAAGAGTGTTCATACTAATTGACTTGGAAGAAATATGTTCAGCTCTTTAGATGGTATAATGGTTTTGATTTCACTAGGAGTGGTTAAAAAACAGATTTCAGCCTTGTAGGGTTAAATTTTTCCTGTTGGAGCAGCACATACTGTCCAGAGTAAAGGAGGAACTGCCTATTCCTTCCAGAACCTTGTTATTTCTGTTTGTCCTGTTTTGTCTGGAACAAACAGGGTAGAACTCCCCTCTCACTATGTCTAAATTGACAAGACTCATGATGTGTGAGAAATTTAAGGCCTGAGAAGGGACACCAGTCTCAAGGGTCTATCACAACTTGGGGTTCACGGGGACTCCAGTACTGCTACTGTGCCATGGCTGCACCAACTCTTTAGAAAGGCTGGTAGGTAAGTAATGGTAGACTGGAGTACAAAATCAGCAATAAAATATGAAAAGGGACAAAACATTTTTTGTTATGGTCATGGTTTAATTCCAGCTGGCAACTAAGTATCATGGAGTTGCTTGCTACCTTCCCCCTCTCCCTGGTGGGATGGGGAAAGTGAAAAAAGGTAAAACCCATGGGTTAAGAGAAGAACGCTTTAATAATTGAAAAAATAAGTAGAATATAATAATAATAATGAAAAGGAGAGAGAGGGGAATAAAATGATCCTTGTGGGTCCCTTCCAACTCAGAATACTCTGTGATTTTATGATTCTGTAATTCTGTAAAATCTGAGAGATTACAATACAGGTGCTCTCTACCCACTGACTACTCATATGGCTGCATTTTATTGCCAGCTTCATGTAAATCATGAATAGCAGAAAAAACAGGTAAGAGATTTTAGTTTCAGATGCAACATGTGATGCAATCCACTACAGGATTTATGCACTTATGCATGGACTGCATTTTTGAGCTACTGTACTTTGAAATCTGTGCCAGAAATCTATGCAGCCAGACAGTAAACAAAGAAAATGATACCTTACGCCAGGAGCCTTCAACAGCACCGAGGGTTTTCCTCAGAGGTTGTGAAAGGGAAGTGTAGCATGTGTGAAGTCACAAAGGTTAGTAGGCCGACCAAGAGCAGCGCTGCGCCTGTCAGCTACATGTATGGGATCTGAAGTCAGCGGGAGTTTTGCAACTGATTTCAAAGGAGGTAGGACTGCCTCAAGAGTTTTGACAGGAGTTTCATTCCATTGGTAACAATCAAATTACTTCAGATTTGGTCAAGAATGCACAAGGTGAATTCCATCCGCTGCCAGAGAAGGTTATGAAATTTTAAATGTAGTGTTTAATTCAAAAATATTTTCCTCTGACTATCAAACACGTCATGAACATTTTGACTTAATCTATGTTAAAATGCTTTCTAACTGAACCACGTTCTGATTCCTTTGAACACAGATTCCACTGCAAGATAAAGGATTCTAATTGCAGTGAATATTAATTGCAGACTCTTTTAGATCCCAAGATGAGACTTTCTAATTTAAAGTTTTGATATGTGATGCATGTCTTTCTGGAAATTCTGTGAAATCACTGAAAAGATTGAAGAAAACACTTCAATTTATTTTTAAATAATATAAAATATTATATTTTATATAATATTTTTATTCTCCTCCTCCTCCTCCTCCCCTCCCCTTCCCCCCTCCCACCACTGCCAAAACCAAATGTAAGGTTAAAAGCTAAGCTTGAAGCAATCTGGTCTGGCTGCACAATTCATTGTAGACTTTAAGGAGGCTTGAAGAACCATTTCACATTCTTCAGTTGCGAGTGAATATAGCAATGAAGTAAAAGTAATTCTGGAAATGGAAAATTAAGCATAAAATAGATTCATAGAAAGCAAGGCTGCTGAAGTATGATAATACTTCTGCTGATTTTGGTTTGGCATTTGAGGCATGGAGTTTTTAGGTGATTTATTTTTGATCTACTTGTAAAAATGATTATTATGACATGAGTACCATAATATAGTGGCTAGCTAATGAGAGTCTTCTGCACCATCAAAATCAATTTGTGATGTCTCATAGGAAATGTAGTTTCAGGTCTTTTCTGCCCATTGTAATGAAAAATGCTCATAGTGTCAAAAGTTGTTTTTCTTGTGTGTCAAACAGTACAATGGAGAAATCTGGAGAGTGTTTAGAGCTCTTGGCTTCTTTCCTTGGAATATCTGAACACTGGCTCTACTGAAGCAGGAAAACTAACGTTCTTTGGGTGGTAGATGAAGGACTGAGTAACAGAAGACATGGAATTGCAGAGCAGTCAAATAGGGGGAAAACTAAAAAATGGGATTTCTTCCCATGGATATTTGTAGTCCAGAGTACTCAGTACTCTCCAATGCTGAGAAGACTGACAGAAAGTCTGATGAAGGATTTGTACCAGTGATATGCTGTCTGGGAAAACAAGAAGTATTACCAAGAATTGGTTCTTGTATTTCAGTGGCAGTTTTGCAGAAAGAATACTCAGACCTGTGACTGCCTTTTTTAGAGATATTAGTCATACTGATATTGTCCTCTCTTCTTTTTCCTCCCTGTATAGTATCATTGCCTGCAAAGTAAAGAAAATAATAATCATGGTCTTGTCTTGCTGTTTCACTGGATAGGAGTGTGCTATAGTCAAAAGACTCATGCAGTGCTGTGCAGAATACAGAGAAACCAAGTTTACAATCTAATCTTGCACTTCCAACTCTTTTCTAATATAGAAAAGGAAAAAGATTTTTGCATTAGAGTTATCCCTCCATAAGAAAGGTATTTTATGAGCAGAGTTTTGTGTTTGAGGCTCTGCATTTTCCTCAGGGTTTGTTCAAGGGGTCCACAACACATCCCTAACCTTCAGCAGTAAGTAGCTGGATGAGACCTGTCAGATCCAAGAACTGGGTTTTGTCAGAAATGTTGAAGATCATAACATGCTCAGGACCAGAGAGGTGGTTCAACTTTCCAAGACTTTGCCAGCTGCATGGGAACAACTGACCCTTGTTATGTGAAGACAAGATTTTTGCTTCAAGGGCTGCAGGCTAAAGGCCAAAATTATTTTGCCAGGTTGAGAGCAGAGTTAGTCCTGAATCTGCAGCTTCCCTGCACTTTATATACATTGGGTTATATGGTGATCATGTGTGTGGGTTGTGGAAGGATGGTTAAGGTTCTTAAATGGAGTACAAATAGCAGAAAATTAAGGGCCCATTTAGTCTTTACAGAAGGTCTATTTAGTTAATAGTAGCAAAGTTTTTTTTCCCGTTTTAACTAACATGCATTCAAGTTTGGTTTAGCTGCTTTTGTTATAATTCACTCCGGCTTTTTCTCAGACGTTGCTCTTTGCTTTTGTGATCTGTTTTCCTTCCATCCAGAGTTTCCTTTTCTATGCTTCACTTAAGCAGATTCCTTCCATCCACTACAAGAATGGGTACTCAAATCAATTGTTGGTTGAAGTCCTAGTTCCCTGGGTGTTTCTCTCTACCGCCTTTAGTAGTGTCAGGATTCAAGATACATTTGTTTTTCTTTCTTGCCATTACACAAATAGTACTCCCCAGTAGGACTTTGAAGTTCATATTGTAATCATTAATAAGATTTTAAATTTTTCAAGACAGTCCCTCCTAGCCCTTCTCCATGAGCAGGATGTGTAGCCCACTGCAAATGAATTGGTTCTCGGGGAGTGGGGCCAGGGAGCAAGGGAATGGGGCTGGGCCAGGAAGCAGGAATAACTGCTTCCCTAATTGTACGAGAAGGGACTTCTGGGTCCTAGCTTGTGAGGGTTGAGGGGGTAAGAAGCATGGTCATCTGTGCTGGACGTGGGTGCCTCAGCTTCTCGAAGTCCTGGCAGCAGTAACAGCGGGTGGCATCTGCTGGGACCCTCAGAAGTTCACAATTTGTGAACCAGCTGTGATTTGAAATTTGGTTTGTCCGAACCGTGATGAACTGTTTCCAGCACAGTTTTGGCTACCCACAGCCTCTGTTTGGCTTAGGCCTGTATTTCTGATGCCAGTGCATTGCTTAATGATGTCAGCGGGTGTTTTTGGGTTTGCAAGGAATGCAGGGATGGGATCTCTGAAAAACAGAATCTATATGTAGAAATGTTCTAAACCAGAAAGATGTCTTGCAGAAACTTGCCTTAAACATTTTAGTAAGAAAACTGTGCTCCTTCATGCCCTTGGCTGTTGCTTTTATGAATTATCCTTGCAGGTAGCTCACATTCTTCCAGGCTGTCTTCAGACTCTTTTATGAAATGCTTCTGAGGGCAAATAATTCAGGAGACTCTTTCTTACCAAGACAGCATACACCTATTGCTTGGATACCACCACTGCAGTTTGCAAGACTTCAGAAGCTTAAGCACTTTTCTAAATAATGCCTTGTCAGGTCATCATAGATATTCCAGTGGATCTTTTGTGGAGATGATAACGTCTCTCAAATGTAGAAGATTTTAACTTTACTTGATTTTTGTCCTAGAATTTCACAGTATGCTATTGTACCTACACAGGCCTTTTCCTGGGCTTAATGTTTTCATTTGTTTTTAGGGTGGGGCCAGCACACTTACTTCTTCCAAGGGTATTTCCTGCCAGACCCAGTAGTGTGGCTCTCTGTAACTTATCTTCTGATTCTTGGCAATTTTTTTGAAGTAGTCTTCCTTTCCTTTTTTCTTGTGGTATGTAAGGTCTGAGACAGGAGTTTCGTTCTTGGTAGTAGGTGTGTCACACATGCTACAAAGCCATGTCTTTGGCGATGGGTCTGTAATGGACTCATTGGTGGGTCTTACACTCCCCAAGTGCTTTTTATGCCTTTCTGCAAAGAACAGATAATAACTGGATCTAGACTATAGTATTTACTTCTCTAATGCTATTCTCTAAGTATTCAGGGATTCCATATTATGTGTCTGGTGTGCTTAATAAACTCACCAGGTTTATCAGTTATAAGTATCCCCAGGTAGCTTTAGGATGAAAGATGCTGAAAAGTATCAGCTAGTTAGATGTCAGTATTTTACAGAGTTCCTTCTGTAGCAGTGTGTTGAATCAATTACTGTATAGCCTTCAGCCACTGCTGTGTGTTGGTTTTTGTCAGACTGGGACAACCCCAACTGTGTTGGGATTTTCTTACCTTCTGACAGAAATGTCACTGGCCTTTTTTGACCTTGCCTTGTGGTCACTCATGAGATTTTGAAAGGTCTTTTGAAATGACTTGGCTTCTCCCTTGGTACGATAATATTGCAGAGTACTACTTCCTGGATTTTCCTGCTAGAACATAACAGTTTTTACAGTGGTAAAGTTTTAAATAGAGTTTGAAATACTTGGCATTAGGATAGAGGTTTTTGCATGCAATATATTAGTCAGTGTGACTTACTAAACCCCTAAAAAAGTGGCTTGTGCAAGAAACTGCATATTCCCTAGTAAATCATAGAAGTGTAGGAATGGGAGGGAGCTCAGGCGAGTGGTCCATCTCTCTGTTTTGTGGCTGAGCCAAGGACTATTTTTGACAGTGATTTGTCTAACTTTTCCATAATGGACTCCAGTGATGAGGATTCCATGACCAGGCTCGGTGAGCTATTTCAGTGTATGGCTGTTTTCGTTAGTTATTTTGTCCTAAGAGCTAACAAATCTTTTACCACACGGCAGGCAGAACTATTCTTCTAACCTTGCTGAACCTGAAGAACAGTTGATCACTGCCATATTTATAACTGCATCTTGCATATTTGAAGACTTATGTGTTTCCTCAGTCTCTTTTCTAGACTAAACAAACCCAAATATTTCAGCTTTTCTTCTGAGATCGTATATTCTAACCCAGTGTGTGTGGGTTTGGGGTTTTATTTATTTATTTTTGCATTGCTCTTCTTCAGACTCTTCAGGTTGTCTGCATAAATCTTGAAACATATAGTTCAAACTGGACTGTATTTTTGATTTGAGGCATCACTAGGGCCAAAAGGTGTCAACTGTTACCTCTCATGAAACACTATATTTGCCAAAGAATCATACTTCTAACTCAAAGATTTTTCTACATCTCTGTAAGTAACTTGCTTTTTTCTACTTTCTAATTGTGCATTTGATTTTCCTGCTGAAGTGCAGAATCTGTCTTCTTATTTCATCCCACCAATTTTACAGGCAATGCTTAATTGACCACACTTTCAACCTGTCCTGTGAAGGTTTTTCTATTCTTCACAGCCAGATGCCCTGCAAATTTGAAGTGCACCTCAGTATTCCATCATTCTTCTTCTAGCTGGGCTTTAGTCAATCTTTTCAAAACAAAGCAATAATAATAGTTTTCATCCAAGACTCATGTAGTAATGTGTTTTGAAGAACTTTCTTCTACTGGTTTACTGATGAAAGCACTGAGGACCTGCTGCACGGCTTGCGTCACAATCTTTCTAAACTTGAGATCCTATTTTCTGTTTCTCTCTTAACCTATGGACAATAAATATGGATCAAAATAGAATAGTCTGAGATGGTTTATTTTTCATCTCCATTAAGAAGGCTGGCCAGAATACTACCTGTGTCCCTGTTCCCCTAGCCCTTCCCTAGAGCCAATAGTCACTTCTGGCGGGTTTGGTCTGAGTCACACCTGGCAGTTTTATTAGTGCTCATGAACAGCATTGGGCAATGGCTGGATCACTAGCTGAAGCTTGGCAGTATGTCTGTAATATCATGGATTTGGGCTTCTGGCAGGCAGGCAGCTGACACCCTAGGACACTGGGCTGACAATGGACATCTCTGTTCATCTCAGAAATAATTGTAAAATAAAAAAAAAAAATCTTGTTGTGATAGTCATCAACCAAGCAGAAAAAAATTAAAAAGAAAACATAGCAATTTACCTAGTGTCTGGTCTGTTCAGCAACAGGTTTCCTAATGCTGAAATGGTCCCTCTTTACTTCCCAAATTATTTAAGAGCAATAAACATGCTCATCAGCTGACTTGTCCTCTAGCGGCTTTCAGAAAGTTTTTAAAGGGCTGCTTTATTTCCCCCCGCCTTTCATTCTTGGCAAAGGCACAAATATCTAACTGAACTCACATTACTTAAATAGAAACTAATACAGGAGATGGTTGTACAAGTAGTTCAGGATCTGATCACAAATATGCACTAAGCTGTTTGTTCTCCTGGGGTGAACTCACCTTGAACAGAGATAAGAATTGCAACTTCTTAGGTCAAAAAAGGTAACTATCCTTTTATTTTAGTCAATCCAACTGGAGAGGGAAGTGGAAAGGCAGAAGAGGAATCTCAAGATTGTTGGCATGATAGCTATTTATGGCTAAAGAGAATAATGATAAAATAAGATAAAAATATTTTTGCTTTATACTGTTATACTAAATTAAATCATGATCTCTGAACCACTAAATAATGTCAAAAAGTGTTTAAGAGGGAAAAATATTAATGAAACATGATTTTTTTTCTTTTTTTCTCTTCTGGAAGCCTGCTGTACCAGGTGCAGTAATAAACACAGCTCCTTTGAATCACTGGAGATGAATAACAACCATATACTTGAGCTTAGGTGGTTCATGTGGGCTTGTAACTGTTTTGTATCTTTTGAGTATTCAGGAAAATCCGGCGCACAGATTTTTAAACTGTGATTCTGGCTAGAGAGGCACAACACATTCTTTTCTGTTTTTAATAAGTCTTTCTCTTTGTGCAACAAATCCTTCTAAAAAATTGCACCAGCAGTGCTAACCAATGGGTAGCAGCTAGAGACTGGGGAGGAGAGAAGTTGCTTTGGCTGGACAGATTAAGGGATCTGTAGACCCAAATTTCTATTGTTTTTAATAGGAATTTGGCTTCAAAAGTCATAGCTGTCATATGTATTCAGTGTCTAAGAACTGGAGGTCTCTAACCATACATTCCTATCTAGCTGGATCCAATCCCCTGCTGTCTGGTGCACCAGCCTGGGGAAGAAGGGATGTCGTTGCATGCATCCTCTGGCAAGACTCCTCCCTTGTCAGGTGCATGTTACTGCTTTTCTGGTCGAGAGCACCTACTATCTGCTGGCTGGAGCTTACAGCTGAAGGAAGGAAGAACCCATAGCCCTCTAGGAGTGCAGAGGTTACTCAGTAATCTTAAGAAGGTTTACTACATTATAATGTGGAATAGTTTTTCTCATTCTTTTTGGAAGATTAGGGAAGACTTTATGAAAATGCAAGGCACTTGTGCATTCTACCTGTATTCCATACACTCTGGCATACTATCATTCTCCCATGCAAATAACTGAAGGAAAAGGAGAAATAAATTTTAAAAAAATCCTTTAGTAACAACTGAAATTGAATATCTCTGTTCAAATGGAAACCTGAATGAAAGCCTGGAAGCAGCTTAAGTATATGATGAGAGGGTGCCAATTTATTTTCTGAAGACTATTATGGTTATTGGGAGCTCTCTGATCTAGGATTATTCAAAGGAGGTCTAACTATTACTATTACTTTATTGCAGTCAGTCATAAATAATGCTCATAAATAAGGAATGTAACTTGGTAGGGTGATTGCAGGTGAAGTGAATTTTTGCAATAGTGTTTGCATTTCCACTAAATTTTTGAGAGCCTCTTTAATTTGTTCTGAAGAGAGCTAGCTATACAAGGACAGCATTCATTACTACATATGCTGATGAAAAAATTGCAAAGGAGTATATTCCTGATCAGAACCTCAGTAATGGTGCAGTTAGATAAACACATGCTCACTCTAAATTTGTTAATGTGGAGGATGTCAGAAAAATGAGAAACTCAGAAACCTTGGTCAAAGCCTCAAGACAATGGGATGCATAATATTGATGCAGGAATTTTTATGGATTGTGTGGGACTGGCTGTACTCCAGAATTAGTTCCAGGCTGAACTGTAATTCCATTCTGTATCTTCTTTCATGTTAGAAACCTGAGTAGTGAGTGGTTATTACACTGAACTATCTTACATGCACTGCTTAAGCATGCTGAGTATTGTACATGATTGTGACTCTATTTTTAAGTACACTTTTCTTCTTTGTGTTTTTACTTAGAATGTAGCTCTGTAGGTTAATGTTGGACTTAACCTGTAGACACACTGCACGTGGTCCTAGAGAGAAGTCACATTATCTGCCAGTGCTGAGCATAAGGAAGAGGGGAAGTGTTCTCCAAACTGTATGAAAAGAATATATGAAGAGGCATAATTTAACTTTCCTGCCCATTACAGCTGCTGCTTTTATCTCAAGAAAATAAGTGATCAGTGCAGATAAGGTGATGGCTGCAATTCTCCATCTGTTCCCATAGATATGCAGCTTTCTGGCAGAATAATTCTTTTTGCAGACAACTGAACCACCAGAACTAGTGGACTAGATTAATGTGAGGAATTATATCTGAATGCCTCTTTAGCACTCAGGATGTCACTAGGTGTCACTGGCATTCACCTGCCTTCCCACCTACCTTCTCTCCTGCTATGCCAATTCTTTCTGGGCTAGTTTCTGCTAGTGAAATACCCACATGAGCTATCAATATTTTTTCTGAGTTTGTGCCACCTGACTGTGTCCTGACCACATCAATCTCTGGGTCTGCAGCCCATGACTTAAAACTGAGAGAAATATGTTCTTATTGCTTTTCTTTTCTGTCTCACTTGTGGCTATAGAAAAAAGGTATGTAGAATATGTACAATTTCATCAGAATAAGGCCTGTTTTGTGGTGTTGAATTGAACATTCCTTAGGGTTCTTACCTCTCAGCCATGAGATGTTGAGACTTTTCTCCTGTTTTGGTGGATGAAAAAATCTTTTACCCAGGAGAATGGTGTAACACTATCCAGGGTTAGGGTTTTTGTGCTTGGTGCCCTCCTACTGATGCTCCTGCTGTATTTTCTCTATGCAGTATCCAGAGGGTGAGAAAAAGAATGATTTCTAGAAAATTGGGTTTAGGACATTTACTAGAGAGGAAGTAGAGGTAGGTCTCTATCCCTTGAGACTATAGGCATCTAGAAAGTGGAACAGTATTTTTTAAAAAGAAGGAAATAAAAATGTGTGTGTGTGAATGGATGGTGGGCAGGACAGTGGGAACCTGCTTGTGTAATCATGGCATCTGACATTCTTCTGGAAGATGTAGGTTAAAAGTCTCTCAGCAGAGGAAGAACAGAAAACCAAGGCTGAGACTGATGAATGCCCTTATGCTTGGGTTACAAAGTACAGTCTTCAAGCCAGTTTGTGAGTGTGTATCTGTGTGTGCATGTGTGAGTGTGTGTGTGTGTGTGTGCCTGCAATCTTATACTAGACTTGTATTTGTGTTTCCTACTGGCTAGTTTAAGCAGCTTCCTGCTTAGTTTGCTGGTGTCTGTGTATCTCATTTCAGTGTGCCTAGAGGCCTCTGATTGATTTATGTGTTGCTGCCAGCTTGAGACAGCTAATGTGGTTATCACCTCTAGCTGCTTACCCCACCCTTAAAGTGCTAAATAACTCCAGTGGTTCAACAGCTGGTTTATGGACAGCTCAAATATCAGTGCAGGGAGGGTGAGAGGGACACTTGGGCACAGTAACCTCCTCAGCTGTCTGGAGCTGAGCCGTGTCTTCTTGTCCATTCGAGCTAGTGTCCCCTTGCATGGCACAGGCCAGGTACAAAGAAGAGTTTCTGTAATCATGTCCCCTGTTGAATTTAGCTTAGATGCACAAGAAGTATATTTTACAGTGCTGAATGTAGCCCTTATAGTGTACTGTTCTGAATTAAGTGCCTAAACTCTATGCATAATGAAGAGCCTCATTTGACAGCTGCTAAATTGGGAAGCACTGTTAAGACTAGGGAAGCCCCTTCTAAGTATACCTGGAAGTGGGCTCCTCAGGAATATCACCTGGAAAGGAAGACATCAGAGACTATGATTCAGTTAGGTAATTATGTCTCTGCTTCTGGACCAGTTTCGTAGACTCTTTATAACTCTAACAGAAGAAATGGACACTCTTTTACAGTACATAGCATCTCTGGAAACTAAGGACTCAAATAGGCCAAGTGAAGTGTGTCTGGGAGAGACCCATGTGCCTGTCAGAAGCCGAGAGACCTACCTCAGCTGCAGACAATATATGGCAGACCCTCAAAGTGAGATGAGATGGATCTCTGCTGCAGGAACTGGAACTGAGCTGGGTAGAAGCTTATCTGGAGATTCAGTGGTGTGGGATCTGTCCTAAGTGCTTGCACCTGCTGAGCCTCTGCCCTCTCCCTTTGCTTTGAAGCATACAATTAGGTGTTTGGGGCACTGGGACATGGCCATTGTACTTTGCCCCCGGGATTCCCTTTTCCCCTCTATGCTTTAAGTACTGCTCAATGTGAAGTGCACTCTGGTCTAACTGGGCATCCTAATCTCTTCATTCCTGGCCCATTTTTGCAGCTCCTTCCAGCTCATATAGAAAAAGGCACAGTTCCTCTTAGGCACCAAAATAAAAGTTAATTTCTCTAACTGCTCACCTACTCCCCAGTGGCTTTTTTTTTGGCTGTATGTATCTGGAATCACTTGGCTTAGGGTTCTTAGCTCAGCATTATGACTTAGAGAAGAGAAAGTTCTTGGTAAAGATGTCAACAGCATCAATTGTTCTGGGTTTCTGGGAGCTGTCTAGCTGATATAAACTGTGAAAACAAATCTCTGTGAAAAGCTATTTTAAATTAGAGAGTTTACATAGTTGAGGGAAAACTTAAGTTTCCTTTTTCTGTCCTCGTTAGAATTACAAAGGTAGACGCATATAAATATTTTTTCCTTGAATTTTTCTATCTAGTTATTTTCCATTTATTTCTTTTTCCTGTTTACAGTCTCCATGCTTATATAACAGCACTCAAGAGAAAGCTGTTAACAAGCCCATGGGATGGTTTGAGCCAGTTGTTTTAGTGGAGGCATGCTGGATGTGACTGAGCTCCACCTTCTTTGTCGAGGTATATTATACAAGTGACACTATAATATATGGTTCAGTCAGAAGGATAGCTGCTTAACCTCTTGGTACTCTTTTCATTAATTTTTTTCTTGGATCATTTTTTGTGTTTTGTCTGTCACAGAACTGGGTTGAAAACTGCTCTGGGCATGGAATGTGTCATTCATTTAAACAACATGAAGGCACACTGTTCATGTTTAATTATTACTTTAATGCAAGTGCTAAACTGTTTTCAGTCTTTTCAGTCACATCTAACAAACATGTTTTCTGGGACTGGTTGCTGGCTGACCTCAAGTAAGGGCATGTTAGGCTAAGCCTTGAAATGCTGCATCAAGCTGTCATCTCAAATAGAAGTGAGCTCATTCATCCTCCCGTGAACTATCATATAGATGAACTGATGGAAGCAGGATATATTAACTGCCCACCAGAATGGACATTGCAGTTGCTGATTTATGATGAGCAAATTCTAGAGTAATCCTATTGACAATGCTTGAAAACATCTGTTCAAAATGTAGCAGTAGCTAAGCTAGCAATATTGTGTAGTAGATGAAAGGCACCTCTTGATGGAGTTTTTAAAAATGATATATAAATATTTCTGTTGGTGCTGTTGCATCAGTTCTTTTTCATGATGTCTATTATGGCATGACACATTCATTTGGAAATGGTCAGATTATTTATAGGCCCAGTTCCAGCAGAACATGAGCATTTGATCAGTGCTCTTGCTTTCAGTTGCTCTAAAAACGGTTTGATGCAACATTTAGAAGTGAATGTCATGCTAAGTTGCTGTTAATGACAGAGAGAAAAAAATCTGAGTAGAATTTTTTTCGGGATAAGGTGTGTGTAGAAAGCAAGGTCTAAGCTCTGTGTATTTGAATGATTTTTGTAAAAGATTAAGGACAGAGAAGACCATGGTACCTAATGCCTTGGTAAGAGTAGGATTTGCTGGGTTTTGAACTTTGGGACATCCACAATCACTTCATGGGGCTGATGCGTTCCAATTTTAAACTGACTAAGTCAGAGAGCACATCCACTTCAATTGACCTTCCATTCACCCTGATCTCATTACTCTATATTAGCAGTTGACTAATAAAATGACAGCACTTATATAAAGATGCAGACCTACTTAAAACTTCCAACAGGCCTGATGCTATGGCTTGAGAGTCTTGTTTAGTTCTGAGTAACATCTGTTGGGAAAATCCATTATATCTGTGAGTGGATTTGTTTTGACATCTGAGACCAAACTTTCCCGGGTTCTCCTTTTTCTTTTCTTCCTTCCTGTCAATCTTTCCTGTTTTTCCACTGGACAGATACTCATCACTATCCTTTCTTCCTGCCAGTGGCAGTGGGAGCAGGCAGCAGGGCTTGGCTTGACAAGTAGCAAATGAAGCTTATATGTGCCAGGAATGTCTACCCGTGTTAGTGACAGCCACTAGCTTACCAGTTATTGTACCAGGATCTTTTGAAAGAGGACTTGCATGTGGGAATGACTGTGAAATCAGTTGTCATTTTGCTGCCCTTAATGTAGAACCATCAAGAGTTTTAAAATTTCAGCTTAACATTTGAGTTTGAAAAAAGTTTTCTTTGTAAATTTCCTGGCCCAAAGTGCTCTTGCTTCATGCTCTTGCCACGGTACTCTGTTGGTTTGTCCCGGTTCGAAGGAATAAATCCTGTTTTAAATTTCCTTGCTTTCTTATAACAAAGGGCTCTGGAGGAAAGAAAATCTTTTAATCCTCCCAGCAATAACCTGACATGACCTTCTAAACACCCTATTAACTAAAAAATATTAGCAATATTTTGTAGCTGTCTTAAGAAGAGCTTACAATAGAGATGGACAAAATGCTTAGAAGAATAATTATGCTTGGATCTGAGAAAATTAGTATCCACAACACAATTACATGTTTAAAAAGGGCTAAATGTTAAAAACTATTTAAAAAGCCATGCAGTGGGGTATTGTTCAGTAGCACTGGCAGAATACAGCCAGTTTTCTGCATGGTCTTTCTAGGCTTGTGATTTCCTGACTGCCTTAGCACAAGTTATTTGCCTTCTCTATGTTCTTTAGTTACTCCAATCTGGTTTTCCTTTCTTCATAACTGCTCAGCTTTCAGAAGATGTTCAGAGCTTTTTTTTTAATATGCTCAATATGAGATACTTTTGGAAGATCTTCAGGAGGAGGCAGTTCTCTGCAAATTTTGTCTCTCTGCTATGTCAGTAGGCTGCCAACAATTGCACACAGCTTAAATGTCAAACAGGTGTTTTGTAAAAATTGTATACCATCATACTAGTATAAGTACATTAACCAAACTTGTTTGGAAAGAAACTTATGGCACTAAAGCATCACAAATGTGACATCTTAAAATTAGGTATCCAGCACTCTACTTTGACTGGGGGCAGAGAGAGATACCATAGCATAGGATGCATAGCAGAGAAATTCAGAGAAAAGTCAGTAAGAAAAGCTAGAGAAAAGAAATTCAGCTTTGCTTTCTGTCTCTTGGGTTGAAATACCTAAATTCAGAGCTAAAATAGGGGTTTGGAGCTAAGAGTCTGTTTGTTACTTTATGCACCTCAGGTGGACATTTTGGTATGCAGCAGGTAACTCTTGTGCATTCCCTCATAAAAATACTTCTTAAGTCCTGCAGCCTTTAGTCAATCATTCTCCATTATGAATTTCCAGTAAACATCTGATCTAAACATAGTGAAGTCAGTGAGAGTCTTTCGATAGCATCAAGCACAAACTGCACAAAATAACAGCTAGACCCACCAAGAGACATGAGGAATATGTTGCCCTCAAGTAGGATGTACACAGGTAGTCCCTGCTGCTGTACACCAAATGGTTGCCTCAGACCTAGTAATAGCCCTGTTCTCTCTCTGGAGAGGGGAGTACTCCAAGGGCGGAGTCCCCATGTCAAATTCAGATTTGAACCCCAATGAGCAGTTCCAGTTGATGCATATGCTTGATGCCAGGTCCTCCTCTTGCTGTGAGAACTGTTTTGGGTCAGGAAGTTACAGAATAGGTAAGGTTGGAAAGGATCACTGGAGATCATCTAGTCCAACTTTCTTGCTGAAGCAGGGTCCCCCACAGCCCATTACTCAGGACTGTGTCCAGACAGCTTTTGAATATCTCCAGAGGAGACTCCGCAACTTCTCTGGGCAACCTGCTCCTGTACTCAATCAGCCTCACCGTAAAAAATTTCTTCCTCATGTTCATGAGGGAACTTGCTGTGTGCCAGTTTCTGCCCATTGCCTCTTGTTTCATTGATCAGCAACACTGAGAAAAGCCTGGCTCTATCCTCTTGTATAGTACGGAGAGGTGTGATGGCAGAAGTGTGGCAGGAACGGTCAGGTATAAATTACCTGTACCTTTAGTGTCCCACTTTGCAGCCCAGGCCCTCTCTCATGGAAGAAGAGAACCACTAGCATTGTGGAGTCTGGAGCAGTAGCGCCACTGACTATTCTGCTGGCTTTAACAGAGCATAGCCCCTGGTCACAACTGGCATTAGCAGTATTCTGGTTGCCAGATCAGGTGATCCCAGGGTGGAGCCCTGCTTCCTCAGCCTTGGCATGTTTTTTTTTCTCTCACAAGCAAATCCTTAGTGCAGGTTGATATCTAAATTTGACATTTTTTTGTTGTTTGTATCCTCTCCCCACCATTAAAATGGCTGAGACCACCTTCAGTGCCTAGCTGGCAGTGTGTGTGTTCTCCCTTCTCTTGTATGGGTTTGAAATACCCTTTTCCATTGTGTGCTTTCAGCCACAGCAACTAGTCATGTAACTCTACTGCTTGAAGAGTGCCTTACTGAACATGCTAAGAGGTCACTTAGTGTCAGGGAAGCATCTCTGCCCCACTGACACTAACTTTGCAAAGACCTATAGGGTCTTACCCTCCCACTTATTCCCCAGTAGCCCCAGTAGGCACCCTGTGCATGAACCTCACAGGTTGCTACTGCAGGGAGGAGATTGTGATAACTGTCAGATATGTCCTTTACACAGTCCTGTTTAATTAAACTCATACTCCATTAGTCTTAATTTTTTTGAACACCCTTCTTCATTCGGTTCCAAGTCCTCCAGCAGCCATCACTTTTCCCAGAAGGCTTCCTGCTTTTCTTTGAGTGTCGTACTGCGTCTTCACCAGTCTCTGCAGACCCATCTCTGGACTGTCTTTCTTCTTGTGTTCCTGCATGTTTTTGTCTTCTAAAAAGAAGTAGTTTTTATAACAAACAAGTCCAATTCCTGCATCTGCATTTGACTCTGGGGAAGACCCCTCAGGCTGCACTGCCCAGTTCCTCCTCCAACCTTGTCATGCTGATTCGTGCTTTAGCCTGTAGCTTCTATTGTTATTTTTATTGCTAAACAAAAGGAGTATTTTCTTGCTTCCTCACTTAGGCTGAGTAGAAGATAGTTAGTTCCCCGAGTTTTGTGGCTGATAGAAGGCTTGCCTGCTAGGCACCACCTTGTCTCCAGCTTGGCAGTGTGCAAGGATCCTGATGGCCCGACAAATTCAGCAATTTTCCCCAAGCCCATTTGGATCATGGTTTCTGATGGACTGCATATTCCTCACTAATTTAGTAGTTGATTTGTGATGTTTTTCAATGAGTCAGATCTCTGTAACCGTGAGACTACAACCATGTATGTGGTAAATGTGAAAGAAAACAGATGTCTATAAAAATCACTGAGTCCGATTTGGAACGATGAACAGTATTGTGATTAATCATAGCAGTACAGCTAAAGTGTAGTATTTTTACAGGATGGGGTGGAAATTGCTTGTTTCAGACCTGTGTAGCTTCTGTCTTAATATTTGAATTCGGCCAAAAAAAGTTAACTATGGACTATTTATTTGGGGAGTAATGGCACAATTACTACCGTGTTTTAAAACTTCTATTACAGTCTTGCAACCCTAAATTCATTTCAACATTGATTTTTTTCCTGGCAATATCTGCACTGTGCTTATATGTAAAAAGAAACAAACAGTAGCCAGTAACTAAGTGTCATCTAGGAATGTGGAAAGAGACTGTAGCAGTTGTTCCCCAATAGATTTTTTCCAATGCAATGAACATGTATCTAAAATTGTTCTTATAAATTGTCTCAGACCAAAGCTGAAACATTTGTTGAACTCTAGATTAAGGACAGAGTCCTAATCCAGATTTAATCAGACACTCTGAAGCTCAGTTTCAAAATTCCTGAGATCAGAAAGCAAAGAATTTCGCAAAAATAAGTATCAGCCAAGTCCTATTCCTGTAAGACTGGAGGTTGAATAATGAAAGTGCAGTGGCAGAAAGTAATAGCTGAACACAGAAAAATGAAAGGTCTGACCCTATGAACTAGCTTTAAGGTCATGAACAGGATCTTACAAAATCAACACAAATTCATTACTGGAAGAAGCTAGAATAAAGTCTTAAACACAGAGCAAGTGTGATGACTCAGATCTGGTCAAGTGGTGTATACGTGCAAAATTTTGAATAAAAATAATCAAATTAACATGCAGTGAAGAGACAATTTCCATAATGAAGCCTGTAATTTCCTGGAGAGATTTCTCTATATTGCTAAACATGGTTTGGACAAGTCACAAGACAAAAGATCCCCTTTTTTTCCCCGCAGGGCTCTGTGTGCTCTGTAACAGGGTTTTGGGAGCTGGACGGATAGTTTGCAATGCAGACATAGTCTTTTGTTGGATTATCTGCTTTGGTGTCAGTATGAGGAACGCTCATACTCTGTAGAACCCTCTTAAGACCTTTTCCTCTGGCTTAAATAAAGACTATAGAATGTTCTAAATGCAGTAATGAAGTTTTTTTTTTCCAAAGTAAAAGGACACTGAGTGTAGGTGTTAGATATCTTTCATTTTTTTGTACTACTTTTTGGAAGATGGTATTTCTCAGAATAATATGAGAAGGCTTGGAACACTGATTTATTCCTGTTGGAAGATCATTCTGCAAATGACTCCAAATTGCAGTAATTTAGAAATCCTGAGGTTCTTTCTATATTTGGATTTGTACATTCGGCAAGCTTTTAGTACAAATATACGAATCTTTGGCAATTATTTTACTTCATGAATAGAACTTTAACTGAACTGAATACATGAATGTACCTTACAGTGCTCAGGCTTTGTGAGACATTTCTGCTAAATCGGCTTATGAATTTCCTTTTGATGAGCTTAATTGTTGACAGACTTTTCAAAAGCCAACAACAGCTTGCTTTGCTAGCTAGTATTCACATGAACTGGATAGTCTTGTGAAGTCCCTTATGCAATTTGCATAATATTTTCCTTCTACTGTAAGATGAAGTGAAATCCTTTGTAGTGAACCTAACAATGTTAGACATTGTAAAGACATCAATCCAAATAAAATTTAAAAACCAGAAAAATCACCCTCCCAGCTTGTCCTTCAACATCTCAGAATATGCACAGCTAGAAAAAGTAGACTTTTTTCTTTTTTTATTTTCCACCAGAGGACTATTTAGAAAAAAGTTCCTAAATAATGAGAAGTGATCTCTTAATGAAGATATTATGAAGATATTTTGTTGGGGTTTTTTCAACAAAGCTGTAACTAGGCTTTTTATTTGAGATCCCTCAAGTAAGAATGTATTACATATGCAAATATATTCATTAGATCAACAAAAAAATTAGACACTTTGTGCTAACTTTGTGCTGTCCATGTGAAACAGATACGTTCTCGATCTTATCTACCCAGAGATTTTTGTTGTTGGTGATAATACTTTAGAATTTCTATCTTTGTATTCTATTGTCTGGAAGTATAGGTGGGAAAAGAATGAAATGTAAGCTGAGCAATAGGATCTCTATCCATAATGATTGTTGTGAATGTCTGAGTGAAGTGAAGCATACAGAAGCATGGAAAATAACTGACCCTGTTTTCCTCTAAACATTTCTGAAGAATTCCGGTCTGTTAATAATGCCTTAAAAGTAATAAAGACTGGGATCTGTGCATTCTAGCCAAATGAGGCCACATTCTACAGTCCTTGCTTTGTCTTACTGTAGTAAATTTGCCATTTACTCAGGATAAGATGGGGACTAAGGATTGAGTAAGGGTGGCAGGATGGGAAATGGTTTGTCACCTCTGAGACTACGTTCGCAAACTGCTGGAACCACAAATGAGCTCAGTGTTTAGCAAGATGGTGGATGCCAGCATGAAGCTTAGAAGTGCCAATTTTAATTAAAAACTGCATTTTCCAATCAAGTTCCTAGTTAACAATGGGTGGGAAATTGTTCCCACCATGCAAGCTTTCTGAATGCTGTATTGACTGGCAAGATGGATGCAGCTTCTCCTTCCACAAAGGTCCTGCAGCCATCATCTTCCCCTTCACCTCCCCCTGCCAGAAGAAAAAGACTGCATTGTTTGTGGAATGTCTCCTTGTTCATGTCCTGCATTTAGGCCAGAATAGGCGGATTTATTTTGTCCTCCCCATCCCCCTTCCTTCATTGTTAACAATGGAGTGAACACATGAGATTAACATGGCTCTTGACATGGCTCAGTTGTTTGCCACTTGGAAACTACTGATTCTTCAGTTGTATAATTGTAAAAAAAAAAAGTATAAAACGTTTCAGTAATTTTCTGTTTATTTCAAAGACAGGGAGAATAGAATAGTAGGGGAGAGATGGGGGAAGCCAACAACAAAAAACAAATTAGTTTAAGAACCAGCATGTTCCCCTTACTTTAAGGAACACAGTAAACATTTCAAAAGTGCATGCCAGCTCATTATCTAACTCAGTTTTCATTGACTTCATGAAAAACAGCAGCAGTTAAGCAATGTTTGCCAAAAGCAAATTTGGGTACATGCATTGCTAAGAAAATGTGACATCCACTCGCACAGGTTCCTTAATCTGCCACAGAGGGGCAAATCAACATTTCATCATTATCTTTTCTCTCTGTTGTTTAGTCCTTTCATGACTGCTCTTCTAGTCCGTTTCGACCATTGTTTATCCAAAACTGTGGTATGAGGTATGATTTGAATTGTTAGCCAGAAACAGACCTCTGAAAGTGTTTAAAGGTGTAGAGACAACTTCAGTAATAAAATCTTGAATGTATTATCTGTTTGCAAGTATCTTTTGTACAAAGTTAAGTGTTTAAAAAAAGTCTTAAATTGATGTGGGATTTTATGAATTCCTTTTTTAAGGTTTAAGATTTAGCATGTGGTTAACTTCACATATTATTTGAAATGAACTTTCTTTTCTAGTTCAGGAATTAACATAGGTATCTTTCCTTTTCAATCAATTTGATTCAACATTTGAAGTTTAGAGTTACATTGTTGAAAATACTGTGACAAATGATTTGATCATACTCTGTATTCAAATATATTGTCATTTATTTAGATAACAAATTATACAGAAAATTTCATTAGTTGTTCCTTATGCATAAGTTACCCATTCTTTAGTAAACTCATATCTCTGTCTGTCCAAAATATATAAATTTACCAATATTTTGAATGCTACTGAACTTGGTTTCCTTTGGGAATAACTTACTCAAGAAAAAGGCAAGCATATATTGAACAATTGTTCAACTAATTAGCTTAAAGAAAAGTTCCATTTGGAAACCATACAGAGTTCCCTCATAGCCCTCACACTGTCTGGTGTGCACCTTCGTGGGCACTGGTTTCTCTCATCTTAAGTCTCTGCCTTTAAAACTATCAAGTCATTTTAGTAAGTTTTATTTTGCTTTTGAGTCTACCTACTCTTCTGCCATATGTTTAAAATTCAGAATTGCTGAGCAGTTCTGATCATTAGTTATTGTATTCCACATGTAGTACTTTATATTCTTACTTTTTATGAGTAAAGGCTATTGAAAAAATACTTGTTTACTTGTTTCTAGAATATATAGTTTCTGATTTTTTACTTTTTATTTTTGAAAAATGGATACCCTTTGATTCAGAATTTCTGAATGAAATGAGGAATTCAGTAGAAAATAATCTCATTTTCTTGTGTTTTTAAAACATTTATCTCATTTTCTCTTTGATGAAATTAGAATTTCAAAATGGAAAAAAATTGCTTAAATAAACACCTATTTGACATTTTATCCAAAGCTGGGAAATGCTGGTGAAATTTATCTTTGCTAATTTTCTTCTTCAAGAAGTCCCTCTGTTATTGTTGAATTTATAAATCCTCATGAGGACAAGTTGACAGAATGCAGATCAGATTTTTTTTCTTTTTTCTTTTTTTAAATTTTATTTCTTTTTT
>JAOXXN010000065.1:53253789-53266844 GCA_026770055.1 Myrmophylax atrothorax | reverse complement strand
ACTTATCCCTGCAAAGTGGCAACATGCTGGGACACAAAATAGAAGGTCCTGTCCTGGTGTGAGCACTGCACAGAACAGGAGAGAGTTGTGATGGATAGGAACTGAGCTGTATTGGTGTTGCGGGTAGTTCCTGCTGTGTTTTGGAGACAGCATGTGTATGTTTGAAGTTTACTTGGGGATGCAGGGTAATATGCCAACACAGGTTTTTGAGCAGTTTCTTGCTGTACAAATAGCCCCATTCATTGCAGCAGACAGCTCTGAGCATAACCCAGCTGCTGCCGGACCATAGTCATCTGCGTACACAGCTCTTCCTTGTTTTATTTAATTTTGCTCCCACAGAAATGTTACTGAACCCCACAGAAATTTTGCTTGGGTGAGGACTTTATTAAATCATCAAAAACGTCAGGAGCTGAGACCGGAGAAGAATGAAAATTCTAACAGTGTCTACAGCATTAACAACTGAAACCAGTTTTGGCATGTCACCTGTCTCCCTTTTGCTGACATTGGGTTGTTGTGCATGGCAGGCCTTGTTTCCTTTTGCAGTATGATTATTTTTACTGCATCTCTTATCTTTGTCTTTTGGAAAGAGCAAATAAAAACAAAGCTTTGCTTCACATTTTTGCTTGAAGATAAACTGGAACATTTTAGCAGAGTAACTTTAAATGACTGTTTACTTTTGCAGTGATCAGGGCCAGTACTCAGGGATGCAGCTACATGTCTAAACTCCCATGCTTCTTTATAACAATTTAAGAGTCAATATGTTTGAAAGTGTGAGAAGGATGGCATTGATACAAAGCAGTGGACATGCTGCCCAATTTGCCTGCGAGACCAAAAGTACAACTGATGTAGGTCAGTCCCAGGGAAGTGGCAGGGCACAGTCTGTGAATTGCACTGGTGTATACTGTTATGTGAAGAGAGTTTTTCTGTCTTTTTTTTTTTTTTTCCCATGGATAAACTTTCACTACCTGCTAATTTTAGATTTAGACTCATTTCTGTGAAGTCAGAGCTGAACCACACCCTTCAAATGTGAAGAGCTGTTACACTAAATAATTGTGCTACTCAGAGGGCTCAGTCGAATGAGGACAAGACTGCAGGCAGGTGCAATTTCCTTTTAGAGAATTGATAGACAGTGCTTCTGCATTCTCTAATATGTTGGTTTTAGTCTCTACAAAATAGAGTTTGCGTTCTGTTATAACTGGTAACAAATCACACATCTGGAATGAAGAGGCAATATATTACATTTATCTGCAATCTGGTTCAGATCCCCTGGTTCCTTTTAATTTTAACTGTACAACAAATGTACTCCCAGTCTTCGTTTTTATCACTTGTTATAGCATTTAACAAAGGTCATTGTGACCCAGAGAAAGCTTAAGAGGAAAGTGTTATGGTGAATCTTGGAAATGGAGTTTAACTATGATGATTGTGGGCAGGAAGCCAAGCCCAGCACTCCTGTATTTCATTTGCACTCTTCATTTTTCCTTATGCTGGGCTAGAGTCATGGATGAGGCAGAAATCTTAAATAATTAGTACATCTTTCTTCTCTGATGGCTTTTTTCAAAAGAGTACTTTAATTTTTTTACTTTTTCTGTGGTTGGATTTTTGAATTAATTACAACAATATAGCCAGTGTTGAAAAGAACAGTCTTCCTGTGAATGCCTAAAAATATTTAATTCTCTGCTTAGTAGCCACCATCTTGTCCAAACTGGTGACAAATTTTTTTTTTGTTTTAATGGGGATTTACCTGCTCAGCTCACCAGATTTAACGCCATAATACCCTTGTTTTTTTAATTTATGATTTTGTCTGTTTAGATTTTGCTGCTTTAAGGCTGTCTAATTAGACTGGTGCAAAGGAAATTATTTTTCATGGTTCAGAAATGCCAAAGCTATCCTGATTTCCAAAACATTCAGATATAAATAACTGCTCATATTATTAAAATTTATTAAAAATTATTTCACAGATATTAGTGCTATGCTTTGTACTATCTTTTTCTACAATACAGAATTATGTGTTCAAAAATATGGCATCCATTAATTACATAGTGCCCAGTGAAAGATATTCATGTTTTTGAAGCATAACCAATTTTCTGCCTTCTCTCCAACTTCAGTCAGAGAAGTTTCTCTATTCTTCTGTTATTGCTCCTGAAGGGAAAGAATGTTTGGGAGAGGGGTTGGCACTCATGTACTTAATACATTCAGTTTTTCCCCCTGTGCCCATTTGGTGTAAATATTCTGCATTTCTATGTTGTTTCGTATTTGCAAAAATTTGTATGGGTTACTGTTTTTCTTCCATGAGTTCTATAAATAATATCTGAGGGTTTACATCTATACAATCTTGAAAGACTAAAATGTAAAACCTACAAGTTCAGATAGACTTAGCTGTTGATAAGAGAGTTTTATCATGCTTTTTTTTAAGTGAAGGCAGGAGTTACTGTTGCAAAGCCCTTCAGTGACTGTGCAGCTCTAAGTATTTAATTTTGTTCTAAGTGTAAATATTCTTGTTTTGCTTTTAAGTGCATCATGTACACCTTCTTGCATAGGAAATATACTTAATGCTATTACTAGGGTTGTCTTGTGGTGATATTTCAAACTGAAATTGGAGGAATGAATTGTAGGATTCCTGATCTTTGTGTGATGATATTCTTTCTACTCATGCATTTAGTTCTGATCTTTATTGTATATTCAGTCAATGGAAGGCTAAAAACCCCTTTAAAACACATCATATTAAAATTTGTTATCACTGCTGTTCATAACAGTTACAGGACATATGTATCAAATTACAGTGTATTAGTAATATTTTGTTAGTATGCTTCTATTTCCTACCTCCCTTCTACCATTGTGATTTGTATTGGGCTACAAAAACAACTTTTGTCTCCAATCAAAGTAAGAAAATGTAGTATTCATAGTTTCAGTATGCCCTGAGTAATGAACAGTACATTTCCTGTGGTTCTGTGATTAGTTTGTAATAAAAGTATATTACAGATGTAGCTCTAACGTTTTCTCCAGCTAAAAACTCCCAACTGTATCAGGCCCTTTATTTGCCAGAATCACACTGAGTAAAAGTTTAACTATCGTGTCAAGGCTATCTTCTCAACAGCACAACAGGCAAACTGGAGTGAATTAGGAACAAAGTACAAATGTGTTTGCAACCAGCATTTCTACAAGATAATTCACATTTCACTATGTTTTATGGACTATCACTGTGACACTTGGTTGATGTGTACATGCTGAATAGATAAGGTAAGGGGAATCATGTTGTAGCATACTTCCCTTGTGGACTCATGGCCTTTTCCTCACATGTGTCCAAATCCAAATCCAACTAATTTCTGCCTATTTTAAGATTAACTACTTCTGTCTCAAACAGTGTATGCAATAAAAACTGTTAGAATTCCACTCACCTGTGAGTGAACTGCCTGGTGTGTTGGCATTATGACCATGATAATCAAGCTAGACATCTCATAGAAGCCATGTCTGGTGATCTGGCAAAGTTGCTTTGTAGTGAAGAGACTTCAAATCCAGCCCCTGTTAAAGTAAATGATGGTTTTGCTGTTAACTCTGATGGCTTCAGAATTTGTAAGAATTACTTCAATATGTCCTAAGATTTGTTTTCTCATACTGTTATGCCTCTTCAAACTTTCTCAGAGCCAATGGGTCTGAGACTGGACTCTGGACTTTGGGATGAGGGAGTTCACAAGGACCCAAGAGCAGCTCATTGAAAACTCCCTTTCTGGACCATAAAAATGGACAGGTATTTCTGAAAATGCCAATAAGAAGACTAATCATACTACCTGGTGTATCTTATAATTTCTGATTAAGTATTTAAGAATTTATCCCTAAATATGTCAATATTTTAACTAAGTGATATATCACCGCATTGGTTTAGAAGTAGTACAGTTGCATTGTATTATCTTGCTTGATTCTGTTGAAAAAAACCCTTTAAAATCTTGTAGGATGATCTAAATACCACTTTTTTTTTTTTTTGCTAGTGTTATTTTATATGCCAGAACAATCACAAAAGAATTTTAATCTTATTAAGGAAATATATTTTTAAAAGATTAGTACTTTGCTTCTGCTTGTTAAAACAGTATTAAAACAGGGTGGAAATGTGTTTGTAGTTAAATCCCAGAGGACTTGGTCTCAGAAGAAATGTATTGTCCTTTTTAGGAAGATGGCCTCTACCAGATGTAAGCTCAGAAATGGCAATTGCCATTCACGTAAATGACTAGCAGGTTTATCCTGCCTTTCTCTGGGGCCATCTTGAATTTTGGCAAGAGGCAAAGAGCAGGCCCATAAGAAAATAGTATTTCTCATGGGAACAGTAAAAATATGTTGGTATTGTTTAATTCTTTCATAACATGCTAAATTAATTTATTTGTTTTTTGAGTCTTTTAAAGTATAGTGCCACCAGGGAATGTGTTTTTCATATAGCAGTCTTACAAATTTATTACAGTTTTAAGGAGAATAGTCAATGAGTAAACACCATTGGTTATTCACATTGGGTGACTGGGAGAGAGGCGGCTTCATTTTTTGCTGCTTTACATATTGTAATTAGCACCAGTGCAAAGTGATCTTATCTGTACATATTACAATCTTTTTGCACAGAAGTATGCAACTGTAGAACATGCAGGATTGTGGAGTAGTAGATTCATGTTGTTCATGAATTCTTGCAAAGCACCCTGTCATAATGTTTATTGTTTGGTAGATGCTTTTGATAACTTTTCACATTTGGCCAGTAAGGTATGGTTCAACCATGTTTCTTCCAAACCACTGCTGGGATATGTTAAGGACTAGGTTATTAATTTTTAGAGGCTAATGGAACTTACTGTCAGTTAACACATTGTTTGGTTGGATTATCTTGGTCAGACAACCTTATTATTTAAGTAAGTTGAAGGGAAAAATATTCTCTCTTCAGTATATAATGGGTAAAAAAGAATATCTCAATTTCATTTCCCATTGTTCCATTGATCATTCATAAGGCAGTAGCTTCAAAATGCCAATACTGCAAATAAAACTAGCTTTACAGATGTTTGGAGAAATAACAACACCAGAGCCATGTATGCTGTAATTGCTTCCCTTCTGTTTATATGAAACACTTTTTGATCTCTGAAGCTGTACATGTCAAAGAGGAAAAAAAGACCCCAGATTTTTCCCAGAAGATTCACCGTCTTTGCCCATAACTGAAAGTATCTTCTGTCCTCTACCATACAACCTGGCAGGTTTTTTGAAGAGAGAAAAAAACCAGAAGCAATTGAAATCCTCTGGAGCTGTCCAGTTTTTCCAGATATGATCCATCTTTAAGACATTTCTGTGACTTGTCATACATATCTAGACACAGAGAAGGCCAGGGTATCAATCATTTTTATGAATACTGCAAAGATCAGAGTTAACCTGTGGGTCAGAAACACTTCATTTATTTGGAAACAGAAGGAAGTTGATGCCTGGACACAGATAGGCAGGTGTCCCTTAGAACCAATGGATACTGCCAACATATGCCATGCTTTGCTTCCACTGGCATATGGCATATGCCATGCTTCCACTGACTGTTCTTTTCAGCAGACTTCATCCTTTTGATTTCCTTTTGGTATTGTCATGGAATGAATGTAGCAATGGTGAGAATCATAGAATAGAAGTTATATATTTTGAAACGAAGGCAGAAGAATCTTATAAAATAACAGACTGAAATGAGAAGTACCCTTTCTTTATGCAGTGTTGAATTTAGCTTCTGTTTTTTTCCAGACAATTAACATATTTTCCTCTACCAGAGCTGATAACAAACATGGTAGCCTGCACCTAGCAATTCCTGAGTGGTATTAGCCACCATCAGAAGTCCACTATGGCCAGACTTGAGCTTTTTAACTTCTCACCCACGTTTTTTCCATTATATTCCTACTGGATCACCTTCTTTCTTACTGTTCTGGTCTTTGACCTGTAAAGTCATATGCAACAGAAACTTCCTTCTAAGTCATCATTTTCAGATCTTGATGCATTTTGTATGGAATTGTCTAAGATCAGCCATTCTCTGCCATCCACATTCATCTAAATCTGTCCTACCAAATGTGAACTACTTTGCTTTGGTTTTGTGGCCTTTTGTATGTTCAGTGTCACCTTCAGATGTTGTCTCCAAGCTGGCCTTCTAATTTGCTGCTGTTGCTAGCCTTCATTTCTTGTTTTTGTTTTCAATAAATTTCCTTTGTGCTTTTCCATTCTGCTGGTCCTGATGCTTGGAATTTCCTGTAACAAGCCACTAAACAAATATGTAGTCTTATTCCAGACTCTAAAACCTCTATTTTTTGAGGGTGGGATAGCTAAAAGAAACCTTTGCAAAAACTGGATCCCTACAGGTGGGACTACCTGGTGCTGTGTTGTTGCCTTTGGTATTTGTTTCTCACACTTTCTATGTCCATAATGTAATTTCACTGGGGCAAAGGAGGTGTTCCCACAGAGCCCAACATAAAGGCATCTTCATCCCTAAATAGTGTTACTAATCACGAAGCAGGGTTAGATAAGCCACAGCATGGTAGGAACTTTCAAAGTGCCAGTCTTCACTGACTCTGAGCATGTATCCTGCAGAAGACATCAGCCCAGAGAAGACTCCAGTGAACAGCTTATGTTGGAGGGGTGATAGATATGTATGTCACTAAACACTTGTATTATGTAGGCTATCTTAAGCACTAAGGTTTTAGGTCATATAAAAGACAAGTTAAAATGTCTATGGAAGCACACTGCCCAAACCTCTGACAATAGTTGTGGGTTCTCTGAGACACAGCCATCTGAATCTGGGAAAGAACTGTAGTGGGATTACTGACAACTTCAGCAGGAGCTTCTGGAGAAATCCTACAAAAAATGTAGATAAATATTCAAAATATAAGAAAAATGGAGTACAATTAAGATTAGATAATCCTTATTGTAATTGGGGAGCACTAGTAATCAGCTGATGAACCATGTATGCTGTTCAGCACAAAAGAAAAAAGCTAAGCTCAAGATCAGGCTATACTTCAGTGAACCTAGAAAAAAGGCCCCATTTTAAAGATATGAGATGACAATTTCACTCCATGTTTTCTCATTCCTTGCTGCAGAACGAAACTCTAGATCTTTATAATAGGAGTGTTAACTGCAGATGAACTTTGTGTTTTTATAATTATAGATGCTTTTATGCCCAGGTATAGTGATTTTTCAGTACTCAGACAAATGCTCACCTGGGCATAAACCCTCTCTATTGTTTAGAGCAAACTGACTCAGGAGCCTGAAATGCAAAGTCAGTTCCACAAGAAATGCTGAGGAGAGATACTGAGAAGAGAAGCAATAGGCAAAGGATGCTGAGAGGAAGAAAGAAAAGATAAAGGCAAAAACTAGAAAGGTTAATAAGTTCAGAGGCTGATTTTCTGATGAGAGGGAGCAAAACAGGAACTTGAATACAAATGGCAAGATATTACAGAAGATGGGAATGAGTGGCAATGGGAGAGAGAAATGGGAAGAGTATGGTTCTTTTTTTTCTCTTCTAAAATGTCTATTTCTAGCCTTTCAATGCTGTGATAATGAACTTTGGGTAGTAACCTGCTGCAAGGCAACCCATTTCACTTGAAATAAATCCTCACCTTTGATGGAAAATTCATACGAATGCCACTCTTTCCACTAGCAGTCCTAAAGTGTTTAAACAAGCTCTCAGGCAGTAGCATATGCCAGATCATAACAACATGTATGCCTTTTCAGGAACATGAATCTTAAATTCACTGTTGGTCTTTTCCTGTGGTCTGGAAAAGCAATGGCTACAAGGAGAATTTGGATTTTTTTCAAACTGTGGAACGAAGTGTGTGGTGTTGGTGAGTAAAACACATTGTTTATATTCAAGAAACATTAGAAATACTGCAAAATACAAAATAAACCCACCCATTCCTTAAGACTTGTAACATCTTTACATCTCTTCTGGTTTATAGTAGAATCATAGCATTGTCGATCAGCATCCCCACCCAGGTCCTGTTCTGCTGGACAGCTTTCCAGCCACTCTTTTTCCTGTTGCCTGTAGCCCTGCAGGGAGCTGTTGTGATACAAGTGCAGGACCTGGCACCTGGCCTTGACCCATCAATCCAGCCTGTCCAGATTCCCCTGCAGAGCCTTCCTACCCTACAGCAGACTGACACTCCTACCCAGCTTGGTGTTATCTGCAGACTGAGGGTACCTTGTCCAGGTCATTGATAACAATACTGGCCCCAGCACTGAGCCCTGAGGAACACCACTAGGGAACAGCTGACAGCTGGACTTAACTCCATACACCACAAATCTTTAGGCTCAGTTATCCAGCCTGTTTATTACCTAGTGAAGAATATGGCTTTCCAAGCCCTGAGCAGCCAGTTTCTCCAGGACAATGCTGTGGGAAACAGTGTCAAAGGCTTTACTAAAGTCTAGGTAGACAACATCCACAGCCATTCACAAGTGGGGTACGTTGTCATAGAAGGAGGTAAGGTTAATCAAGTTTGCCAGAGTTCTTTTAAGTTCTTTTAATTTAATGTTCCTTTTATTTATTTTTACTTTTGTTATTAGAATAATTAATTTTTCATGGGCTTAAGAAGTAAACAAGTCTTAAACCAACTAACTCTAAACTGCCCTTCTGAGATTCCCACCTTGACTTAGTTATAAAAAGCATGAGAAGTCCTTAGAATAAAGAGGGAAACTAACACCCCTGCTGGTTACTGGTTTGTGATGCAGTAAACATCAGTTGAATTGGCCTGAATGTCCTCTGTGTTGAAAAGTGTTATGATTTAAACTGAAAATAATCAAATACTTTGGAAAGAAACTCCAAGAAATTTTAAAATCTTTTATTAGTGTTTTCAAAAGTTAAGTCACTTGAAGCCAGCAACAACTCAGATTTTCCCTTTTAATATGTTGCTTGTGAGAACAGCACAGACTGTGTCATGCAAGTCTGAATCTCAGGCAATCCATACACCATGGTATGGAATGGAATTGCCTTGTCTCTATTCTGGCCTTTGGGAAGGATGGTTGTCTTGATGGTTCTTAGTCCAAAGACATTGAAGCCAGTGAGTCCAAGCAGGTCTTATGATTGAAGTAGGTGTATCCCTAAAACCTTATTTTCTAAGTCTGTCTCCCCTCTTAGTTGCTTTGGGTTCACTAAGATGATCAGGAAATAGGAGGGAGTAGGCCTTATAACCTTGGGATGTTGACAGGTAAGACTAGATTTTCTCACAGTGTGCAAGAAGAAAAATGGCAGAGGGAAACATCTTGCTCTTATCTCCCTCCCCTTGCCAAAAACCACAACCAAAACCAAAAAATACCATACACAGACCAGGGACAAAGTCACTATTTATTTTGAGCTACTGTTAAGAAGCTGTTGTTTATTTAAAACTTGAAACAAGATTGCAAAATCATAAATATAAAAATCAGCAAAGGATATTCTCTTTCTCCTATCATAACATAAACCACAATATGACAAATTAGCAGGGGCCTACAGCAATCATAAACCCCCAAACCTTTGCTCTTTCTTCACAGAGGTGTTTAAGAATAAAACTTATAAATATTAAATCTACTCAGGACAGTAGACGGAGGAGTTTACAGTGTCACTAGCAGAATCTGGATTTCCCTTGACTACCCTCATAGTAAATCTTTTCAAATTGGATGCAGAGAAGACTTGTGCATGCAAAAAATTTCTTGATTTTATTCGGTGCCAGGCAATAGTAGGCAAAGCACTTATAAAAGATAATGATTATTTACACATCCTGCTTCATAGTGGACATAGTACCTGTAATATCAGAATAATTGCAAGTGAAAGGAAAGGAGGAAGGGAAAAAATATTTTGTTTTGTGCCCTCATATTGTTTGTCTTTTACATTCATATGCATTTTGGGTAGAATTCTTTCTTGGAAATGATGCAGCCGCACTCGTATGGGGAAAATAAGACTGGATATGGCAGAAAACATGGCTGGATAGGCATGGGATCATTCTGTCTACATAATATAAAAGAACCTCTGTAGGCAAGACCTTGGTTGATAGTCTGGACTGTGTGTTAACGTGGATGCCCAAGAAGAGTCTATCACTTGGCATGCCCAAGAGGCCAGTTTTTCAATGCCTCTGGAGTCAGTGTGGCAGCCCACAGGTGCTGGAGTCCTCCTAAGAAGGCCCTTGTGTTTGCCTTGTCTGCTCTTTGTGTCTCCATGAGATAGAGAGGGCAAAATACTTGAGATCTGCTTGTTCCAGGAACAACTGCACTGGAAACATAACTGCTCATTCCTCTGCCATTGGGCAGAGAGTGCCTTGCCCAAAGGCTGAGTTTGACTACTGGCTTTAACTCCATACTGGGCACAGCCTCTGTAATAGGCTAGAAAACAAACTGGTGGTGGAGCTAAGGTCCTGCAGGATTTGAATATCAGGTTGGGAACAGAGGTGAAATCTCCTTCTCACTTTAGCAGTCCTGCATTTAGACTTTGGTGATGAAGAATGGAAAATGAAATTTGGTTTGAATAGGCAGTTTTTCTGTATGCTCTTTGGTGTTCGTTTCCCTTGTTTAGTGTGTGGGTGTCATACATGACAATGGGAAAGAGAGAAATACTTTAGAAAAACAAACAAACAACTCCTCCCTCTCCCCCCCCAAAAAAAAGAAAAAAGAAAAAAAACCCCAAGTAAATTAAAAAAGAAAAATAAGAAACTGTGGTTGTAAAACCACAAAAATTGCCAATGAGGCTCCAAGGCAAGTGTAAGCCTTGAAATTTCTTTTAGCTCAAAAAAAAAAAAAAAGGAGTCCAAAACAAAAAAACCCAAAGCACAACAACTCTCTTTCCATGGAATCCAGCTTAATGATGCTCCCCTTGTCCTCCCCCAGTTTTAGGAAGATTTGAAAGAATGTAGTTTAAACTGTGGCATAAGTCTTTTTTGAAGCTTTACATTCTATAAAGAATGTTGATTTTTTTGTTTGTTTGTTTGATTTTCACTTAGACATTTAAGAATTGCCAAGTCTGCTATGTTATGGTTTTCCCGGTGATTTCCTGGATATCTCAGAGGATAGTTATTGCTTTCTTTCTCAAAAGAACAGCAGGAGTGAAAATGTTGATTCTTTAACAAAGAAAATCTTAATCAAAGCCTGTGTTAGTTGCTGAAAAATAAAGAGTAATTTAAAACAGAAAGAAGAAACAAAGACTTCAGAATAGTCTCACTTTGCAGTTTCTTTTCCCCGGTTGTTTAGTTTTCACTCTCTTGACTTTTGTAATATCATGTGGTCAATCATGAGTCATTGACTGCAGACCTTCTAATACAAAGGGAGAAAAGTAAGGGGAAAGAAAAAAAGTGCAGAGGGGCTGTTTTTTGTGCTTCCAGCTCTGCATCGAACACACCTGGTGACCCTTTTGTACTTCAGTTCCTTGTTAGGTGAAGTATGGATGAGAACAATTACGCTGTATAGTGTCAAAGTGCACTGAGATGCAAGGATGTAAAATTCTTCACAAGTTATTCTTCCTGTGTGTTGGAGAAGTGGTATTTGATTCTGGTTTTGTGTGAGTGTTTCATAACCTATTAGCCTTTGTTGTCACTTGAAGTACACATAGTAAAGAAGTTATATTAATGGGGAAAACCAAATATGATAATTTTAAATGGTGTTCCTTAGGTAATCTAGTTTAATTGCAGTGATACAAATAAAAAACCTTCAGATTCCAGTATCTTGTCACTTTGAAACATCTTCTATTCACAGGTTACCAAAGGAGTGGAAAATAAAAAAAAAAGATGTTTTCAGTTGCACCTATGAAGAAGAGGACATAAAGATCAGTTTTCAGAATCTTGGCCAGTAATCAGCTGTGGGCAAGAGTGGGCATGGTAGGAGGGGTAATGAAGGGAAAAGTGCATTTTTGACTATTGAGGATCCTGTTTTTTCAGCTTGAGCTGATAAGAATCTATAAAGGTTGAATGGGGCAGCAGTCACCACTGGAGACCAAACAACAAAATGGTTCCTCATAAAATGTGGTGATTCAACTGTATGGATACTCTCTGATGACATGGATCTTTAGTGTGTCTCAAAGAGACTGATTTCAAACTAATTGCAGCATAACTACCATGTGATTAATGCCTTAGGGATCCAAAACTCACTGTGATACATCTGAGACCAAAGGTTAATTATAAATACAGCAGACATTAAGGTAACTGGTGGTATACGGTTTCATGATCTTTTTTAAGATTAAAAAAATTAAATCCATGGTAATTGAAAATGTCAAGAGATCTTTAACTCTTTCTTCCTCTCTGTCCCCATCTGAGACTGGAGTGTCCTACATTTCATGGGCATTGATTTACGAACATAGATGGATTAAACTGAATGGCAAAATGATAGACATCTCCAGTTGACTCCTGTGCTTTACTCTTCTCATGGCAGTTCCTGTCCAACTGGACCTCAGAAACTGATGAAGTGCATGGATAGTTTCTGCTGAGGAGCCAAAGGTCATTGGCAAAGCAAGGGGTCAGAAATTTCCAGGTACCAGAACATACCAGCCTGTAGATAACTACAGCTGTGGAGCTACTTCATGGGCAGTTTGATCATCTCTGCCACCATAGGCAGTCATTGATTTACAAACAAGGTGGGTAGAAAGGAGCAGTAATAGCAGGGAATTTCTGCCATCCAGCTATGACTCACCATCATCCAGGGATCAACAGTCACTGTCTGTCTTGTCTACATATTCTCCAGGAGCCTGGGGGTTGGCTTTTGTACATGCACCTTAATATGGACATGGCAAAGCACCTCAGTATCTGAATCACATACTGACCTGAAATGGACCCAGGAATAGAGTATTCCTATAATTATGTCTTTGCTACCAGTACAGAATATAAAAAGATAGAGCATTTCTGTATGTGGATTGGAGCATAATATCTGGTAGCTATAAACAGCAAATAAATGTGTTATATATGGACTTGCTCAGATTCTCCTTTGCATTCCAAGGTGAAGCCCAGCAAGTCCATTAGTCCAAGTTCATACCTTTCAGTAGCTACAGTAAAATCAAAGTGAGCAATTCAGATCTATATAAGATCTTGTAAGACTGAAGCCAGCCTGCACAAACCCTCTGAGACTTAGCTATC
>JAOXXN010000065.1:53224888-53248074 GCA_026770055.1 Myrmophylax atrothorax | reverse complement strand
TTTATTTTATTTTATTTTATTTTATTTTATTTTATTTTATTTTATTTTATTTTATTTTATTTTTTTATTTTATTTTATTTTTTTGCTAATGCATTAATTGGTTCCAGGCAGACAGGGAAGAGCAGAGCCAAGATATTGCAAGGAAGGCTGCAGTCCAGGTAATTTGAGGGTTGTCAGGAGGCTGAGAAGCACCAGAGGTCATGACAAAACCTGGGGCCTTTCATTTTCCAAAATGTTTCATAGGTCCAGGAGGCCTGAACAATGTCATGTTTTTTGGTGCTCAAACAGAAAGAAAGAGAAGAAGGGAAATGTCAGAGTACTTTGGAGTTATTCCAGCACTGCTGTGCTGCCTTTAAAGGCAACCTCAGGAATTTGTCTCCTGACCCTGGGGACCATATTTCTGTCTCCTGAGATCATCCTCCCAGCTGGGCAAGATCAGTCCTGAGTGCTGCCTACTAGCATTTCTTGTCCTGAGACACAAGCGTTACCTTTACTTGCGAGTGCTGGTGTTGGCTGTGTGCATGTGGGTGGCTCTTCACTAGCCGAAGTTTGAGCCTGTCATTTATTTACTACCTACTTGGGTTGTTGCTGTTTTAAAACATGTCGTTGCAGAATTCATGCCTAACAGGTGCTCTCCCCTTTTAGCTGTGTGACTTGGGGTGTTCTCCCAGTGTGAGTGCTGGGAGAAAAACAGCATAACAACAGTCTTTGGGGGGTTGCATCACCAAATCCTGCCCTGCCAGTCAGCACAGTATCACCAAACCACAGGAGTTTTTATATGAGGCTTTTTTTTAAAGGAAGTAAAAAACCATGCTGGTTTCAGTCATATTAATTTATCCTTTTTATTAGCTTCTACAGAATGAGCAACAGCTCAGTGACTAGTGTTTGTAGCAAATACAGGTTATGAAATAAATTTTATTTCTTTACTTGCTCATGTTGCAATGAAAGACTCTGAATCTGTCTCCTAAATGGTTTAACTCAACATTAGAAAGGATGCTGCCAAATACCAACTGAGTCAATAGACGATGAGTTTCAAATTCCTCTTTTACGTGGGGAATGTGATATAGAACAATGACCTCAATTTCAGCTGTGTCCTCAGATTCACCTCCTTTTTGGCTGTCTCTTTTTCTTTTTCAGTATCTTATCATAGTTTTTCAAGTCCTGAGGGTCTTCATGAGGGCACTACTATTTAATAATTAGACACTATAGCTCTGATGGGTCTTCTGGTGACATCTTTTACAACTAACAAGTATTTAATAGAATGTAATTAGAAGCTCTGATCCTTAGACCTTGACCTGTCCAGACCTTGTACACAACTAAGTGACTAGACAGCCCTTAACACTCATTAGGAGTTATCTGCACCCCACTTTACAAAGCTATGTGAGGAAACTGTTAAGATTTAGCCTCAAGCCACCTGTTTTGTAATCTGTTGCTGTGCACTCGGTTGATCCTGCTGTCCTTATAGTTACTGGAAAGCTACCAGTGATTTCATTTTAAAGAAATATTCTGATTCAGAAAGCATAGGATGGAAATCTGGTTGCTGTATTTGACAGCATGAGCTCTTCGGAAGGTGTTTAAATAGGCAAGATTACTTCAATGCTATAGAGAAATTGGTCACATTTTAAAATGTAATAAAAACATCTAAAGATAGCTAAGAAAGTCAGCTAAAACATGTTTTGATACTGTATATTCAGCTGGGATATATTTAATGGTGTTCTTTGTATAGATAATATATTTGTTTTGTTCTTATTTCTGAAAGTCCCTTACATCTGTGAAGTAAATTAACAATTTTTACTCCTGCTTTTAAAGAATGGAAATTAAAAAAAAATCTATATATGCATTTCCGAAGAACAGTCTATTGGGCATGCCACTATGAAACACAGGGAGCAGGTTTCTTTCTTCTCCATTAATTTTTGAATGTATATGTTTCTATATTGACAAATATTCATAACTATCTTTTATCCAATTCATATACATGTTCCCTCTCTTATTTTGTCCCACTTTAGTTGCATTCTAATGGGATAGAGTTTTTACTCAGACTTTGGAATCCATTACCATTCCTCATGTCTTTTTTAAAGATAAATGTGACAAATCATGTAACAAAGGAAAGGAAAAATTAAATTCTTAGGATTTCTTTGATAAATTTTCAGTGGCTTAAGAAAAGCATCCAAATACATTCTTAATATATTTCATTTTGATCTTTTCTGGAAACTATTATATGTAACCAAATGAATCCATATATAGAAGACAGATTTTATTTTAAAAATTGTCCAAATTATCTTGTTAATGCTGATACAACATTTCAATTATTTGTCTTTTGAAAAGTGTTCTGTTTTGAGATGTTAGTTGCAAATAGAGGAAATGAAGTGTTGATGTACTAAGAAATAATTTACTGTGTCTGGAGAGTTCTAAAGCAAAACATCTGGATCAATTTGTTTACAAAGTTCCTGTAGATAAAAAGTACTATCTCTCCAAAGGATCGGTTTGTGCCCTTTTGGAAGAATCATTTTTTAAAAAAGGAAAATTTGCTATCCTCAAGCACAGAATGCTCTTGGGATTTGTTTATAAGGGGATCCAAAGAAAGCTTGAAATTATAGGAGATCAGCTAGTTGCTGAGAATGTGGTGTGGTTTTGTGATCTTAATTTAGCCTGGCCTTCCCTGTTTCTCTGCTTCGCCCACACCCTTCATCTTAAAAAGTAATACATTTTAGAAGCTAAGAGTAAGCACAGCATGTTAGAGGTATGTCAGAGCTGGGTGTGGAATGGAGACAAAACCTTTGGTTTCATATGGACATGAACATCCTATGCTAATTGAAGCTTTTTGAGGGTGCATCTCCTGGTGCTATTGAAATCAGTGAGGGGTAACCCCTAACTTAGAGAAAGGCATGTACAGGTTGAACTTGTGCTTGAAACGTTGTTTAGCAAAAGAGCAAAACAAGTTTTTTGTATTCAGGTGTCCCAGTCTGGAAGAGCGTAGAATTCCCTTTGTGGTTATTGCCTCTGATCTTGAAAGGTATTTTGAGTTCATCCTTTAACAAACGTAGCCACAGCAGTTAATATCATCAAAGTAAAGTTTACAATGCCTTTATCAACAGATTAAATTACAATGGTAATTTTATTTAGAATGCTGGTAGAGTCTCCTGATGGGACTACAGGTGTTTTGAGATGGCCTTTGGAAGTGTTTTATTATATTTAGTACAAGCATCAGTTTACCTATGTTAGCCATTAGTTATGGCTATAGTGCTGAAGGTCTGTAGCTGCATACTGTATTTTTTCAAGAGCTGCTTCATGCACTTACCTGATTTGTGTTTTTCTGCTGTTTTGTTTTCTTCCTCTCCTTGCCTCCTCCCTGATGTTTTCTATATTTACAGGACTTTTTTTTGGAAAGCAACAGATAAAGACTGAATGGATATTTTCCCCTAAGAGGACACTTTTTATAGATCTTGTATGTTACTTTAATTATTTTTTTCTCTTTCAAGTGTACATTTTATGCATTCTTTTGGTTAAAATACTGATGCAAAATACTAACATTGAAATTTAATTTCGTGGTTAGGGATTTGACATCCTCAGCTAGGTCTGTTGTTTTCTTGAAAAGATCAGAAACATGGGTTGATATTGTCTATATATTCACATTTTTTTCAGTTTCAAGGGGCATGCCTCTCCCAGTAGTACATCTTTTCTGCTGTTGAGAGAAGTGAAATCTCCATCCCTCCTATGGGACATTATCCTTGGAGCATCAAGGGAATTCGACAACCATGTCAAAGAGGAATGGCCCTGGGACAGAACATGGGTCTCATTCCATCCTAAGTTTGGTCATGAATCTGAAGGTTGTGGTTCAAACTTCAGAGCTGTATAAATTCAATTGCAACTCAGCATTGACATCCACAAAGCCCAGCTGAGAGTCCCGTTGTTGTTGACAGTATACTGAGCTCATAAAAACAAACAGGATCATTATATAAATCAAAAAAAGATGAAAGTAGAACCCACATCTTTCAGCTTGAATACTAAAAGTCTGCCAGGAGGAATAAAAGATACTTCCTGTAAGGGTGATGAGTTGAAAAACTTTAGAGTTTTCTTATTTTACATGGTAAAGAGAAGGGGAGGATGGCTTGATTAAACCCTATGGGTATGGATTCTTACTCATCCAAACCATCCAACATGCAGGTTTATTTAAAATTTGCAAGCTGTCCTTACTATTTTTATTTCATTTTATGACACCAGCCCTGTGAAATGATACTAGTTATCTCCATCTTAGTGTTCTGGAAGGAAGAGAGTGTTTGTCTTTCCCAAGAAAACACAGAGAAGTTGTTATACTTGCCTGGATTAGATGTCCTGCTGTTTCTAGATCATGCAGTATTTATTTAATCCTGTGTTCTCTTGCAGAAGGACTGCGTTTTCACACAGATGCTGAGTAATCTCCCAGTAGTGTGGAGGACATTGCAAAGAATTTTGTGCATTTTTTGTGTTTCTTGGGGTGGACAAGCAGGGTGTGTGCATAATAACTAATTAATTAGGTGTCTTTATACATTTTTTGATAGCAATTAAGCAATGAATTTTATGATCTGCAGAAGTAGAGTCTTCTCGAGAACCATTACGTGTATATTTTATTATGAAGTGGTTTAAGTACTTCAACCAGTGTTTTAAGTTTACTTTGCAGATGTGTTTTCTTTCATAGTTCATTTAAAACCAGAAAAGCAATTTAATTCATTCTTTATTTTGTTGTTTAGTGAAATAATCTCATAGTCTTCTGGTAATTGCTGGAGAAATTAATGGAGTTTTTGGAAAAGGTTCTATGATATGCAAGACTTTAGAGTGAGATCCAAAAAAGCACTTAGATGCCTAAAGAAAAACTTAGGCAGGATCTAGATACCCAAATCCAAGGGAGTGATTAATCCAAGGGAGTGCAGACCCAGGGACTGCACTGCTGAGGCTTCTTATGTTGCTGAGAACCCAACACTCTGCAAATGCATGTGCTCCACAGTGTTGCCCCTCTGGAGCTGAAGACTGAGTTATCTTTCCCCTTTCTGAGTTAATGTGTTCATAAACCAATTGTCCTGCTACTGACACTTCCCTTTTTGGAATTTAAATCTAGTTGCTACACATCAACTTGTCATCTATGTACCAGTAGTATGGAATTCACAAAAACAATCTCAATTTTCTTTCAAAATGGAGGCCTCTTGTTTGTTGCTATAATATAATAGGTTTTCCAACTTGATTTATTACTGATTAGAGATGTGTATTGTATCTTTGTGTCAATAACAACCACATTGTCCATCTATATCAGAGCTGAATAATTTAACAAATTAAAAACAGTTGTAAGTGTTTTTTCAGCATGCTGCCTGTCTCTGAATTTGTCTTGATCCTGTCAATGCTATTCATGTGTTTTTATTGGAATTGGTTACATTACTCTTTATTAATGCTAACTCTAATAATAATATCAGACTGGAACTTGCCTATCTCAATGAAAGGTCCCACCAGATTTCTTGATTTTGATACTGGCAAAAGCCTTACAAACCCATTATCTCTTACTTCCATTTCCATCTTCTGTTTTTGTGGTTTTACTTCCAAGTCAACTGCAAAGAGGTCACTTCTTTTTATGGCTTCTTTCTGGTGTTGACATGAAATGGTTGAAGAGAAATGTAGTTTTGGCAAAATATTTTGTTTCACCAGCCAGATAAAGCAACACATTTATTTCCTGATCAAGGCTTGGGGATCTCTTATTAATACACTTACATTAAGGATTATATTTACCTTGCAGTATTCAGATGATTAAAAAAAAAAAAGAAAAGAATCCCTTCTCTTCCCAACTCCCAGCTTCTGACCTTAGGAGGAGGGATTAAAGGCAATCTGCAGTGCTCAGCATGCATAATTTTGCTGGGATGGGTCAAGTAGTTCTGTAGTATATGAGGTCTTGTTAGCATAAATTGGGAGATACAGATTGCCATCACACTTTAACTAATTTTTAGAACCAGAACTTTGCTTCTGTGTCTCATGTGACAAAGTGCCTGCTGAGTCTGTTCTGCAGTATTACAAGCAGTGTCAGTTTAATGTATTTTCACTGTTGGGAAAGCTGGTATTTTATAGAAACTGAATCCATTTTCAGATGTTTAGGAGGGAACCTGGCACAAGTATGTCCGGGAAATAAATTCTTCATAAACATACCTGCTTGTGTTCCTGCCTTTCTCTTGCAGACAGTAGACAGGAAAGTGGACAGATATCACAAAGCTTAAAGGGTAACACCATGGAATTTCAGGCCCATGTATGTCCTTTTATGTATGTTGCAAGTAAATGTTTGCAAGAATTATTATGCAATCCATGAGTTTACTGAGGTTTTACTTAGTACAAATCCAAAAATACAGCAGTCAGGAGGCACACAGGATAATACTGAGATGGCACTGGTAATGCTAAGGTTCAGTGAGTAGTACTAGGAAGGTAACGATGGTGCTTGTATGCAGTAAGATAATAGAATTTTTTTTCAGCATATCCTGAAAATATAATGGAACCTTTGTTCAACATAACCATGAAAGTGTGATATCATCAGGCAGGCTGCTGCTGCTCCTACTATACAGTGTCCACCAGACACAGTGATCTAAAAGTGGCCGTGTTCTTACCTTCTGAAATTCAACAAAGATAAATGCAGGGTCCTGCACCTGGGGAGGAACAACCCCAGGCACTGGTACAGTCTGGGGACTGACCTGCTTGTGGACAACAAGCTGTCCATGAGCCAGTAGTGTACCAGCGTGGCCAGGAATGGTAATGGAATCCTGGGATGCATTGGAAAGAGCATTGCCAGCAGATAGAGGAAGGTGATCCTGCCCCTCTGCTCAGCCCTGCCAAGGCCACACTTGGAGTACTGTGTCCAGTTCTGGCCTTCACAGTACCAGAGAGACATGGAACTCCTGGAGAGGGTCCAGTGGAGAATCAAGTTTGTTAAGGGTCTGGAAAATCTTATGAGGAAAGGCTGAGGTAGCTGGGCTGGTTCAGCCTCAAGAAGAGGCGACTGAGAGGGGACCTCATTAGTGTGTATAAATATCTGAGGCAGGGTGAGGGATGTCAAGAGAATGGACCCAGGCTCTTCTTGCTGGTGCCAACCAAGAGAACAAGAGGGAATGGGCAGAAATTGATGCACAGGAAGTTTGAACATGGGGAAGAATTTCTTTATTGTGTGACTGACTGGGCACTGGTACAGATTGACCAGAGGGGGTGTGGATTTTCCCTCACTGGAGATATTCAGGAACCATCTGGATACAATCCTGTGACATGTGCTCTAGGGTGATACTGCTTGAGCAGGGAGGTTGGATCAGATGACCCTCTGTGATCCCTTCCAACCTGACCCATTCTGTGATTCTGTGTCAGCAATCAGCATGAACTTAATCCACTGCAACTTCTGAGAGTTCACCGTAGCCCAGGCACATATGTGATAATCAGGTTGGATATGACCGTTGTCTTTAGCCACGAAAAAGTTGGAAGAGCTACTGTATGGCACAGAAATGCATTGTGGCCGGTCCAGCCTGTGCACAGATAACATGCACAGTCCACAGAGGACAAGAATTTGGTACTGCTACACCAGAATGCAGCTACAGCTTTATTTCAGTTTGGTGGAGGCTTTTGTCTTTAAATTCTAAATGTTAGTTTAAATTTTACCTGTCCACTAAGGGGACTGAAGTGCCTTGGCAAGGCTCCATCATGCATTGATTTTTATTCTACCCTGTAGTAGTTTCCACAAAATTCCGTGTGTTATCAAACATTTATATTCACATCTTTAGTGTCCCGGACATGGAACTACATATTTTTGTTTATTGTAGATAGCTTTATAGTTAAAAAAATAAATCTAAATGAATCTATATGTTGGATAGTAACAAAAATGTAATAAAAAAATGGTGATGTCATAGTTCTTTAGCTGATGAGCTGGTTTTTTCTGCTGTAAAATGGATAATTTGGAGCATACCTGAACAAGTTGAAAAATCCTACCAGATTTCTGAGTGGAAATGGGCATAATAGTAATTGAATGATGATTAACTTAAAAATATTTTTGAGACCCATAAGATGAGCAGGTGTTAGCACTAGAGGATTTATGAGGCAGCTGACAGGAATCAAACCTGCCTGATTTTATTTGTTCTGTGTAGATTTAACTGACTATCAGGTGCTACTTTCAGTACATGACATAATCAAGTGGTTTATTGCCTTCTCTGAACAGCTTTAGACACTGTATTTTCCTCACCCAAATGTCTGAAGACTATGTCAAATCTGTTTCTCCCAGAGAGGCCAAGGCTTTCCAGGGTTTTTACTGCTTGCACTGATTTATAGCGTGGGCCAAAGTCTATTCCATTTGCTGGACAGGAGCAATTTCCACTCAGAATGTTAGGAATTACACAATTTGTCTCACTGATGTGTTGATTGCATCTCATTCACGTGTGAGAAAATGGTTAATTCTTTTACTTGAGTGTCTTCTTGGAATTGTTTTAATACATGTGCATTTGAACTGTAAAGACAGCACTGCTGGGTGGCAATGTTAGTGTGACCTGCACAGGGTAACCTACATCACATTTTTAGGATTCTTCACCAGTAGACCTGGGGAGCAGAATCCAGTGGAGCTGAGCAACTGATGATGGTGCCAGCCCAGTCAGGTGTGGAAGAGGACTTGAATTACAGACTAAAAGCATTTGAACAAGCAGTCTCAGGGATTTTGTCACAGGAAATTATTCCAGAGTGGCTCCTCCTGACAGATTGCCCTGGATTAATTTTCTGCACAAATTCTTAGGCAAGTCTGTGCAAGAAAAATGATTACCAGGAGCTGCTATCACATCAGAGGTTAATCAGGAACATTTACATTTAAATTTATACTCTACTGTAATACAAATTATGTTCTCTGTGTAGGTCAGTCAATATCTTTCAAGCCCTTGAATTTCCTTTTCTAGTTTGTCTTCCCTTCCCCCATCCAAGGCATTTGAAATAGTCACTAGAGAGGGCAATTTCTGTTTTTAATACAGATTACATGGTACTCAAAGTTTTGATTAAGTAACACTGGCTGTTAAATTAAGTGGCACTAGAAGTCAGTGGCAGCATTGTAATGAACTATTACTAGATCATTTACTGTCAGGGAGCAACCATATAGCGTTTCTATGCTTATGGTGGTCCTGCACTGACATGGAAATGGGTCTGACACACGTGATCTACATTAGCTGTGGAAATTCTATGCTGAAGCCACTTGCCACACTTTACAAATGCCACAGGTAAACCTGCTCTAATCCTGTAATCCCATTCCATAATAGAGACTTCCATGTAGTTTCGAGCACAAAAGCAGAATGTATCTTGCTCAGTTAAAATATTTAGCTTTGTCTTCATTTGGTCGCTTCACTGCATTCCAGCTGCAGGAGAGAGGAATTTGAAAATGGCTTGCTTGAGCCAAATTTTGTGGTGTTTAATTGGAAAAATATTCAGAGAATGGTACAGTTCAATATCTTCTTTCTTTATCAGTGAATTTGAAGTGCAGTGATAGGCAGAGCTCTTCCTCTGTCATTTTAACCTGGAGCATATAACAAAACTCTTGCTGTGTAGCTGTATTTTCATAAAATCCCTTCCTAGATCTCCAAAACATGTATTCTTCCATGAGAATTAGTAGAGAGATCCTCTATGTGCAAGAGAATGTTTAAGATTGACACTGATCTTGTTTTGAAACACTACTGGCAGTCTGTGGATTTCAAGGAAACACTTGAGGACAGCAGCACATACTCATAGATTTCTCCCACCTGCCCTCCCACTCCTTGACAAATACCTAAATCTGTCATACTCAGTGTGTTTTACTCCTCATCTGTAAATGCTTTTAGGCAGCAAAACTTGGATGGCCTTTACCAAACCGTGAAGACTGGGGATGAGATTTTAGGTTCATTTAATGTTCCTTTAAAAAAATTTAGAGAAAAGAAAACCATCTGCATTAATCACTGTTGATAGTTCAGGAAAGAACTGCTACTAACAGATCCTAAAACTTTTCATAAAAATTCTTTATTTACAAAAATAAGCAGAGGAAAAATTGCAATGATGCTTCTTAGAAACAATTATTTTGAGAATACAATTCCTGTGAATTTCTATGAATTGAAAATCTGGTTTACAGTTATTTGGGCATGTTTAAAACCACAGTGTCCCACCTTTGTTCTATTTTCTTCTGACAACTTAAGCAGCCACGTATTGAAGTAATCGTTTTTTGATATAAAAAATTATTTGTTTACATTATTCTATCTTCCTTACCAGAGGATCTCAAAGCATTTTGCATACCCTACTGTATTTATAACAACTGGTTTGCTTCCTGCAAATATCTACTTCTGAGGAAACCGCAGCAATACATGGCAATGAATTTTAAGGGTCTGTTCTGAGGCTCAAGGGGAATTTCTTTTTTTAAAAAGGGCAGAATTTCTTATGTAACTGAGTTTGAAGATTAACTTGAGGATACAGGAGGGGAAGGAGGGGAAGGTGTCTCATATCCAGCCTCTTTCTGTTACATGAAATGTAGAATCTCATCAGTAAAATGACATTTGATATATAGAAGAAGTTAGCTATGCTGAGTATTTGATGCAGAAGTTGGAAAGTGTCAGGTGTTGTTTTTTGCCTTCTGAAGAACTGAAATGTAAACCCTTCCTTGGACTAAAGTTGTAGGCACAGGGTAGAACAGTGTTAAACATCATAGTTCAGCCAGTTTCTACTAATCAGCAGGACCATGGGAACAGCATATACACACTATATTGATTGCTGATTAAAGTTTTTCAGATAAAATCACCTATGTCAGCACATGTATTCCAGTACTGAATGAGCTGTTGAGTGTGTACAGTACATTAAAGTGATAAGGAGAGAGCATTCTTTATGATTCAGGTAGCATCATGCCAACACAACGCTGCACTGAACTCACTAGTCCTCCTGAAAGATCTGGATGTTCTATCAAGGACATGTAGTGAGCGGAGATGTGGTGTGATGAGATTTACAGAAACCTCAAGTTCCTCTGAGTGATTGGCAGTGAGGCTCTGTGCTGGAATAGCCTTGATGTTGTGAAACAGAAAGCTCCATGACTAAATGCAAGGACCTCCATTCTGAAAATGAGAGGTCTGAAAATTCCCAGGAAGCAATTTGTTTGTGTTCAGAAAGTGCACACATGTTAATCTTGGTTTCTGGTTTGATTTGTATTGATTATGTAACAACAGGTTGTACCAGCTGTTCGGCAGCGGTATATCATTTTGCTTGCTTCTGTCATGTTTCTCTGGCTAAACTTATGCTTGGGTTTCTGTCTAGATCTGAGATAATGGGTCTCTCAAGATAAAAATGAGCCCTGATCTTCTTCTGGTCTTGCTTGTATTTTCCTTAAGTGTCTTCCTTCTATGCGATGGGTGGACAGCAACATTTCTAACAGATGTTTTTCACAGGCTATTGCATAAATATTTTTCAAGTGGCTTCTAAAAGCAGATGTTTCCATGTCTTTGATCTTTCCCCTCCTTACACTTTAACACAAACAGCAGATTCCATACTGCTGCTCTTTAGGTCTAGTGAAAAAAAATACCATAGCAGTGATATTGGGTTTTTTCAGCCTATTTGGCAATAATAATTATGTACAGGCACAATTCTCCTCCCTTTCTCCTTTGTCACTAGCATTGCTTACAAATACTCTCTCAAGCTTTATCTTTTAGAAATGCTGCCTTTTTCCATGACTTTCCCCCCCAGTTTAGTATTTGGTCTTTCTTCCAAAACTTTTCTTCTAGTAGCATCCTGGGTGAGCAGCTGTGAATATTTTACTCTCTGGAACTTCGGTGTGTAATTTTTTACCTCATGCCAAGGTAGATCACAACTGTCACTGTGGCATCTCCATCACTGTGAAGACCTTTAGATATGATTTTTAATTTTTTTTTTGTGTCAACCTCATTTTATTTTCATTTCTCATTAGTAGATATTCAAAAACTGGACTTTTCCATTGTTTATGGAAATAGCTCTGCTTTCTTGTAAACCGTTTTGTAAGAGGACTTCCTAATTTGACTACTTGTTCCTCAAAGACCAAGGGAATGCAACTAAGAATGAAAGAAAGGGCAGGCCCACATGAGTTTCATCCAGACATAATTTATCATTACAAAAGATGAACTCTAGCTGTTAGTCTAAAATTATGATAAATGCTTGAATAAAGAAAACAAAAGCTTTCTAGTAATTTACTCTGTGTCCTAATTTAAATCTCATAGATTTTACTTCCATCACGTGGAACATCATCTGATGATATAGCACTATAACTAACTGACAGAGTTTGTCCTATTCTGGTTCTGGCTTATTTACTAATTAGTGTGGCTGTAGTAACAAGGGTTTTGTTTTCTTCATCTTAATTTTCCTTTTTACTGGATTTTGAGGAAAGCAAAACATTTTTAAAGATGTAAGATATTTTAATTTTCATGAGAGTTTTACATGGAGCACAGAATCACAGAATGGTTGAGGTAAAAAGGAATCACTGGACATCATGCAGTCCAAACCCCTTGCTCAAAGCCAGGTCAAGTACAGCATGTTGTTTGGAGTAGTGTCCAGTTGCATTTTGAGTATCTGCAAAGGGTCTTGATCCTCACTGGACAACCTGTTCCACCATTCTACACCTATCATAGTAAGAAGTTTCCTTTAGAGCCTCCCAGCAGGTATTTATGCACGTGGGTAAGATGCCCTGAGCTTTCTGTTATGTGGACTAAAGAGTCCCAGCTCATCCCTTAAATGTTTTTGGGGCACTTTGCTGAGTTGCTTCAATATGGCCCTGTCCTTCTTGTCTTGGGGAGTCCAGAACTACAGATGTGTCTTGCTAGGGCTGAGTAGAGGGGAAATATCACCTACCTTGACCTGCTGTTAATACTCTGCCTAATGTAGACCAGCTGGCTGTTGGGTTTTTTTGACACAAGGGCACAATATTGGCTCATGTTCAACTCCTTTTTCCTATCATTTTCTTGTCCTTAATAGGTTTGCAAATGGCTTCCAGGATTATTTGCTTCATCACATTCCCACGGACCAAGGTGAGGCTGACTGGCCTGTAGTTCTCTAAAACCTTGTTCTTGCACTTATTGAAGACAGGAGTTGGATTTTTTCCCACTGACATACCTCACCTGACTACCATAAGCTTTCAGAGGTAATTGAGAATCATCTCACAATGACATTGACCAACACACATCCGTGCCTCTTATTAGGCCCAGAGGACTCAGAGGTGTCCAATTTGGTTTAATGTTTCTCAATATTACTCCTCTAACAAGTGTAACTATTCCTTTGTCCAGACTTTCTCACTGGTGTCTGGGTCCTGGGGTTCCTGAAGATAAACCTCTTTCCTAGTACAGACTGAAGTGAAGAAGGCATTGATGATAAAACCACAGAGTCAGAAAATCACAGAACAGCACATGTTGAGAGGGACATTGAAAGAACGTGTATGGTCCAAGCTTTTGTAGAAAAGGGAGTCTAGAGGAGGTTATCTAGATGCCTATTCATTTGTGCCTTGAAAACCTCCAGTGATGGGGACTCCACTGCATCCCTTAGGAGGTTTTTCCAGTGATTGATTGTTCTTACTGTCAAAAATATCTTTCCTATATCAAGGTAAGTGACTTGGCCTTTTTGATGTACCCTATATCTTTCCAGCAGCTGGCCCACATTTTCCATAGGTTTCCTTTTGCTGCTTCTTGTTGATCTTCCCATCCTTCTCCAGATTCAGCTGATGAGGGGCTTTGGCTTTCCTAATTCCATCTCTTCACAATTAAATTGTCCCTGTATTTCCCTTGGTCTACCTGCCTCTATTCCCATCTCTTGTATACTTTGTGTTAGATTTTTGTCAGGAGCACCCTATTTATCCATTCAGGCCTCCTGCCACCTTTGCTTGAGTTTATGCATATGGGCATGAACAGTTCTTGGGCAGAGATGAGTAGATCTTTGAAAATTAACCCTCTAGGACTGTATCCAACAGGGTTCTTCCTGAACATGTTCATGAATAGATCCAAATCTGTTCTCCTGAAGTCCAATGTTGTGATCCTGCTTTTTGCCTGATTTCCCTCAGGACCCTGAATTCTACCATCTCATGGTCACTGCAATCAAGGCTCCACCCAACCTTCATGTCTCTGACCAGTTCTCCTGTATTGACAAGTGTGAGATCCAGCTGAGTACCTGCCCTCATTGGCTCCTCAAACACCTGCATTGAAAATTTATCAATGCATTTCAGAAACCTCCTGTATCACTTCTGCTGTGCTGTCTTTTGCTTCAGCAGATATTGGGGTGGTTAAAGTCTCCAGTGAGGACCAAGGCCAAGTTGTCTGAAAAAGGCCTTGTCTGCTTCTTTCTGATCAGGTGGCCAGTAGGAGTTGCTTATGTTGCCTGTGTTGATCAGCCCTGTTACTTTACGTGTTAATTCCCAGCTATAAAATTTCTAGTTGTTCCTAAGTCACAAAAGCATCTTTAGAGGATGATGGTAGAAACTTCATCCTTTGAGAATTGTAAAAAATATGCTGTACAAACTGTTAGGAGATGTGCCACAGGAAATAAGCCTACATGACAATAAACACTGTACAGGAAACTGACTGGATAGTATCCCATTTTTTCATCCAGGTGGAACAGCTGTGTTCAGCATTGTTACTGCCTCTGTTCATGGCACCAGGCACCAGCATGACATTTTGTGTGGATGAAGGAACTTTACTGTTACCAGCAACTTTTAAGCCTTCCTATTTTTCCCTTTTCCAACAAAAAGTTTGAAGCTTCATGAAACCTCCTTTTTTTTTGTATATTCTTTTTTTTCTTTTTCTTCTTTCCTGTGTTGCTGATAATTTTAGTGGTTTAGCTTTCTGGCAAACTTAGCAATCATTTCGCCAATGAAAACAATTTTATCAGTTTTATTATGACACAAAGTTTGGTGAAAAATGAATTTACATTTGACTTTTCATGTTGTTTTCCTTTTCCCTAAACTATTTATCCTGTATCTGATTGTTTTTCCTGCTGTGTAATAAGTCCTGATGACCACAAAAGGGTGGAACATGACAGAAACATGTAACAGATGAAGATGTTCTTTATTTCAATTTTTCTATTTTCCAGGTATCTATTGAATTATCTACTCATTAAGATGTATTACTTTATCTGGTCTTCCTCATCTGTTTTTTCAGGCTTAAATTTCTTTTTAAAGTGCTGCTAGGCATTCTTAAGCCAAAAAAGAAGACATGTTTACTTCATCAAGTAGAGATATAAATGTAGTCTTGCAAAGGGAACCAACTGGTCAGCCTTGTAAAACCATGGGAAACTTTCTTGCAGATTACAGAAAATGAAGGAAGAAAGTTTGCTAATTGTAGTATTTTTGTTAACTATGTGAAACAGTCTAACCATAATTCCAGCTGCATTAAAAAAATGTGAAAAAAAAAAGTTAGCGGCTGCTTCACTGTAATATTTCCTTCTTTTCCAAAGTATAATCCAACTTCTTGAATTAATGCACCCAAGTCACTTTAACTGCTGGCTGCATAACTCCTGGCAGTTTGTTTGATATTCCAACTAATCTTTGCGTTAAAAAAAAGTCTGACTTGTTCATAGGTTTGTCCTCCTGCTTAGAGTTTCTTCCATGCTCTCTCATTTTGAAAACAACTGTACTTACAGGGATGCTATTAAGTAGTTTGTGCCTTGCATTGAAAGGTTGTGGTTAGTGGTCAGAAGATTCACAGAACTTAGAACCATTAGACACATGTTTATCAACAGTTTAAAAAAAGTAAATGAGGCAATTCTACTTAAATATTCCCATGTAGCATTCTTATTGTGCAGTATGACAGTAATTTAAGTCTTCACAGCAAACTCTCTTCTGTTTCTTAAAATTCTTGGAAATATAAATTTGCTGAGAAATAAGTGGCATGTCATCTTACTGTGTCCACATCAAATGTAGGGTGGAAAAGGGACTAGCTGAGTACCAGATGAGGATGAGGATGACTATGACTATTTCTGCTAATTATTTTTCCACTTTATATATATGGGTTTTGTTAATGATGTGTGGAGGAATTTTTAGACTCTCATAATTACACAGTCATGGAATTTAGTAGTAATCTGGTCTCAAGGCCACATACAATGGTGCAATCAACATTTTATTTTTTTTAAGAATATACTTAGATGAACCTTGGCTTTGTATTAGCTTGTCTTGGTGAGGAAGGGCAGTAGAGGGAAGGCATTGCCATTTTTGAATCTGACCTAGCTCTGGCTGAAGTCAATGATGCAACACTGTACAAAAAACCCCTTTGAACTGTCTTGGAAGATCTTTCATCACCATCTGAAAGCACTGATGCTTATGTCATTGTTTTGTGTCAGGGTTAACTAGCTCTGCAGAACAGGTTTACTTAGTTTAGATGCAGCATTTCACTGATGCATCTACACTCCTTCCAGAATTCGGCTGTTATTTCTGCATAGTGCTATACTGTTTGAAAAGTGAAGATGTGAACTCATCCTTTTTTTATTCATCAGGGAATCAAACCAGGACATTTATTCCTCATAGCCATAAGATCAAATCTGTATGTGAATAATCCAACTTTGTTCCTAGGCAATAATACATGCTGCTAAAAAAACCTAGCCAATTCCCCCAATTATTTAAAAAGGGGAGAAAGCTTTTATTGAAGGGGCAATTAAAATTGAAAAATAAAACACTTGAAGAACTCAGGAAATTGCAAAATGAACCTTCATGCTTCTCTGTGTTCTTTCATTAAATTACAGGTTTTAACTGCATGATATTTAATCTAGCTAACAGTTTCAGATTATCTGGAATTTATGTAACAGCTTTAGAGATATTTAAAGAAAATGAAGCTTAGAATAATTACTAATTGACAACTCATTGAAGATAGGTGAGGAAAGGGAAAAAGGTAGTGATGACCTTTAGAAGGGAAGGAAAAGAACAGTTAGAAAAAATAGACTGATCAACATATATACAATTCCCCCCAAAATTCTGAAACAAATTACAACCAACCTAATTTTAAACACATAGAATATAAGGAGTTGAACAACAACCTATATATGAATAACAGTGAGAAATCAATTGTGTCAGTTGTCAAACTGTGTCAAGCCAATCTACAACAGAGCAGTAGACTCTGGATACAGAAGAATCAACAAATTTATGTCAATTTTTGCAAAATTTCTGATATTGTTTCATATGGCATTTTAATGAGAAATCAAGGAAAATATTCATTATTAAACTACCATGGAGTGGGTGCAAAATGGGCTTACTGTGTCCAATTAGTACTTTTCAGCAGTTCTTTGATGTATTGAATGAATATCTGTCAAGGTCTTCATGATTTTAAGTAGTGTCCTTTATGATTGTATTGAACAGGTTTATAAAACTTACAGTTGACACTAAAACTCTGTACACTAAAGAAAATAATTGGATTTCAAAATTACATTTAGAAATGAAGTTCAAGGATTGTTTGACAGACAAGGGGAAGTTATTGCACTTAAGACAGGAATAATCAACTGTATAAATGCAGGATGGACAACCTAAGTACAAACTACTCAAAAACCACTAAGATAACAGTGGATCTCAAGCTAAATGAGAGAAAGGAGAGATTTGAATGTGTTTGGGTTGATTAACCTAAAGAGAAGAAGACCAAAGAGAAGACATAGTGGGAGAAGAACTAATACCACAGGCTGTAAAAAGAAAGGTTCTGATTAGAAGTAAGAAAAACAGTTCTAATGGCAAGGGAGATGAAGTGCTGTAAGAGATTGCCTAATGATAGCTTGGGGCATCCATCAACAGATGACACAAACATCTGTTAGGAATGACATGGTTATAACTGAGCCTGCCATAGTGTGGGAGGAGGAGAAATGGGTAACCTCTGGAGTGATTCTTTATTTCTGTTTATGACTTTTCCTGCAGAACTCTTATTAAAAACCAGAGCTGCAAGTGGGGCACTTGTGATTCCTGCCTTCTGCAAACAAAGTATTTTTACTGCAGTGCATAGCATCTCCAGGAGTAGAAACACTGTGGCAGTTGTTCACTGTATTTAGCAGGTAAATTTTTGCTTCATTCACTCAAATAACATTCATATTGTGTGGTTTGGGTTTGACCCAAAGTTCATCAACAGGCAGAACAGGTTAATAGAAAGGGCACTGGACACAGTCAGACTACCAGTCTTCCTTGCTTTGCCACTGATTGCTTTTGTAATCCAGACTAAATCCCCTGGATTCTTTCCCATGCTTTGTTTGCTGTATATTTTTTTCTTTCACTACATGATTCAAGGTCTTGCTTGATGCAAGCTCTGGTAAGAAGGGATTATGCTGCTGTGGGTGTTTGTATAGCACCTGGTATTGCAGTGCTTGAACTTAATTGAATATTCAGTGTGCTACTGTAACACAAGTAATGAGCCACAATAACAGACACTGAAGACCACAAGTCTTCCTGTTGACTCCAGTGGAAGTAATTGAATCAGGCCTTCAGTGAATGAAGAAGGGATCTTAAAAGAGTATTCTTGGTCAGTAGTCTCTCCAAATGTCTTCACGTCCTTGTGCCATCTTATTCTCTCATTCTCATTTGCTTGTGTGAGCTGTCATCTTACTCTGATTTGATGTGTCCCTGCTGTAGCATTTTGAAATACAGAATGCATGAAATATGCTTTTCATATGTGCATGAGTTCTAGTTTTTTTCAGACATGTCTGTGGTCAAAATCTGATATTCTCTGTCTAGTCACAGAGTTCAGAGGCCACTCTTTCAACTTATCTAGGAAAGAATATTTTCCCAGAGAACTGGCTTATACACGAAGTATATAGAAAATGGAACATTTTAAAATTATATGTAACTCATACCAGAATACTGGGCCCAGAACAGAAGTCATAGCCAGCTACATTTCAGAATCTCTTTTTTTACTTTTTCTGTCATTTAAAACCAGTACTTCTTAAAGTTTTATATAATGTATTTTTTCATTGGGGAAAAAAAAATCAGAGTCTAGCTAATGGTGAGACAGCTTAAAAATAATTGTAACTAGGAACTGGGCCATGATTAAAATTGTTCAGCTGTTCATTTTATTGTTTGTTCCCAAAACCTTAAATGCACTCTCGGAGAACAATAACAACACTTAGCATGTAACTCCGTATGGGCCAATTCATGCAGTTCTCTCTCAGTCCTTTCTTACTGTAGAAAAACTCCTGTTTAGGGGTCTTTGTAAGGAATTCAGGGCTGGAACTCTCTCTTCTGACTATTTTGTAATAATAACACAGAAACTACCATGGAGAGAGGAGAAAAAAAAATAAGAAAGGCAAAACAAAGCGAAGTCTATCCTACTAGCATATTTGGATTTGGGGAAATAAATCGAACAAAACAGCTTGTGATGTCCCCTTGGGATGGGATAGTACCTAGATCTTTGTTAGTATCAGTGAAATATGTGGGATAATTGCTATTGAGTTTCTTAGAAGAGGGATGATACTTTGCAGTGAGGGTTATAGTGAAAGGAACTGCAAAGGAAATCAAAACATACAGAAAAGATGATGGCCACTTGCTACAGTAAAACATAAACTGGTTTCAAAGGTAAGAAATCATATTTGCTGTTGGTTGACCTTGACTGATGAGTGGAAGGTGCCAGTTTCTTGAGACAGTGTCTGGTTGATCTTCATGGTTGATTAGACCTTCAGATTCATTTGGCCTCTCTGAACTTACAGTAGCTAGACATTGTTGTTATTAAAAATGTACTTTTCTCTTACACATCTTCAGAAATCCTGGTCTGTGTTTCCACCTGCAGAACAAAATTCTAAGACTGGTGGTGAAATTCAGGGAATTGTAACCTGTTGTGGCTGAGCTCAGAAGTGATGAGCTTCATTTAGGGTGGGATTTCCAAAACTGCATTGCTTTTCAACAGTTGCTGGAAGATAGAGACTTGCAGGCACTTGTGAAGGTTGAACCCAAAGAGCCTATTTATAGCTAGCTAGAGTGCATATAACGATGATGTACTTCACCATGCCTTTCCACTGTAAGTGTGTTTGGGAAGCACAGTTGAGTCCTTTTATCACTGGATATAGGAAGAGGTGCTGTAAGCTTAATTTGAACCTTTTCTCTCAAGAGAACCATTGCAACATCATCTGCGTTTTAGGAGGAGTAACAATGTGGTAATGCTCACAGTAGGAGCCTCATTTAGAGCCTCTTGATTTCAATGGCAACACTTCCCTTTTCCTCAGTTGGCTGTGGACCAGGAATATGCAAGAGTAACTGGACTAATATTTCTGCTGACTGTATCAAATAGTGTATGCTGTACAGTTTTACTGAAGTAAATGCATTTGCTCAGCAAAAATACTTAACATTTCATTTTAAAAACATAATATATAAAGAATGGATTTTAATTTACTGATATTTTAAGCTTTAATTTAGTGTAGTATAGTGAAAAGGACACCAAAGATTCTAGTTTTGTATCATTAGAACCAGATGGTCCATGAAATACTTTGGGCTAAACTAGAGTAGGGAAAACTTATAAACTCTGACTAGCATGAAAAAGTGGTCAAAATTGCTATATCAGATGATATGCCCAGTTTTGTAATGTGAAACTCTTTGGCTGTTTTAGTGACATCCTGGTAAGGTGTTGTACAATTTAGGCAATTACAAGAAACTCTTTTGGAGGCTTCTGTCATTATTGTTCTGCTTTTGAAGTGGAAAACCAACAAAATCACCCTAATGCAAATGGAGTATCCCAGAAAACATCATAGTGATGTTGCTAGTGAAGAACTAATGAGGACAAAGAGTTGTTATTACTTATTACTGACTTATTTTTTTTATATGATGGGAAAAATTTGTTTGTCTCAAAAAGTTAAAAAGCCCCAACAAAATCTCCCAACTCAAAACCTCATGTCCTTCATCCTGGAAGAATGATAAATCTTTTGTCTTTACCATAAAATCATTGCTGTTATGGTAAATATTCATCTCTAGCTGGCAACGACCAGACAGAATATTAACTGAAGAGCTCCAGAATACACTATTAAAGTAATAGTGACCGTCAAGAATGAAAAATGCAACTTAAATTTACTTCGGTCTTGTCTTCCATTACAGTCCTATGGCAGTCCTTCTACATCCTGGAAGATCACTTGTGTAGTCTGATGAATGGAAGGAAGGAGGAGGCAGTTTCGGTGCAGTAGGCAGGTAGGAATTGAATAGAGGTAACCTGAAATATTTTCTATTACTAATAGAAACTGAGAGAAAAACAGCTGCCCATAATAATTCATTAGGGTTACCAGTACTTAAAATCAGAGTTACCTTTTATAGCATTCTGTCTTGACATAGAATAGACTGCCAATTGCAATCAGTAATCTGCAACTGAATTAGGTGTCTTTGGTTGCTACTCTTAAAGATCTTGATTACATTATAGAATAGTCTCATACCTTGAGCATTAAGGAATGGTTTTCAAAACTTTTTTCCTGTGATTTCCTACTAATCCTTCTCAGGTGAGGACTTCTTGCCTTTGCTATATAGTGGTTTCATTGTTCCTATCTAAGCTGTTTACATGCAGGAGATAAGCAGGATCAAATTCTCTGTGCAGGTATTTCTTCATTTCAATACTGAAAGATGGTCTTACTCTAAGTTTTGCAAATATAGTTCATTTCAGTGGGGATACTCACTGAGTGAGGGCTGGAACGGAAATTCCTTCTTGGAAATTAAACTACTTTTAATAGAAAATCACATTTAAAAATATGATAATATGAGGACGACAGTGTGCAGCACAAGTGCTCTCTTTAGCATATTTGTATCTCTGAACAAGGCCAAGTTAAATTATAACTTTTGTATGATATTTAGTTAGCTCTGCTGGCCTGATTTTTCTTTCTGACCAGGTCTATATATAGGTATATGTGCAATCACATGTTTTCATACATATATCTGATAGGGGTTGTGAATTTAAATCAGTGATTTGCACACTGAAGTCAGGTGGTGTATATAGCCCTGCAAATATTGACAAGATGGTATGTCCTTTGGTCATCTGTAGTTTCACAGGAGTGTGCTGGCTTAGGATTTTTTTTGCTTTTCATCTATCTGGTTTTAGGACCTTCCTTTTTCTTTGAACATTAAGATCTAGTGAGTCAGGCTCCCAAGACTTCATCCATGATAACTGACAATTTTCATATGTTAAGGAGTTTAAATGAAAAGCTTTATTGCCTCTACATGCTCAAACAGAACCTTCCAGAATTAAAGATAATGAAAAAAAATAATGGTCATTAAAAAGGCATGACTTGCACAATTCTCTGTACAAAATCATACAATTGTTTTGCCTTATTAGGCATTAGAGTTTATTTGGAAGACACTTACATCTTAGTGAGGCTTTTGAAAAACTTACTCTGTGTGTCAAGTTTGTAAGGAAACTTGAAGCAAGTAAAACTTAATGTGACTTTGGGTTAATATTTCTCAACAGTGTCCATGGCATAAAAAACCAAGACATTCATTTGTATAATTTGGCCTTAGGGTGCAGGGAGGAGTGGGGGATAGGCAGTGGAAAATATACTAGAGGAGTAGTAGAAGAGATTTTGATCAGAGAGACTATGTCAGAAACTTGTGAACTTGCAGTAAGCTGTATGTCTTTTTTAAACAAAAAAGCAAACCAAAACAAAAAGGAAAGAATCTTGACTCAGATGGCTATAACCATTTCTTAATCATAGACTGACAGTCTGTCCTTTAAGAAAATCCAAACTCTTCAAGCCTCACATTATCAAATCATTATGGAAATCAGAACTCGAGCAAAGAGTTAACTTTGGAACTAGCAATGAGTTTATATTAAAAGATGACTGATCATTGATCCACCAGATAAATTATGTAACCATATAAGTTCCACAAAAAATAAAATACTTCCCTTAAACCCAGTGTGTGTCTTTACTCTCTGCCCCAAGTACTTGGTGCCACTGGTGCCAGAATAGAGATCTAGTGGTGATCTTGAAAGTTATACTTTGCTTCCTGGCTTTAGAGAGGAATGAAGTAGATTCCAGTCCAACTATCTCTTCTCCCAGTATATCAACTCATTGCTGCAGGTGATCAACTGACTTAGCTACCTCTGTGACCCTGAAGTGTTCTCCCTTGGCCATGTCCTGTGAAATGGCCCATGCACACAGAGCAGCTTTTGCAAGTCTGTCAGCCATCACTTGCTCTGAGGTATTGCCTTGTACAAGGAAACTCAGGAGCTATAGAATGCTTAACACCAGTAAGTCTTCTGGATGGCAACCTTGGGCAAACACAAATGACACTAGAT
>JAOXXN010000065.1:53157898-53209508 GCA_026770055.1 Myrmophylax atrothorax | reverse complement strand
ATAGAGTGAAGAGAATAATTTCATTCCTATGTGACTCAATATTTTTCTTTGCTATAGACAGGTGAAATGGTATGGAGATAGCCTTAATGAAGATTGTTCAAAATCAGAGCATATCCATGATTCATAATTTAATTGTTTCAATTTTATTTTTTTTTAATGAAGGAACTCAGTTTATAATTGAAGAGACCAAAACATTTAAAGGTTGGATTTGTATTCTGGAGAGTATTCAGAATTTCAAGAAAACTACCCCCCCACTGTTTCATTATGAGAAATATTCTAAAGGCTTTCCAAAAGTTTTGTCTTTATGCAGAACCACAGTCTGTTTATTTCTTCATGCCAAAGATGAGGTTTGGCACAGGATTGTCCCATACCCTTGCCAAAAGCTCTCCTAAGAGCACACTCAGTTAGTTTATATTACTACTTTTGAGAAAGGAAACATTAAAGAAACCATATTTTTAATACAGTATAAAGGTCCTCTGAAGGCTGAAAATGCCTCCCTCTGGCCCCACCTCACTGCAAAGGACTAGGGGAAGTGAGGGAAAAAGGAGTCCTACAGTCAAAGAGCTGCCTCTGTGTGAGGCCTGGGAGCTAGGACAGCTTCAGTCTAACCCTCATTTTCCTGCAGGCTATGTTTTCAAAAATTGCTTCTAAGTGTGGTTGCCCAAGTCGAGACAACCATAGCTTCATTTTCAGCAAGTCTGGGCACTCTAAACACCTGCTGATTTTGCAGTGAATATTCAAGGGAAGAAGGACCTAGGATGCCTCCTTCCTGTGTTCCCAAACTAATGCAAGTGCTGAGTCTCCAGGGCCAGGTCTGTCCCTCTCCCTCTGTGACCCTATGAGCATCGGTGCATTGCTCTGCAGCTTCTATAAAAGGTCACTAAGGCAGAGAAAAGCTATGGTTATTCTAGTTATACATATAAATATGACTTGCGTCTTCCTTGTACTGACAGTGGTATAACCTCTAACTGATGCCTGGAACCCTGAGCCTTTCCCTGATACCAACAATGACGCACCAGGCATATTCTTTAACTTTTGACTTTGGCATTTCCTATAAGTTTGTGAAACTTGAGTGATCTGCTAACTATGCTGATCACTAAACCATTTCATTTAAATGCAGAGGCTTAATTTTTTTACACTTCTGTGAAGTCTTGAAGTCTGAGATAATACATAATTTAAACATAGAATGCTATTGTCATAGTCATGCCTGAGTCTGTAGCCCTATTATGCACACAGTGAGAGAGCATTTCAGGTGATTGTAAGAAGATTTTTCCATTTTAAAAGAAAAATGTGTGTGTGTGTATGCATATATCTATGTATCCATTCATCAATCCACTCATCCTTTTATCCATCCATAAGAACTCAGATTGTACTTTTAGAAACTGAAGCCAGATGTTAAAGTTTTCATGCAGCTGAATATTTCCCTCCTCTTCCAGGTGTCCATTCAGCCCACTCATTGTCTATAGGTTGCATGAGGCAGGCATAGTCAGCTATCAGAGAGAGCTCAGCTAAAGCGTGGAAGACAAATTTTTCCATTTGAGTTCCACACACCATAGGCAGCCAAATTTTCTGCATGTAATTTTCAAATATGCTCTTTTTCTTCTTCTCCCTAATGAAACTTCCAGTTCCAGAATTTCTTATTCAACCTTCTTGTTCAACCACAATGCCTCTTCCTACTAAGGATCAGTCCAAAGAATTTCCATTAAGTGTCTGAATACCTATGAAAAATCTATGAGTCTATGAAAAATCTGTGAGTTAAATTTGAGTCTCCACATTTGCATGGATGTGATCCTTCTTTTTTCTGTAAGCATAGTTTTTGAGACCTGTCAGAGTTGCACCAATGTGTATCAAGCTTCAGGGTTGAGGTCTTTAAGACTTTTCGGTGAAAATTAACACTTGAATTACAAAGCACTTCTACCATGATATGAAAATGAAACCATGCTGAAAATTCTTAATGTACTCAAAGAAGGAGTTATTTTATAAACTAAGATTATTCTCAATACTGTTGTTTCTGGAAAGAATAGAAGTGGAAAGCTTCAGGGAGTAGATATTCCTGTCATAACTTCACGATGATACTCAGATGTCAGTTCTTGAAGAATGTAATCCTTTTTTCTGCTGTAAATAGATATTTTGTTTTGTTAACCTGCTGGAGGATTTAAAAGGAAATCAACATGTTCTGTAAACTCAAAGAGTGAGGATTGTTTGTTTGTGCATTCCAACTGCCTGCATATTACAGGCCAAAAAAATATTCCTGTGTCACATCCACATTGAGCCCAATTCCTTCATGTTTGATTAAAGTGTTACCTGTAAGGTAAATTTGAGAGCACAATCGCTTTTCTACTGATGTTCATTTTGAAAACTCTGAGCTCAGAATGAATAAAGTGTCATTTCCTATAGCATTGGATTCTCTGGTTTTCTAACAAGGCACAAGCTCCAACTGGAGCTTTTCCAGAGACTAAGAAATTCCTGATGGCCCACTACTGGGGAATTCTGTGAAGCCTAGTAGGTTATTTTCACACTGGAACCTTTCATTTATTGGGACCACTACTAAGGCCATTCTGTTCACCCAACCAAAATTTTTCCTGCATCATGTTAAGAGCTTGTTTCTGAGATGTCTGCTTTCATTAGATATAGTTCAAATTGCTAATGGCGTCCAAAAAATTATTGAAGGGGTAATATGCATGTGACCACTCATGAGGACAGAGCTTGTCTGCATAAGATTTGTTTCCCTAGGAAATCTGGCACCTATGCTGTTAGACATACCTGAATTCTTATTGTTCATTAGAGGAGGATAAAATAATGCAGTTTTATCAGATATAAAACAGCATTCCCAGAGGATATCAGCAATAACCAATGGAGCATCTTCCTTCTGACATTCTGTCTGTTTCTGGGGTTGTTTTGCATCAGGGTAGGTCTTTCAAAAATATGTTTAAAATACACTGCCCTGATAGACTGAAAAATGAGAGTTAGTAAATAGTTTAATTTTTGTCACATTTTCAAACTTCTTCATGGTATCACCAGCCAATAGGCAGGATGCAAGCGAAATGTTGAGACTCTGTTTGCCTTCACTTCTGTTTGTATTTGCTATATCTGAAGATGCTCCTAGATTTTGTTACAAAAATACTTTTCATTTAGAAATTTGGACCTCCTCTGATGTAAGCCCCAAACTTTTCCATTTCTAAGTGCAAGTAGTTGATCCCTATGTAATTATGAAGTCGTGCCAGGTTCTAACCACACTACCTTACCTACCCTAGTCCTTTCGAAATGTTTTACTTGCAACAACTTTATATACCAAACATGTTTGTTTAATAAAAGTGTTGTTATGATAACTATAAACAACATATTTTTTGTATGACTAATGTTTTCATAAAGTTGGTTTCATTTTCACAGGTCACTGCTTCCTTTTCCAGCCTCACAAACAGTTTTCTCAATCATTTTGGGCACTGAGTTGGTGCCTCAGCACTTGGATCTGTGTTCTATGGTTTGATCTTCTTTTCAGAGTGTTCTCCTATTTGTCCCTGTCCATGTGCTGTTTTTCTGACACTTTTTTTTGTCCTTGTGCCTTTTTATGACAGTGTTTCTCCATGATGTTCTTGTTAAAAGAGGTGAGATATCCAGAAAAAAATTAGGCTCTGTGTGAAAAAAAAGAAGCAGCTGACCAATCAGCTGCCTAGAAAGTAAGAAATTTTTCTTCTTTTAATTTTTCTGTGTGTGCGCGTGTGTTGCTATCTTGAAATCTACATTCATGACTTAATCTACAACATAAGGCACATTTTGTAAATGAGCTTAAACACTCTATCAAATTGTAATTATTCATGAATAGTCTCTCTTTATTGCTAATGATATGCATCACACTAACACAGTTTGATATACTGGTTATACAAATAAAGTTCATCTGAGGTAACAGAGTTTATTCCTTTCTCAGGCATCCAGCCTGGATCTCAGCTGAAAAGTAAGTACCTCTCCACATCTCATTACCAAAATAGCAACCTTCTTAATCCTTTGCTGTGAAGAACAAAGGTTCGATTCAGTCTCTGGAGCAGAAATAGGATCTTATTAATGCACTGGCAACTACAGTGTTGTTATTTTTGTTAGAAAAGGGAGAAACAGGAATTTGCTGATATATGTTAGATTAAGGGCTGTTATTGTTTTGAGATTAATTGGATTGTTAGCTGGGCCTTTCTGATGTCAGTTAAAAATCTACAAAATACCTTGTAATTTAATATTCTGGGTGAGTTGAGGAGCTACTTCTTGGAAATTCACTTCTACTCTTTGTATCTGTTCTGAAAGAATCACTGAGGGTATCAGTTCAATCTGATGTTGTTTACTGTGTATGGAGAAAGGTTCTTGTGTCACTATTGCCTGGAGTGCTGGTTTTCCTGGACTCAACCCACTTGCCATTCAGTAGATTAAAGCTGAGACCCAAAATACCAGTGAGGTACCTCGTGCTCAGCCTTTGTGGAGCAGTGACTCAGAACAGGTCTGTGCATTAGCTGAGTGTCGAGGTTTGAACATGTTACAACTGATTTATGAATTCACATTTTGAAGCGTTAAAGCTCCAATGATGTTTTATGGAGTCTTTTCTTTCTTTTGAAAGATTTGCTGTCATGTAGTGTTGGGCTGCAGCGGACTGTAGAATTTGGAATCCCTGTGGAGAAGACTCTCTCTGTCTCTGGCAGCTCATCAGGACAAAGTTGCAATTAGGATTTCAGAAAAGAGCCAGAAGAATTCCACTTGGTGAATTAAATGTTATGGAGCTTTAGGACCTGGAAAAGGGTTAGGGATGGATCTGGGTGAACTCCCAAATTGGTATGAATGACTGGCATAGAAGGTATTGCTCAGAGCAAAAATAAATGCAGTGTAACTGATCCACTGAGACCAGCAAACTGTTTCTGGAAATGACTGATGCTTGATAATTCTCAGTGATAGGCAAATGACATACTCCAAATTGTGTGGTCCATTGTGTAATTCTGTGTGGGTGTGGACCTTTGCAGGTTATTGGTCTATGCCATCTGGCACAAAATGTGTTTGCTTAAGTCTTAGCATGTAGTACTTTGGGTGTTTATCTTCATGTGTATCTGAAAGGTTCAGGGTTAAGTGAGGAACAACTGTCCCAGAAGCTGAGGTCAGCAGAAGCATTCTGGATAACTGTTACCAGGCCTGAGTACTGTCACGGAAAATGAAGACCAGTAAGATGGTATTTGCAGTGAACCTCAAATCTCTTCTTGTATTCTTCCTGGTTAGGACAAACCCTGTATTTGGCCTCCAGGAGATATGACAAAGATATGTCTATTGATGGAGTATGTAGGCTGAGGCTTGTGGTTTGAGTGTGTGGACTTTTATTTGTGAACTAGAAGAGACTTCTGAGCATAGTCTAAGGCAATTATGTAGTATTAATTGCTGTTTTATTCTGATTGTCTATGTCCCCAGAACGCTTTAAGTATCAAGTTTTGATAGAACGGGAATGTTGGAAGTATTAACAGGATATTAGGCCCAAACCTGTTCTCTGTTATGCCACTGTAAAACTAGGATAACTGTATTAACTTCTGAGTGACAGTGGTAGAGATAGAGCAGGACTGGACCTGAGAGAGGAAGCCATGAGTGCATGTGTGTCCCTTGGGCAGTGAAACAGCTGACTGAAGAAACAGTTCATGTAGTGCTTGCATTTCCTCTTGATGCTTTCCAGCTGTCCTCTTAACCTTGGCATGCAAAATGACATTAAATAGTTTCAGCTTAGGAAAATAAGTGAGGCAGTATGTGTTACACACCTTATAGTGCTGCACATAAACAATGGGCTGCATACAGCAAACTGTGATTATGAATGCCGAGTAACATCATTGTTATTAAGCCAAGAGCAAAGAGAAAGTTCCTTCGGCAAAGTGGCTGTAGGCTAGATGGTTTCTCAGACTGTGCAATAGAGGAAGACATGCTTACACACCCGATATCAGTGTGTATTGCACCTGGGCCATGAATGAGATTGTCACAGGCATCATGCTTTCATCATCACAGGTCTTTTAGTATTGACTGAGGCAAGAGACAGGGAAGAGCTAAATAGAACACTAAAAGAATAAGGCAGTATTGTTTTTCCTCCAACTAGTAAACATGTATTTGTAGGATATTAACAGTTTTGTGTGTTTTGTCTTTATATTTCTTGCACATTTTCTGATTAGGGTTCCTAGATGGCTTCCTCAGAGAATATGAAGAGTAAGCAGATATAAAATGTGTTCAAAGAGTTTGCACACCTGAATTTTCCCACCTGTTAATTTATTGTCACAATGAGAGATATTTTTATGCTGCTGCAGTAAGACCTGCCACTAGGTTGCTGCTGAGATTAGTAAGAAAGTATTAGCAGAAGTTGATTGAAATTAAGAGATGCAGGACAAAACGCATTAAGCAAAGCATGAAAATCACAATGTCTTAACACCATTGCTAGTCTTAAAGGTTAGAAAGATTTTACTGAATTGGGTGGACAGGCTCTGTCTAAAACAAATTGGAAATTACAAACTCAAATGTAAGTGAATATTAGAGACTTAGTGGATGAGGTTATGCAAAAATTGGACTATGTATGGATGCTACAGTCCTGATTGAAGAGTTTATGTGAAAAGGAGAAAAAAGTGTTGACAGGTTGGTGTTGCCCAACTAGAAGTGTTGTATAAGCCTGGAGAAATTGTCCCTATCATTTAAAAATATAAATAATAAATGAACTACAGATACTTGTGTGGACAATAAGGAATCTGGACCAATATGCTACTGGAGAACCAATGTCTGATTACAAAGATTACTTGGTAAACGAATGACCTATTGGGGTCATCAAATGACAATTTTGGATGAGTTGTGATTGAAATGTTAAATAGGTCTTTCAGTTTAGTTCTGTGATGAAGTTCTGTTAGGACAGGGGGACCTTTTTTCCTACATGTGTGTGGATGGTAAAGGAGAAAAGTGAGAATAAAGACGAAAACTCATTAGGAAGCGTAAGGAGAACTGGCTTGTATGAAGTTTCTGTCTTACACTTGACTCCTGATGCATGCTGAGTTCAGAAGTGTTGCAGATCTTCAAGGTAGTTGCCACTTAATTCAGGGCATTAACCTAGGTATACACTGGGCATAGGCAGCAGACAAACTTACTGTTAGTTTTTTTTGCTATAAAAATAGTGGATGAATATTAACCTGAGATCTAGAAAGGGGACTAAGAGACACAATGGAACTGCACAGGAGACAGGCTGTAGGTGAAAGTGACAAGAGTCAGAAGAAAACCATGTTTTAGTTCTGTTCATGCTTTTTACTACAGAAAGATAAAGCAATAGGATTTATGTGCATTGTAGAAAGTTTAATTGTATCAAAGCATCTGATGTTTATCTCATTTCTTGGATGGGTGCAGTTATAGGAAATCTCATGTGTTGGCTGTTTGCCATGACCTTAACCAGAAGGCTTTCAGACTGCAATGCTGAATTTAAATCTGTCTGTCTCATCACTCAGCAATACTTTGTGAGGTGCTGGTATTCCTGGGGGACCTGTCACCTTACAGAATATGGGAAATTAAATTAATGAAAGGAGTTTGTTAGAGCACATGTTGGTTTCATATTTTCTGAGGAAGTGAGGTGAATCCTGAAGGAACACGTGTCTCTGAGCAGGAGAGCGCTCAGTCTTCTTAGTGGAGCAGAACTTACTGTGAAGCTGGGAAAGTGTCAACAAAGTTTGGATACACAAAGAAAGTCATAGGCATATCAACAGAGAAAGCAAAGGAAATTTCCGTACTCCAACAGGCCTTTCGAACTAGTGAGCAATGCCAGTCTTTATTGGATTGTGAGAATATTGCACAAAATTTATCCTGCATTTCTGCTCCTAACTGCTTGAGTCAGTGAAGGTATGTCTACTCAGGGTTTGGCTGGCAGATGTGAACTCTATCCATGCTCCAAGATGGCTTGATGAAAGCTGCCTGGGAATGGGAAGCTGTGTAGCCATCTATAGCATGTGACTGAGCCTGAACTAATTTGTTCTGGTGGGAAGGGGGGTATATTATCTTGGGATCAGCATTAGAGGGCTGTTGTTACAGGTCTTTAAAATCAGAGGTAGTTTCAATCAGGGCTTTTTGAAGCACTTTCAGAGGGAATTGCATCTGTTTGCAAATCTGCTGTGGAAGTACCTCCTGAATATGTTAGAAGGGTTAGCCAGACATGATGATCTGGAAAAATGGTGCCCTAAAGGTTGCCCATTATTTTTAAAGAAACCTTGAGTAATAATACTGTGCCAAAGTTCAACTTTAACAAACAGTCTGCTTTCAGATGATTTCTGTCAGGTCTGAGGATTGCTGTGTGTTGGTGTTAGAGGGAGAGACTTAAAACTGAATGTTTGAATGGAGACCCAGCTGTTCTGTGGAAAGGGCTGCGCTGCCACGACAAAAGAGCACCTTGCAGTAGTAGCTGCCTCAATTAAATGTTCCTCCTTATACAGTCCATTACAAAAAACACTGGCTCCCTTATTTAGAATGAATGGAAGGTGCTAATGACAGCTGATTTATCTGGTGTCCGAGACTCCTGAGTCACTTAGGTACTTTTGAAGATGTTCTCTTTCAAATTAATTTCTGTAATTTTTTTCCATGCCTCTGATTTTAAGGAAAAAAAACCCCTGTTCCTAAATAAAATTCATGAGTATTTAAACAATTATCTTGTCCTTAGCCTCCAGAGCCCATTTGTTCCTATGTTCTTGAAGCAAATGAAAACAATACATTCTGTAGGATATAAAACTATTCCTAAATGTGGCAGTGGATCACTGCAGTCATTAGATTAATACCAACTATCATCATCCAGGATGCTCATCTGGTTTTACTGAGCTTTGTTAACAAAATGGAAATGTATGATTAAAGTCATCCTGTCTGTCCCTCTAAAGCTGTGCCTGTGAATGAGTCAGTGTTTTACAAATGGGTGTTGCCAGACGCTGATATTGAATACGGCTCCAGCCGTCAGAGCTCTGGGTCCAGCATTACATTCTTGGAGTCCAGACTAGAACACTGAAATTCCCATTGAAATCTGTGGGAATTCTGCATGGCCAAAGCCCAGCTACCTTTATGGCTGGCTGCAGCAGCTCAGAGAGAGCTGTAGCTACATGCATTAGGCACCTGGTAGCTTGGGGACTCAATATGAACTTCATGCATCTCTTCATTTAGTTACTTAAAACCCAAGATGGGATTGAGGATACCACATTCCACTTAGGCTTTGTTTGCTTGCGGTCAGTTGAGTGCCCACTGCTGTCTCTGGACATGACACCTTCTGCTCCACTGGCAGAGCTGCAGCTGTGGTTTCTATGCTCCCGAGACATAAGAAATATTTGCACAGAGCAAACCCCAGTGTGTCAGTCAGCTTGTCTGCCCTGCCTGCTGCAGTGGTCCTGGCTGGCTGCACCAAGGGTGGAATCTGCTTCAGCCTTCTGGCAGACATATAGCTATTTGCATGTCCCAGAGTAAACAGCTTCCAAAGATCTTCATGGGGAGCTGTTCACAGTAAGCTGTGTCTTATGGGCAAGGTTGAACCAATAGTTAATTTAGCTTGTTTGCTTCACATAAGAGATAGGGTTTGAATAGTCCTGGCCCTGGGGAATTTCACATCTGGATTCAAACTTTATGGCTACTGTCCCCTAATCTGTGCCATGGGCTGTTCCCAAGTCATGGTTCTGTACTTTTCCAAGCTTTGTGTTTCATGTTGTCCCCTTGGGGGCATTTGTAAAAGTGGGAGGGCCAGATTGGTAGTTGCAAGAAAGGGAAGTATCATCACTGACGTCAATGCAGCTCTTCCACTTTAGCAAGGGATCAGGCCCATCTATCAGTGTCACAGGCTGCAGGGGAGGAGGGGAGGCAGCCTGAGAAGTGTTGGATTTGCAGTTCGCCAAGTGAAAAACAGAGAATGTGAGCGCAGTAGCCAGGCATGTTACAAAACAGACTGTTGGAGAGACAGCTCTGTGTGGAGGCTTCAGTCTTGATTTACTTACTCCCAGTGATTGTCCTGATACCTCATGGCTTTAAGAGAATTTTAAAAAAATTTAATGTATGGACTTCTGTGAGGGTAATTGACTGAGACCCCCTGTGGGATTTCTGGGTGGTTTCATGTGTTACAAGGAGGCCAGTTGTAGCTGTAGCTGCTTTTGTGCAGTTGGGCAAGGCTGTAGTGGAAAATTGAAGGCTGGTTGCTCTGTGTTACAAACAGTATGACTACACATGGGTTTAAAGCAATTTAAAGCTTCCAAATATTTTGTGCATCTTAGGATATTTTAAATATTTTTAAAAGCATGATTTTAAGGGAATAATCGTGAATTGAAAGGAAGGGAGCCTGAAAGCACTGAGTAAAGCAGAAGAGAACCAGGGTTTTCTTTGGTGCAAAGGGGAGTAGATGAGGGTGAAAAGGCCGTACACCCTTTCAGAGATCCATTAGTGCTGTTCCAAGAACTTTGCCTGTTTGTTGCATATCTTCTCCTGTGCTTTTGCTCATCTGTACAGACTCTCCAGAAATCAGCAACTGGGAACACATGAGAAGTAATCCTCTTTGCCAGGTAAATGGGAACAATAGCGGAGTGGGAAAGAATGAATCACTACCATTAACCAGAAAACTAGTGTTGCTCTCATCATCACCACAATGCAGTGTCTATTCTCAAATGTCAGGGCTAATAACTCAACATTTACAAATTAGACCTAACCCCCTCCCACACAAACCCACATAGGCCTTGCTAGGCTTCAAGCTTAGGTTATAGCTGCCTTTCTCTGAGGGCTACCAATAAAACCTTCAAAATATATACCCTCCAGACAGTCTGGCTGCTTTCAAGATCAAATACTCCTCCCCTTTTCCCTTTGGATTTTGTTTTAGTCAGCTACATCACTGAAAAATGTGGAAATGTCTTTGAAAGCACATCTAAGGCCTTAATTATCCTTAATGTGAGAGGGCCATTATTGTCTACAGATGAAATGAATAATACAACCAATAAGAAAGATTCCAAAGTTTTGGTTACCTTAATGAATTCCTGAACATGAAGGAACTCACAGATCTTTATCCAATGCAACCAGAAATTATTAATGCAGGTGGGAGTATCAAAAGCTAGAGTGTTTCAGCTGGCATCTTACAACATCTGTTGAGATGGTGTTTTTCATCCAGTGTATTGATGGATTGTAGCTATAGCCCCCAGAAAAGATGTAACAAGGATGCCAGTTCCTAGATAACCATCATGTAGGTGTAGAACATGCAGTGCTACTAATTTCAGATGCTCATCAGGATATTAATGTCCTTCTTACTTTGAAAATAATGGCTTGTTTGAATTCTCAGTCCTGAAAGATAGAAAACATTCAGGATATGTTTTTCATCCAGAATGACTTTTAATATGAAGTTGAAACAACTGGAAAAACTCAGGACTGATTAGTAGAGTCCATTTAGCAAATTCTGATTGCCCAGTACAACACCAGCAGTTTTTTATAAATGAATAAATCATTCTTTCTTTCTCTGCAGATTGAGAACCCTTCAAAGTGGTTTACATACAGTTTTTAGTACAGCTGTTTGCTTGGGGTGTGTGCTCTGTGTGGGGGATCTATCAGCAGCCTGGCTACCTCTGTGTGATCTTGGGTAAGGCCTGGATAAAAATCAAAGGCCAGATTGTTCTGTTTTACCAAATGTGTTGCCTGGGGCCTGCTAATTAATAGAATGTCTAGGAATGTCATACATCTATTGAAAAAAAAGCGTCACTTGAAAATTGCTATTGTTTTAATTGAATGTTGTCATTTTCACATAGTGACCAATATCTCAGCCTACCAGCCTTTTTGAAAGAGCAAACTGGAACATGGGAAAACAGGGCACTCATAGGGAAATGCTGTCTGGTTTTAAGTTATTTTTTAACATAGGTCTCACAGAGTCATAAATGCTCCCACATGTTGACTGGGGGCTTTATCCTGAAATCCAAACTTGTGTTTCATTTTTATAAATTATTCCAACATAAGCCAGCGCCGGAGGCTGACTGTAAACAGGGGTTACAGTATTGAGCTGTTTGACCTAGCAATAGGGCATAATTCTGGAAATATTTGCTAGAGATACTGGACTTTGTAACGTGGAGAGACCAGCTGAAACTCTGAGGTTGTGCATGGCAATAGGCATGCAAGGATGTCTACCAGTAAGTGTTTGCAGGATTGGGTGGTAGGTGGTCCTACTTTATTTGCTGTTTTAACAGGAATCTGGGATTTGTTATGGAGTGAGTTAGTTCCTCTGGGAAAGGTGGGTGTAACTTGTCAGGACATGAAGGATAACTAACCTCAGACATTTGGGAAGTTGTGTGTGTGTTTTGATGCATATGATTTTGTTATGTAAAATAGTGAGGCTCACCCCCTGCTCTGCCTGTGGGTTTCTGCAGTTCTTTTGAAGGAGAAGGGTAGCTCATATGATGAGGTGAGAAAGAAGATGAATGGAAATAGAAACCAGGAGGAATCAGTTCTTCAGCTGAATAGTTATAAGGGTTTCTAGAATTCAAGATTTTTTGTATGATGTCACTGGGCCTGTAGGGGAAAAAAATTAACATTATCTAAAGTTTACATCTTGATTTTTACAGAGTTATTTGGCCACAATTTAATTGTGCATGATGAGAAACATTTTATATGATATCCTAATGTAAGTATCCCTCGAATGCATTTCATGATGTCAAAACAGGCTAAAATCCTCCTTTTTCTTCTCTGTGTAGCTCTTGAACTGGAAGCCGGTTTTCCTTTGATTTGTTTCTATTAGTGTGTTAGAGCAAAGGTGTGTACTTTGGACCAGGGGTATAATTTTGAAGGTTTCTTATGCTGAAAACTCCCTTAGTTGGCAAATAGATAGTTCAGTGCTCTATTTTCTGAGAACCCAGCAAAGATGATGGCATTTTGGAGGCGGAAAGAAGCAATGGGGAATGAGTGGGAGTATCTTTTTATCTGTCAAATACAGTTGTGGTATCTCTGCAACACTGTGCTTTAAGTACAGTATGCTGGTCTTGGCTTCTATGAGAGTTCTGGAAGAGTTTTGTGCACTGCACAGTCTGATTGACAAAGAGGTTTTCTGTCCTTGCATGACCTTCCTTTAATTTTAAAAAAATTCAATAAAACTTCAGCCACACAGCAAGGGATGAATTTAAAGACTGCACACCATGTGACAGTGGTAAAACTTTCATAATAGCCGTCATATTTGTTGGTTTAAAAATCAACTTCATTGTCATAGTTAATAGTTTGCAGCTGCTGTAGAACAGAGGCAAATTGCTATGTATGTGTCAGCCTTAAATGCAACTAAGATCCACTGACTAGGACAACTTGGTTAGTTTTTCCTATCTATTGGTAGTATTGCTGATCATCATCTCTGTGTGCTGAGAGGATTTCATTGCCACATTTCAGCACTGCTGAGCTGACTATGAGATCTCACAAGTAAAGTAAACTCATTTTCAGTGCCCTGCCAAAATACTCTCCATGATATTTCACTAAAAGGCTTCCAGGGTCACGCATAAGTAGGTGCAACCCCTTGCAAATCTTTGGGATATCATCAACATTGATTTAACTAATGAGAATAAGTCACATGAAGTATGAGAATTTAGCACATAATGGGAAACTTAGTGATAAAAGACTTGCTGGAAGATCACAAGGTAAGTTCTCTGACAAGTTATAACTTATAAAAAGCAGTTATAATTTGCCCCAAGTTCATATCAGATAGAAATGGGAAATAGATGAAACACCATACTGGAGATGCGCAGAAGGTCTGCAAAGTCAGAACAGTCCAGTGGTCAAAGTGTAGCAGTAGGCTGAGGGCAAGCAAAGGGGTATGTGAAGTATATGCTGGTTATCCCGTACCGAAGGCCATCCAAGAAAGGCTCCCTAAAGCTTTGGAAGTTGTGGCAACCATATGTAAAGGGATATGTTGCACCTTTAGGCTGAGCAAATGTAGTGTTATTTAGATTTAGTGAGATTCTACATTACTTTTCCTCCTGCTACTGTATCTGCTGTTAAAGTAGAACGGAGTTTAAAATGTGGACCTAAAGCTGCAGAATAAAGTATGAGGGTTATCCCTTTAAAGCAATCTCAGAAGGACTGTGCTTGTTTAAAGCAGAGTATCCCTTGGTGTTTTAGGCACCTGTCTCTGTGTGAAGTCAGGGAGTTCAATGAATGCAGGTCAGGCTGTCCAGGATGCTGTGTTATCATGGTTATGGATCAGTTTTTCCTTCAAGGAAGTAAACAGTAGAGGAGGGAGATGAGTTTTATGACTGAGCTTACAAGAAGACAGTACTTGTAATGCTGAAGTCAGACTTGGAGCCTAAACGGTGGGGAAAGTTCCTCAGGGAAGAGACAGCCCACACAGTCCTGCCCTGGATTACTGTTAGTGCTACTTCACTTATTTGGTTGAGATTTCTCATGTGTTTCCTGGGACAGGACCTGACCCTCAGGTCTCATTTACAGTTCAGAGAACTTTGGTTTGGCATTTCTGTGAAGATTGTGTAATTGCAATAATTTCAACTCTTGTTATTCCTTCAAGCTCATTTAATTTGTAAATGTGCTAGTTTATTTTATCCACGTAGAGACCAACACTGGCACTGAAGTCTAAAGTAAATACATGGGATATCTAGTTAATCTGTGCTTTTTTTTCCCCCTGGGCTTCTGTCTTTCTTGGTTTGTGGAGGTTGCTTTGTTTTACAAATAAGTGGAGATGTATACAAGATAAGTGGAACCTTCAAAACACCATGTTCAGCTTGTAGAGGGCTGCAGAAGAGCAGCTCTATGAACTCTGCAAGTGCCTGAATGGGACTATCCCCATTCCTGAATCATATTCCCTATCCACTTGATAGACTTTCCTAGTCCTGAGGAGGGAGTGACATACAACCTTAGCCCTGGTTATTTCTCAGCTGATTTACACTTAAACTAAATGTCTTTGCATAGCAAGAGTGGAGAAGAAAGAGAGCTCCAAGAATCATAGAATGGCTCAGGGCCCCATCCAACATGGCACTGAAAGTTTGTAGGGCATCCACAACTTCTCTGTGAAACCTGTTCCAGTGTCTCACCACTCTGAGTAAAGAAATTTTTCCTGACATCTAATCTTAATCTCTCCTCTTTTAGTTTAAAACCCTTGTTCCCTCTTGTTCTATCACTATCTGCCCATTTAAAAAGTAGTTCTTCCTGTTTTTTATAAGACCCCTTTAAGTACTAGAACACTGCATCGAGGTCTTCCCAGAGCCTTCCCTTCTTCACACTGAAAAACCCCAATTCTCTCAGCCTTTCTTTGCAGGGAAGGTACTCTAGCCCCCTTATAATTTTTGTGGCCCTCCTTTGGACTTGCTCCAATGGGTCTACATATTTCCTGTGCTGGGGATGATACAGTGCTCCAGTGGTGTCTCACCAGAGTAGAGTGGAGGGGCAGAATCAACACCCTTGCCCTGCTGCCCACACTGCTTTGGATGCAGCCCAGGATACACTTGGCCTTCTGAACTCTGAGCCCACACTCAAGATATACTTCCCTTGTTAAAAAAGGTAGAATGAATATCTGAAAGATAACCTCTGTAGGTATGTTGGAACTACTCCTTCTGTACTAGAACCTCCTCTATTTTTCTGCCTTTTGGGATAGAGCAACTTGCAAGTTTTTGACCATTAGTTCTCTCTCTGACATCCCTGACTGTTTCCTGAAAATTGTGGGCAAAAAGTCATGTTGTTTTATCTTCATGGTAGTCATTCTTTTCCAAAGGAGACTTCTTAATCTAAGCCTACAAGATCAATAGGCTTCTGTGATTAAAGAAAGAGGAGGGACTTTATCTAACCAAATGTAAAGGCATGTGAAATGCAAATATCTGCTGTTATGGTTGTCCTTGAGCACACTCTTATGATCTGTGTAGACAATGGAGGGTAGGGCTCTACTTATCTAAAATCTCAGATGGACTCTATCTCTAACAGTGTCTGTGTCTATTGACTAGATGGGAGACTGAGGCAAGATGAACATTCCCAGATTTTTGGTCTGCTTAGAGTGATGGAGCAGTTTGTAGAGATGGTGGTCTGTACTTTATCTTCCTTTTCAGGTTGCCTTCCTTCTCTCCTTTAAATATTGACAGAACTTTTCAGAGAAGGCATGAAGTAAGTCTGTTGAATAAAAATTTTGATTTTTCTCATTGTAGCTTTGCCTGAAACACTACACAATCTACTGACATTTTGGATCTGCAGGAGAAAATCAGAATGTTTCCACTGTCAAAGGTCTCCTGGAGCTGTTGAAAGAAGGCTGGAACAGTCCTGGTTCTTGGACTTTCTTTTCTTAAGGTATTTTTCCTCCTATCTGATTTCCAAAGAGGAATCTGATTTTCATTTCACATTGCCCCACCCCTGTGGCATTTCTGACATTGGCCAGAAGTGAAAAACCTGGAGTTGGAAAGGTGTCATCAAAACAATGGCTAGATATACTTGGAAGAAATGTTTATTATTTGGCTTGCTGCCACTGAGAGCTGCTAATTACCAAGCAATTATGACCAGACAAAATATTTCACTGTCTAAAGTTGAATCTTGGTTTTAATATCTGACAGAAAAGGCAGAAAATTTTTGAGGAGTCAAAAAAAGCCAAGAGCTGTATAAATATTTCCTCAGGGCATCCTTTGCTACCTTGGACATCAAGACCAGGGGTTTGGCCATCATTGCCTCCTTAGAAAGCATTCTTGGCTTCAGTATTCTGATCCATCTTTTCTCTCCTGACTTTTCAAATAATCAAATCATAAAAGTAGTTAGGGAAATACATTTTACATCTGTAACTTCTGTGATCTTTGGATGCTTCAGGAGTCAAAACTCCACATGGATTTGCCACAGCTGAAGGCTGTGTGTTCGACTCAGAAACCCTTTTGCACACAAATTAGAGGGCAACCAGTGCAAAACAATGTGGTTATAATGCATTAGCTAAGCAGGAAGCATGGAGATCAGTCTTTGCTGTGTCAGGAAACAATTTGTCTGTGGAAATGGCATGGCACAGTGCTTGGAAAGACAATGCTGCTAGCAATGTTCACTAGGCTGGCTGCTTGAGAAGGTCCTACAGGGGCACTGTCAGTGTACCAACAGGCCTGATTTATCACTGCATTATATTAATTCGACTCCAGGGTGACTCCATTCAAGTCAGTGAATTTTTCCTATGGTAAAACTGGGGGAAAATAGTGCCTCATCCCTCTTTATTTCTGCATGAATTTCTTCCACAGAGCCACATTGATACTTTCAGTTCTGTTCTTTTCATACCCAGCTGTGACAAGGTAGGTGCTGGAAGCTTCTCAGCATTGCTTAGAGGAGATGGGGTATATTCCTGGTACTGGCAGAAATTTCTGAACCACAAGTTTGCCAACTAATCCTTAAAAAGGGTTTCTGATGAAGACAGACACATGAATCTTACAGTGTGGTTCTTGACAAGTAAGGCACTTTGAAAATAAGATTTACTGTTGGGATGGAACACCAGAGGCTGTCACACCACTAAGCTGAGAATAAACAGAGAGGAAAGCCTACATGAAAATGCCATGAAAGTGGGTATAAATGAGGGAGGGAGGAAACTCTTGCCTCCAAACAAAGAGTTTGGCATTTGCCTGTAACAACATGCAGGTGCTTTGCCAGCCTGAAGAACAGAACTGAGTACAGAAAATCTACATCTCAATGTTCGTCTTTCAGCAGGCTTCCAAGCGTACACATTTCGTTCAAAATAACTACCAAGCTGTTTATGATACCTCTGTGCCAACTGCAATGTTTTATGTAGCCATATAAGCCAAATCATTGTGACCTGATGTGACTCAGTTTCTACAACAGTTCGCCTTGAGAATTCTCATTTTGTTCAGTTCAAAGTGAAACACTAGGACAAGTTCTGGAATGGATCTGAAAACAGTGTAGCATTCTTATGCAGAGGCAAGAGTGCCATTCAGGCAAGCACCAGAAGAAAAGCTGTCTTGGGTGTGTTTTTCAAAATGAGTCTGAAATGTTCATTGGAAAAATATCAGGAATATGAGCCTTAAATGAACTCATTTATATGCTCTGATTTTACCTATATCTGTGATATTGGGAAGTGTAAGAATAGATTCTAAGTGCTCTGTTCCTAAATTTTTAGTTCACTTTCCTTTTCCTGCATGTAAATTAATTTAAGACTGTATATGAAATCTGTTTTTGTCTCTCTGCTTCTACTTCATTCTCTTTCTCTTTGTCCTGCTCCATGTTTCTCTGAATGTAAGTCTTATACCTCTGTGTGAATTTAAAACCTGTTAGGGATATGGAAAAAAATGAAGAGAAAAAGTTCCTTTCTTTATGGTCAAATATGCTGCTGTTTTTCTTGGATTATAGAAAACCCCTTATTTATATATTCAGCTGTTTAGATATGTTCTCCTGCACAGACCCTAGTTTATTATGCATTTTATTCTTGTTTGCTCGAATACTACTGAACAAATCAACAGTAAAATTTTCCAAAGTTCTTCAGATTGAGGTCAGATGCTTTCAGGCTCATAAATCCTCTTGGTCAGGGCAAGATATTTTGATACTTACTTGAAATTTGTGACCATCTTTCCCTTCAGTAGCTCTGCCTGGTTTTAGCTTCATCTGAGATTGAACTGAACAGTTTAGCATTGTCAGAATTTATAATCAGCAGTTGGATTTATGTGCAATAACACTTAGCAAGAGTGCTGGGTTGTTTTGTTTTTCCAAGGTTCCCACTACAACAGATACAAATGAAAATGGCTGGAGCTTTTTTCTCATGCCAGCCTGAAAGCTGTTTAATTATTTTTTTTTAAAATACAGTAGTTGATGAGAGACTTCCTTCTGATGAAATTAGATTCGATAGCAAATAGCATAATTTATGAAATAAGGAGGAGGAGATTACCCCAAATGACCTTTCTGTCTGAATCTTTATTTGAATGGGAAAAAGATTTTTTTGAATGTACTTCCAGATAGTATCTACATTTCTTAGAAACTTGCAGGGCTTTTTGCAGGAAACCCCCAAACTATTTTTGTGTGGCTTTGGACAAAATTATTTGGTTTTCTCTTACCAAATTTCAAAAAGGTTGAATAGTTGGCTTTTCTGAAGGAAAGGCAATACTTTCCATAGAGAAAAATGCCCATTTTTTTCTAGTCTTGCTTTTTTTTCTTTTTCCCACATTTCTGACATGCAAAAGAGCACAAAAGTACCTGGAAGCACAGTTCTTGTATCATGAAATTTCAAAGGGAAATAAAGACTCTGAGTTTTTGCCTGCTGCAGCACCAGCCAGTGCAATGTATCAGGCTTACACTTCGACTTAAATGTAAGCATAGATTAGTGTTTCTGCCACTGCAACACTGCAAATACGGTTATGGCTAATTGCCACTGATACCAGTCACTGAGGAATAGAGGCTGTAGTTGCCTAAATAACCTGAACTATTGCCAAAAGGGATCAGCTGCCCATTTCATACCCCTCCATTGTGATTGCTGGAGTGTTCATGTCAGTGTAAAAGGTGTCAGATGAGGAAACTTTGTTGACTGAAAACTAATAATAAGAGAAAGTGAAAGTTAATGTGGGCATGAGGGAGTGGCATGAACAGGTAACTGAGATCATGTAATGTGGTTGAAGTATGAATTTAATTTGCTTTGAAATTGCAGTGCAATAGTGTTACATGCTTCAGATTCTTAGTCTTGGTGCCACTGCAAATTTCAGATGTCCAGTTCTATGGGGCAGTTCTGTTTGAAAACAAGGTTTGGGACTACACCTGCTGAATAGTGTATTTTATGGGCTGTTTCATCAGGTCAGCATAAAATGACAATCTAATCATCAATCTTGATCCTGCGTGAGTGACAGAATTTGCGCCAGTCTGTTTTGCCCTTTTCAGACAGACGAAAGGGGTGCTCAGGTGGTATTTTTTTCCTGTTCTTATCTCAGTAGACTTTGTGGATATGTTTACAGAGTCTGAAACTGCATTTCAGAAGGTTAGAGTACAATATTGCTGCTATCCTGCCTACTTCTTACTTTGAATCAAGGGATTGTATCCCCTGACTTTCCTAAATCAGGGTTGAAGCCTTCAGTTATGATTGAAATGAAAATGAAGGCTTGAATACAGGGATTAGATAGTTAAGATATGGGTTTAGAAAATACCCATTTTTACCATCAGATAATTTTGTGATATTTCTGTAAAGAAGGCTCTTCAACAAAAACTGGAAGGAATTCGGCAGTGAGGAATTCCAGCAGTGAGAACTTGAGATGTTTGGGAAATCAGGAGCAAACTGAAACTGAGGTCTTAGAAATGGTGGTATTTTTTTTTCTGGTGCCAAAAAGCATGCCAAGTTATTTTGTCCTGAATAATCTGTAGATTTAATCTCTCTTGAAGTGCCCAAGGGGTTCTCTGACAGAGTTTTGGAATCTGTGGTTCTCCTTGGTACTGTGTTTTACAGCTTCATAAGAAAACTCTGAAGCTGATTTCTGCAATAGAGTTCAGTGTATATTTGATCTCTTTTAATAACTAGAAACCTTAAACATTTTGTAAACAAAGACAGCCCTGTGTGAATATGCCTAAAAAAAAGAAATTTTATTGGGTTCTGGAAGTAGTGTATCTTGTATCTTCTTCACTTATTAAAACATAAGGTCTTAATTTCAGAGCTAAGAATAAGAAAGATGACAAAGAATAGGACTAGATTGGAAACTATGAAGCCTGTGCCTAACTCCAGAGAAAATAATTATGGCTGAGTCATTTTGGTGAAGGTGTGCACAGCCAATGAATTCAATAAATGGGTGTATTTAAACATATGGAGGCAATGATTACATGAGGAATACTTGAAAATAATAATTTAAGATGTATAATGGTTTTTCATTTGCCATGAAAATGTATAGTATCATATAGATTTCCTTTCTCTTTACTAGAAGCTATGAAAAATTGAGGACAGAAACAGCTTAGACACTGAACATGGTATGTCTTTAAAATCCAGCCATTCTCATGCACATCTGCCAGTAGTGGACACTGACCTTCTCTTTCCTGCTGGGGGCAGATGTCATTCACTTCAGGAAACATCAGGGAAATGACACAGGGCTGGCTTAGCACAACACTGACCCTACAAGACATGGCCTTGAAAATGTCACCATGCTGTAAAGCCAGGACTTCTGTTTGAACATTTCCGCTGCCTACAGCCCTTGGCATGGTCAGCAAGGTTAGTGACACTTCAGTCTTTGCACTTTCCTTCTCTGTTACCCATACATGTGACTAACAGTAGGAAAAGCTAATGAGCAGATATATACCACATATTTTTATCTTTTAGTGTTTCTGAGATATTTAGGTAACCAAAGGTAGGGCAAAATTTTGTATAGAGAGGCAATGCCTTTTACTAGAAGTGGTAGAACTGTAAAGAAACAGAAACTCTCACTTGACATAAGCATGTCACTTTTTTGCAACTTTTATGTCAGTTGCTCTAGTGATATCTGCAGCAATGTAAATTCACTAATTTTTTTGTTACTATTAATAATTTGTTAAGTTTAAAGACAGAAGACAAAGTAACTGTACTATCTATATTGTATGTATATTGCAATGTGAAGCTATCCTGAGGGATATGCTCTTCTGTAAGCTGGTAGTCTGTTTTAATTTGTGTATCTATCATATAAAGTATTTTGAATAAACAGCAAAAAATTTGGAACTCTGATATTTTACTAGGGGTATATGTACTCCAATGTGTATTCAGGGGAGGATAAAACATCAACAGGATGTTTGTATCAGGTACCCTTATTTTGCAAACTACCTGAAGTTATATGTCTGATCACATCACTATAATGTTCCATCATAAAAATCCTCGTTCACTGAAGTGTTAAGTTCACTGCTATTCAGGAAATTGTTTCTTTGAATTCCATTTTCTCTGTTTTTAATAAATCTTGGTTTTGGCTAGGATAACTCTTGCCTAGGTAATTTTACAAAAATGTCTGTAGAATGCTGAGAAGCTCATCAGCTTTATGAAGAAGACCTTAAGAGTTTCCAGAACTTAAAAGTTCCTCTCAGTGCCAATTGTTAGACAGGAAAGAGGTTATTCTGTTATGTTTTAGTAAATTTTGCCTGCCATCAGGCTGCAGGGAGAAAACAAAAAAAATGCAGAATCTCAAAGACTAAAAGAAGGTTAAAAGTTGGTATTAGTGGGTGGCCATATAATATAAAAGAAAAAAAAGATGAAAAATGTCTAATTTATGGTTGGCTGAGCACCATTAAATTCTTGCAGTGCATGAGGTTTGCCATCCCTTAGCCATCATGTCAGTTGGAGTATTAGTCGCAAAAGTAGCTACGTGACTTGCTAATAATGTGCACAGGGAGAATCCTCAGAGGATTCGTCAAGATGCCTCCATGGCTGGCTGGACTCTCAAGAGCTGTGTGGAACAACCAGTGTGTCCTGGATGGACAGTTCTTTATCTGTACTAAGATAACTCTGGTCTCTGAAAAAAGCTATCAGAAATGCTGGATTCCTGTGTTGCAGGTGGCATATCAAATGCTGCTATATGTGGGTGCCAAAGTGCTTAGAGGTGATTCAATAGGTTAAACCCAGAAATCTAGGTTTGCCAGTTACTGTCACAGATAAGTCCTTTCAGCATTTTCTCTAAGCACCCATGAAGACAGTGGCTAAGACAGAAACTAACAACTTCAGAAAATGAATGCCATTCTTAATCCTGTTAGTGAAAAGGCAGTATGCTTGATTTCCTGTCTGTTAAAAAAAATCTCAGAAAAAACACAGCTATTGAATACCTTGAAGCAGAAAACAAGCACCTTCCTCTTGGGTTGGGGTCTATATCTTTAGTATGTCAGGCTCATTGTGCAATAGCTGATATGCATTTACCACTAAACCAAGCTGCATAGTGTGCTTGAAGATAAAGTTTAAATTATCTATTCCAGTGGGTACTTCTAGCATTTTTGACAGATATTTGTATGGGGTAAGATGCACGCATAATTTCTGGCAGGTCTTTTGGAAAACTTAACATCAAATTCATAACTTTCTGAAGAGTTTCATTCCTGTGTGACCTGAACCTAATAGGAGCATGTTGGGTTCAGGCAGGGTGAGGTGATGCTTTGGTTATAGGACATATTGGCAACCTGATATGGCTTCATTATGGTGCGTGACCTGCTCATTGGGATAAATGTGAGTGTCATGTATGGGGAGAAGCACGCTTCCTAAAACATGGAAAGTGAGAAGTTAGCCTCAATTATTTTCTTCTATGTATCTATTTGAACTTAGTCACTTACTGAACTGAATTTAAATACACAAATAAGACTGTATGTGTACTCAGTAGATAGCTCCAGCCTCTTTGCCATTAGATTTTTATGAAGAATTAATTTTTCACTTTAATTAATGAATTGAAAAAGAAAATATTTCAAATTGACTCATAGTGAAAAAATTATGTTTATCCCCCTATAATGAAAAATACAATTGTAATGCAAATAAAACATTGCTTCTGCTTACATTAAACATTTTCTACATCAAAATACTTAATTTCACTTAACTGTGGGATTTTTAATCCTCCCTTTAACACTGAATTATTAATTTTGAGTATATTTTTAAAGAGAATAATTATTTTTAAAAGAAAAACCAAACCATTTTGTTGAATAAATATTCAGACAAAACAATTAAATACTTTTAAGTCTTTTATGTGCCTCTTTGCTATCATCATAGTTAGATTTTACAGCAAATAATCTACTGAGTGTTTTTTTACGTTGATTTATAAATGATTCCTTTAACTGTCCTTGTCATTAACTGATGGCTGTTTATCAGGGTGTGATATGTTTTGCAAAGTTTTCAGAGTATTTTGATGCATACACTTTATGTGCTTAAAAAAATAAATATGGATAAATACATATGAAGTCAATTCCTTTTCTGTGGTTGTTGTAGGTTGCAGCTTAAGCTTGTTTTAACCTTGAAAATCTTTAGATTGCACAGGGTAAATGAACCTTTAGGCTTTTTTATCTCCTTGGAAGGGAATCAGACTAATGCCATGCTATCTTATACTTCATCTCCTCTACGTTTTAGGTCTCCATTTACATTAGTTGATTTCGGGAAGCATGAAGTTCTTGAGAGGATTAGAGAAGATAGAAGAGGAGGAATTTGGAGTATGTATTGAGTAAGAGAGATTGACTGAGAGGAGAGATTTTGGAGCTTGTTTTGTTTATGAACAACTGTATCACAGAGTTTGTTTGAGTGGACTGGGGTTCATAAACCTGCATAGCCTGGAATGCAGGGCCTGCTTGAATCAACCCAAATTTCAGTATGAATGTTTTACTCAGCTTTTAAGATAAACTTAAGAGTTAGTGGTAAAATAAATTTTTATTTGTCTTGTAAAGGTCTAATTTAAATTGACAAGCACACTTAAAACTGCAGATGAGCTCAAGCTGAAAAGTAGTGTGTTAAGCCTTTCCAAGTTCAGGCAGGTGGGATCCAGACCTCTTCCTACTGCTCTAGCTTTTGTTTGCTTTTACATTCATCTTTGGTTCTTTATTATGTCTCGTGTAAATCTAAGATGTGGGAACAGCTGATCACAAGGGATTTACAATTGTTTGAGTGGTTATTTCATGAGAATTCACTTTTTTCTCAAGTTGAGCCTTGACTCCTAAGCTAAGCCCAGTGTCTATAGATGCCTAAAAGCTTGCTTCCTAGCTGACACTTCCAGCTAGGATGAGTTCAATTCTACTATATTTTCCAGTATCCAAGATATATGTGTTTTCCAATGCTTTGCTTCAATCACTTCACAGTGAGTCTGTATTCTCACCCCCAATGTGATTTTGCTATCGGTGAAGAGGCCGCAATAGTCTCTCCTTGTATTTTTGGATAGGGTTGAAGATGATTATTGTTACATACATATAATGCCACTCAACCATTCATACTATAGAACTCACAATTATCTGACTGCTGCCTTTCTTCTTGAGCAGTATTGAAGCAGTAACCAAAATCTGGATTAGTAGCCAGAAAGACTAAAACGGATGGAGTGACACATGGAAAAGTTTGTTTTGATTTCAGTATTCCTCATTTGACAAATGTTTACCTAGACAATGTGTAGTCAAAATGCATTGTCATTTTCTGCAACTCTAAGCATTTGATGTGTCAGAATTCTGGTGAAAATAGATAAACAAAATACGCAATTTCCAGATGGATAGTTGTACCACAAGCAGTCTAACCATGATACCGGTTTGAAAATTATTTGAATTACTTGTGACAATACAAGCACATGTCTCCAAATATGATGACTTGTATTGATGATTACAGCACACTTGCTGTAGTAATGAAAACAAGCTTAGGTTCTAATCAAATAGATTATGTATTTTGATTTTGGTGGATCTGATTTTATATCATCCTCCATATTTCCTTAGATGCCCTGCCAAATGAAATCTGTGAAAAACGTTTCCCAAGGAGCCCAACACAGGCAGATAGACCAAAACTGTCCTTGGCAGTGGAGATCTCATGTATTCATGTTCTGGAAAAATTGTGAAGAATGCTGTCGAGTACATTTTCTGAGCCTCACCTTCTGAACTTATACTTTTCCATGATAAGTACATTGAGAAGCAGCCTGAATGCCCAAAGCTTGACTTTTCAGGGGAAGCTGTACATGCCTTCTCATTGTCTTCGAGATTCTATGTACTTCAAAGTGCAATCTGAAGTTAAGAAAAGTAATTGTAGTTCTGCATGTGGTTTGAGATGTGGTTTCCAGATATTTAAAGTCTAATGTGAGGACCTTAAAATTGTAGATACCTTGAAGAGGAAAGTCTAATCAATTTATGAATCTTTTTTGCTCCCTCCTTCATTCCTATCCAACTGTGTTTCTCACGTATACCTACCTGATATAGATGCATTACCTGGAATGGTCAAGCTCTTTTTTGTGTGGACTAGAGAGGAAGTTTCTATCAAGATGACAATTCTGAGTTTAACCGAGGTCAGAAAGGCATAGGCTCAAGCACTGAGATTCTGACACTAGTTGTGAAATTTCATTTTGCATGTTACTGGTGAAAATATACAAAAAGTTTCTTGAATTTCAGAGGATATATTTCCTGTTTTTCTTTAAGACCAACCCTGAGTTTTCTTATGTTTGTGCCAGTTTTACATTGTTTTCTTCACTGAATTTGGTCCTCATATGTAAAGCAAGACTCATATTCCATATGGAAGAGAAGAAAACTGCACTGCACTGGAGCCTCAATCCATATCTCACCTCTTGTCTTCATACAGCAACAGCTACTGCCCTACAGTCGGGGAAAACTGAAATATCCCCATATCTGTCAAAATGGATAATTGAAATTGAGAAGAAATTATTTTCTGACAAACACCTAGGTTATTTCCTGAAAAATGCAATTTTGATTCTGAATTCTAGTTCTATCTTGCATAGCTACAGAAATTATTAGTGGTCATAAATGATTCATTAATTTCAAAAGTCCACTGACTCAGTGGCAGCTGCGAGCAGTTCATTGCACAGGTCCACCACAGATAACACAATGAAGTCTTCAGTGTATTTAAACTTTGTAACATTTGTAACAATGAGATCTAAATGAGAGCTTTACCCTTGCAGAGAGTTCTGTGTGGTATTGAACTTGGCTTTGAGACAGGACAGAAAGAAGTACATATTATGTAGTGTTCTATTACCTTTTAAACATACCCTAAACTACATATGTCAAAGTAAACACCCATTTTCATCTCTCCCTTCTAAATGTGACCCTTTTGTTTTATCTAATGTTCATGTTTTAAACAGAGGCTGGGAAGAAGAAAGAAAGAATGGACTGAAAAAATGTAATTTGCATTCTGAAAAGCCAGTGGCATTTGATATTATTTGGTGTTACATAGATTTGGTTCATATTTCTACATTTTCTGTAATGTAGGTCTTGTGAATCTTATTACTTACAGTGAAAAAAAAATCCCCAACCCCCAACATATTTAACAATGTCTTACACTGATATAAATCAAACAGTACAGCATGCAGAGAACTAAGTATTAGGTGTATTGGGGGTTTGGAACTATATGAGCTCTGAGTTTCCTTCCAACCCAAACCATTCTGTGATTCTATGTGCTATATTACACTGCTATTAACTGTCCTGTGTGAGTAGTTTGGTTTCGATTGATGAAAAGCTGCGTCTCAGATGTGTTTAATGTTTATATGTGGCCACTGAACAAGAGAAAGGTTTTACTGGATCATTATCTGCAGTATTCTACACTGGGCATTAACCACATCATATAATCCCATTCCTAACCTCACTATACTTCTTCATTAGCCAATTAATTAACTTTTGCTCCAGCACTTCTTTCTGAGAGAGTCTTCTTTCTCAAGACTTGTGCAGCTGCTTATAAGGAAAATGACTGGTTTTTTTCTTTCCTAAATTAATTTGGGCCACTTTAGTTCATTCCCAACATAATCCTATGGTTTTCCTCCCATTCCTACCTCATACTGGAACAATTCATGGAAAGCAACCACATTTTATCCATGCTCCCATTTTTGTCTCTCCTCCCAAATTAGACTCTCAATGCCCTATAAGGATGACTAGCCCTTCCTTCTACCTGTTCTTGTCTGTGTTCATCTTTGCACACAATATAACACAGAGTACTGTCTTCAGTTTACTGTTACTTTTTATAATGATATTAATACATCCTAATTTCTATTGGAAATATTTTGCTAGTGCCATGGGCTAGTATCACATTGCACTTTATCATCATACTGGTGACTCACAGTAATCTTGTGATTAAGTTCTATGCCCAGCTCTTCTGCTTGATCTCTCACTTCCAGCTGACTAGAACCTTTTTTGTAATGGTATTTATTAGTCACAGTACACTTGGTGAAAAAATATATTGGCTATCACATTCAGGAATAAGTAGATCCTACCATATTTGGTACCATGTTTTTCCTGATACTTATCTGGGAAATTTGTGTGTCCACACAATGATACAATTTCTGATAGCCATTTTCTTTCTGACAAAATACTAATGAGGTCCTCATCCAGGTTCAAATTTGATCCATGTGCTATGGCAAACTTCTGACCATAATTCATATTAAATCCCTTCATTCAAATTGATTTTGACCTACTGCAGATTTTTACTTGCAGAAGTGGTCTTTATTAAACTGTGGCAGTATTCTACTGCTGATTTTATTTCTAGCTTTAGGAAGATTATCATATATTTAAATATCCACTTTTCAATAATGAACGATAGTCCACCAAGTCTTGTTATGGCTCTACTGTCTAATTTCATGTCCTGCTCTATTGATTTCGCTTCCCCTGGCTTGTAACCTTACCACCTTTCATCGGTTTCCAAACAACAAAGTTGCCTCTCTGTTTCCTCAACCACTTTAACTAAATCCTGTATAATCCTTTCAGTAACTGAACTGTCTCCATGACTACTCCCATATTCTCTGCTTCTACTTTTCTCTTTGCTTCTTCAGCTCAATTTTTTTTTCTTTTTACTGAAACCTTTAAACTGTAGGTTTGCGTTTTTTGGTTTGCCCCCCCCCTCCCCCTGCTTGTGTAATAAAGTCAGATTGGAGAGTTAAATATGACTCTCTTCCAGTTTTCTTCCTTGGGCCTCTTAGCTTACAGCTCTTCTGAATGGTCATGCTAGTTTGAATCATATGAAATCAGTCCCTCAGGTACTCTGGTAGAGGCAGTTTCTCCAAATGCTTCCTTGTATATTTATTTTATTATATAATGTTACTTAAAGTATTTATCAGGTCTAGATTAATAACAATGATTGGGTTCTTTTTCCCCCCTGTGGCAAGAAGTTAAAATATATGTAGAAATATTATCATCTACCATAAAAGGATGCAAACAATTAATTCCCTCCAGTTCAAGAAACAGCCCCTGTAGAGAGTGTACAAGGTCAAGAATCTGCATTTGGCAGCAAAGTTATTCAATGTAAATCTCATGTAAGCCACAAAGCCATTTTGGCTGCCACTTCTCAGAAAGCTGCTTGTGGATATAGAATATATGTTGACAAATCTTCTCTTTCCCATCATCTTGATCAAAAGAAATGTCCCTATGGAAATATTTCTAGACAGACATACAGTCTTCAGCTGGCAATTCTCTTTTCTTTGGATGCCTGGCTCTTTGCCGAGAAAGACTATTTTTTGATTAATCTCAAGGCAATATGTATTTGTTGTATTTCTGATTTCTTTAGACACCTCTGACTGCTCATTCCAGCTGACTGAACAGCTGGTTTATTCTGAACAGAGCCAGGTAATGCTTTTCTGTGGAGCAGATGTCATTGAACACAATCAGTGCATTCCGTTAGTCTGCCAGAAGTCTTCTGCCTTGGACAACTATTTTCTATTCTATTTGAGGGGCTTAAAGGGTATAGGGGTTCATCAGAGTAAAATGATTAAAGTCATGTTTGGTTTCATCCCATAAATGCGGTCAAGTCTCTGGAGAATTCTACCATTGCAACTACCTGAAATATCTGAATGCCAGCCCTCCAGCTAACTAGTTGCAAGAAGTGTTATTGGCTTCAACAGATGTTACATCTCTACCAATGTTAGCAGTGGGTCATCAACTTTTACAAAAATTCTGCAATAGAAGATTCTGGCACTTTATGATCACTTTTGGCTGTCATTACTATCTGCAATAATTGGTTTGTTCATACAAAAACTTGTGCTTACATTTGCAAGTGCAACTGTTATCACTGAACACAACTAGATTTCCTCAGGTTCAAATTGCCAGAGCAGATCCAAGCTGAGAGCTTGTATCATGGATGAAATTTGCATAGTTTTTCACTTCTTATGGATTTGAAAGTTTTGACAACCAGAACACTGGAGAACAAAAAATTCCTCTTGTCCTTCTTTCTGAGGGAAAAAAAAGTGAGACTGGACATTTTCCACTGATTTTATTTTTGTCTGTTTTTTTGTTTTGTTTTGTTTTCCTTCCCATCTAGTTGCCCTCGGACATTTTTACATGGCATCTTGGCAAATACAGGTGTATAATTCATGCTGATTCTTTTGTCTACTTGAAAAAGGTTTCTGTCTTTGGAAAATTTGACCCTACCTATTCATGCACACTTTTGACAACTCTATGTTTTTTGGGTTTTTTTGTTGTTGTTCCAATAACCTCTTGGTTGGCCAAAGGGACACTGTGTTGACACTTCATTGGCCAAAAGAACTCCTGCAGTTTCAATTGGCAGGGTTATTTTCCAGTTCCTTCCCTGATTACTGGGACTTGTAGCTAACTTTATGCAGCTTCTTTGTTTCAGCAAAAAGATGGGAACATTTTGTGGAGAGAGAAAAGTGTGCCCTCTTTACATACTATTTATTTACATTTGAGGAGTCCTTGAGGGAGGATGTCCTGCATCACTTCATTGTTTTAAGAAGTAAGCTGTCAAATTTTATTTAACTGAATATTGTTATGTGAAAGGATACAAATACTTCAATCCAAAAGTCTTTATATGAATTTTCCAGCAACTTGCTTTACGTCAGTTTTTCAGAATCTGTAAATGTAACACACTTTAATTACACATAATGTGATCATAAGGTGATGCAATGAAAAGCTCATTAGTCTTCAGCACAAGTAAATAAAACGACTCTAAAACCTTTAATTTAATTTGTGTGGTTTTCACTTGAGTGTTTTTCACTTGCATGTTTTTCACTTCCATGTTTTTCTGTGCATATCTTAAAATCTACTGAGTGTTCTTCCTCTCTTACGTCCTCTTGTTTTTTTCAGTGGTGCTTTTTCTGATGTACTCTGTGAACTTGGAACCAAATAGGTAGAGAGGAGGGGAGGTAAATTTGGAAAAAAGATTTTCTGTCTTGTATTCAACCACTTGAAAAAGTGGAGACTGGCCTCCGTCCGATACAATATTTTAATTTATTTTTAATCTGCTTTCATAGTAATTTTTCTCAATAGTTTGCACCCTCCAGCTGAAATACTGAAGGCAAAAACTTCCATGATCAGGGAATTAATTTGGCACTGAGAAATGACAAATTACTTGTTAAAACAAGGACAGGTAAACCCTGCTGGGGCAGATCCATTGCTGTAACAATGAGTTTTGGCTGATCAGACTTTTTTTTTTTCTTCTGTAGTTATTTTTGCAATGATACCCTGCATCTATATTTTGTTAAGGGCTCAACACTCTCGTCCTTGTCCTGCTGGTCTTACCTTCTAAAAAATCTTCTTTCTTAACATTCTGGTCTCTAAATCTTGTAAAAATTGTTTTACCATGACACAAATCTCACACGTATAAACTGTTCCTGTTAATGTTCAAAAAATGAAGTGCAGATAAACAACTCAAAGGGGATTATCTAACTATTTGCAGAATAATAAATAACTGCAGTACTTTGATATGTTTATTTTACCTACAAGAAGGTGAATGTGAATTTAGCTATTTTTTGTGATTGCAAAAGACCACTTATTCTCATTCATTAAAACAAATACCTCTTCCATTCATTTTCAAGCAGCTGACATTGACAGTAGTTTCTTTCTAGGATCAAAATGATGTATTTTTCTCCTTTCCTAGTTTTTAATGTCTGGGATTTCAAAAGAACCTATGGAATTTAGCAACAATATCCCTTTAAGGGGCACTTGGATTTGGGAGTCTAATTCTTCTAGGTTCTTTCAAAAGTACAAGCTGTTATTAATAAAGTATCATCCAGTGCCTGTAACATTACATCAGACTTCAGCTTTCTTAAGTCCAGGAGACCATATGGGTAGTTTATTCTCAACAATTTCTAGTAACTTCCAGCTTTCTTACCAAATATTTAAGAAAATTTGTTTAGGAGTGAGAGATCACTGGTAATTTGGCATTCATTCTAGGAATTCAGGCAAAGAACAAGCCCTCATTATTTACTTAACTGCTTTATTGAACTACTAAGCACTATAGGGATAATCTGATTTGACTGTACAAGTATTATAAAGAGATATTTCATAATTTGTAATATACCTAGTTCTTCACATCTAAATGATTAGGAAGAAAAAACCTGCATCATAAGTAAATAGGAGTTATTTTATAATAATATTTTCCATAAGTAATTAGGAATTCATCATAGTTTTTGGAGGTATTGAAGGATATCTTAATTATAGGCAGGCTAATATGAAAAACCTTAATTATAGGCAGGCTAATATGAAAAACTTATGAAATACTATTTTAAACCCCTCATATCACTTTTCTATGTGAAACTGATTTTACCAGGATGTGGCTAGATTTATTGTGGAGGAAAAGTGAAAGTGTTTCAAGAAAATCTGATAAATTATTTTGCAGCTAAAATATGATTGACACAGTTTAAACACTAATGTTTCAAGTGTATGCTTTACACTTTAGAGGGATGATTCTTAAAATAGTAAACTTTGAATTGAAAAGAAAAAACCCTCACATTATGAGATTTCTTAGGTTAGGTCTTGTGGACAGCAATTGTGAATTCAGTATCTCCTTCTGTATGACATTACTCTGATTGAGGCAATTATATTGTTGAGACAGGTCCTGCAAATGTTTCCTCACTGTGATTGCTACCAAATCCTAGATGCCTGCTGCCTCCTAGAACAAGCATATGGTAGGAAAGCTGCTGGTGGAAATTTTGTTTTATATTCAGTGTAACAGGGTAACAATGGTAACAGTTGCCACTGTTCAAAGGGAAATGACTGATTCAAAACAAAACCTTAACCTGGCAACCTGTCAGAGCGAGACAAGCAGTGATGCCAGTCAAAACAGCAAAGGCTGTACTGTTCCTCCTCCCTCGGTCTTTCTCCTACTATGAAAGGCTGTATTATGTTTACAGTGTTTATTTTATCTCTGAACCTTTTGCTGATGCAGTGCTCCAGTGCTTTTTTATAGTCAATGCCTGCTCTTAGGTGGAATACTTTCAGAAACTGTCAGTCTGTTTTGTCTGTTGCTGTTGTGCCTGTGTTGTACTTCAATGCCCAAAGTTTTACTGTCTGTTACTCAAAGCTTCTGCCTTGGCTGGAACTGGGGAAGCTGCTCCAAGAGAGGGGTGGGATGTAGCTGCACCATGTTGGGAATAGGTTAGAGAAGGAGCTGTGACAGCCTAACAGCTGCAGGGTAAATTCTGGCAAGGCGTCTGACAACAACTGGCAGCATCTGGTGAGGCATCTGACAAAAACTCTCTCATTCTCTCTAATGTGCTGGGTCAAATGGGGACAGAAGGGTGTTTTGTCTTGGGTCAGGGCGGGACTGCACACCAGGCAGCTGAGTTTTTGAGTAAGGCTGTTGAAGGCCAGTAGTTTGGGCCCTCAGATCCTGCACAGTGTGAGAAGAACTAGTCAGGTGCCACCCTGGGGAACCTCAGGCTTGTGGTGGAGAAGCAGCTGGCCAATACCATACTCTGCACCCCAAGCACGGAGCAGCAACATTAAAATCAATCTTTTCAGTAGCTCTTGTGTAAAAAGCCAGTCACCTCACAATGATACTACTTTCTGTGCATAGATTGGATAATGCCTTTACTTCCAAGGAGATCCTGAAGTGGAGCAGTCAACTGCTCTCACCTGAACAGCATCCTGCACTGCATGCAGTCTGCTCCTTACATCACTCTCAGCAGTGACTATAGCCAGAGCAGATTTAAAAGACATGAGCATAAGTCAGATTGTCAACCATTATCTCTTTGAAAATAGTTTTCCACATTGATAAGAGCACTTAGCAAACTGATTACCCAAAAAAGGAATCACAGAAAATATCTGCATTCTTTGAAGCCGATAGTTCCCAAATAACCTTTTTAAACCAGGAAGAAACTTAGCCAAAATGCACGTAAACCCAAAGGCCCGACCTTAGCCCAGCACCTCCCATACCTTAGTGAATGACTTTGGCCAAGAATGAAGCAGAGAAACATTGGCATTTCCTCTGTCAAAATATTATTCTGCCCCCATGGATATAGACAGTCTTTTCAAAATATATTCGATTTTTATCTGAAAAACAACAAGAAAATTTCCTCACAAGAAGAAACTTTAAAATTGGCTATTCAGAAAAACATCTCATTTGAACCAGACTATTTACAAATACAAACAAATCTGCTTGGCCAGAATACCAACATGGAGGCAAATAAATATTTCTTGTGCAAATGCAGTGTTACAGATTTCATATCCTTATGCCTCATTTGGAGAGTTTTAGAGTTTCTTTCACTGCTACTCTTATCTTCCTGTCTAATGCATTTATGTGCTAGAGACTGACCATAAACCTGGATGGTCTGTGTAATGGAAAGACAGGAGGAAGATGCTAGATACAACCATAGCTGTTTCAGAAACTTAAAGATAGTTAAAAACCTGGTATGGCACCTCCCTGAAATTCAAACACAGCTTCTTGTGCAACTCACTCTGTTAAGATGGCAGGGAACTGACCACTGGTGCGATGCCACCATCCAAAGCTGTGCACAGCTGTCTTTCACTAAAAGCTTTTCCCACTTCTCATTTCATAGACAAAGGACATGGTCTGATGCCACCTGGTAATAAAGACCAAAGAAAACTGGCAGCCCTTGCAGCTGTGCCAATTTTAAATAGGAAAGGAATTATCCTGAGTATTTGACATGGTAGACCAAGACTGAGAGTGAAAGATGCTATTTGCTGGAGAGCCAGCATCTACCCCCTCCTATCCTCATAGCAGTCATTTTACTTATTCCCTTTTCAGATGAAAATTTTGCTTTGGAGCAAAGTAATGCTGTGGTTACTTTCCCTACCAGCCTTCTTGCACCCACCCTAGAGTGTCCTATCTCCCTTCTATAAAGGCTTTTCCCAACATCTAATCTATGTCTTCTCTCACACATGAAGATGATTATTCTTGCTATTCTTTGATGGAAACAGGATATGCAATGACTTCAAAATTTTTAAAGTCAACATTGGCTGATGTTTATCATTCTGTCTTCGGTCTTATGTTTTTTCCAGATAGGTCACATTTTATAAATTTCCCCTGGTTATTTGTTCTCCTCAGGACTCTTTCCAGTTTACCACATCTTTCTTAAAATTGAGAGACAAAAATAGATGAAGTAGAGGCTTTACCAATCATTAGTAGTGTGGTTAATTTCCTTCAATGTTTTATGTAGAGCTTTCTTTTTAATAAACACAGAATTATATTATTCTGTTTTGAAACGTTCATCTGCAGTTGACTCATATTCAGTCTGTGATCCAACTTACCCAGTGCTTTTTTTTCCAGCCTTCCCTTTCTGATACCATATATTTGAGTTTTTCTTTTAGTGCAGAACTTTGCACTTTATAAAATTTCATCTAAATGATTTCATTCCCCTCTCCCCACTAATTTATCACACTTACTTTGGATCTTTTCTTTCAAATTGCTTGCAGCCTCTTCCACTTCTGTCTTTGCCCAAGTTTTAGGACTGTTTCCTGTTCCACCAAGTTATTAATGACTTCAACTGTGCTGAGACTTTCTCAAGGATAATCTTCTAGTTTGAAAATGAGCCATTGGCAGTCACTTTTTTTCCACATACTTGTACACTTACCCTATAGCAATAATATCTAGATAATGTTCCACTAGTTTTCTTAGAGAAGAAATTGGTTTTGAGAATATCAGAAAATTTTATATTAATTTACATAAATCTATCCTTTTAATTTTTTTCTTGAGTATAACTATTCTGAAATATTTAAGAACTGTTATCATTTTACTCATTTGGTTTCTGAGCATCTTCAGCTTCCTGGATCAAATTCTTCAGGTGGTGCTTAATCGAGTTCAGCTATAACACAACTCCTTATCTGGCGAATATCACTCCTGGTTGGTGTTTGTTCTTTACACACTGACAAGCCAAGGGGAAACTTTACACAAAAGGAAGTTTATTATTTCTAGTACTACATGCCTGTCTTTCACAGTATCTTTTCTCTGCTCATTCAGTTAGGACTATACAATTTTGTCTAGTTTACAGTATTTTTTTTTAATTGGATGTCCTTCAGGTTTTTTTGTTGCTTACTTTGTTTTCCTTCAAGCCTAGCATTTGAACTGCTTATTTTTAAAATAGGCAGTCTAGATTGAAAGGTTTAAATTTTCATATTTATCAGAATAGCCCCAAGATTTTCTTTGAATATGAGTGGCTTTGAAATATTTCAGCTTTTTAAAATCGTTTTATTAGTTTGTCTATCTACTTATCTATTTAATTTAGTCACCTCTGATAAGATGGAGGTGATAATGTATTTCTCCCCTAGCATCAACAAAGTTTCAGGGTTTAGTAAAATTCCACAAGAAAAGTGTGATATTAAAATTCGTTTAATACAGAGGACTATATCTCCTGTAATTTTCATAAATATTAATTTCCCTGCTTCCATTTAAGGTTCTGGATAAAGAACCATTGACTTCAATAGTGCTGAAATATTTTCTGGTTTTGTAGATAGATATGTCTAGTTATTTTTATGGTGATTTGGTAGAGTAAGGCATTACTGTATAAGGGTTTGAATAACAGGATATGACTGTTAATATAAATAAAATAATGACCAGGAAACTTAATATACAGTATTTATTTCAGCTCCCAGTTTTAGATGTACCAGCCCATGGCAGTGAGGTTGGAGCTAGATGATCTTTAAGGTCCTTTCCAACCCAAAACATTCTGTGATTCTATGACAAGATATATAAAATGAAAGCTGGTCAGACAGTTGAAAGTAACATGTGTAACAGGCATTAAAAATCATGAACCAGGTTATTTGCAATATCAGTCTGAGGATGTTTCTCCCAACGATATATTATTATTTAATTTTAATTGCATTCTGGTTTCTAATTCTTTAAAACACATTCTCTTAATTTTGTGAAGCTTGTTGTGGAAGCTAGAGATTTAGTTATTTAATTTTAAATGAAATTTCCTATTCTTTAGTAACTGCAGGTCTCTTAAGAGCTGGAGATCGAAGGAAAACATGAAATCTTTGCAAATCATTTCATGGTCTTAATACTTTCCTCAATTATTATATTTTTGTCAAGTTCCTGGTAGGAAATACTTTCATTCCCTGAAATTAATACTGATTTGGTCTTTGTGTTCTACTTTTGTGTCTGCAACTCAGTTTTTATTTGATTTTGAACTGTCTTTATATCTCTTGAATATAAAAAAGTCTAGGCAAAATTAAATGAACAACACTTATGAGTTATAGCATGCACAAATAATAAGGGCTCTCTCCAGTTTAAAATATCATAAATCTTTAGTGCTGTCTATGGTTTGAAATATTGGTCTTGTTTCTATATTCACTATTTATTGAGTTGATTGAAAATGGTGGTTTTCTAGCAAAATAGTGTTGTAATTCTGTTGCAGGTCATCTGTACTGATGCACCTGGTTCTCTAGATGTATGAAAGTATTCAAAGAGTTACTTTTCAAAGTTTCTTTGTGTCATGGTTTCTAAAGTGGCTGAGTCTCAGACTACAATCCAAGTTAGAGACTCCTACTCTCTTGCAGCGTTTCATATCAGTTTTCAAAAATGTTGTGCCTACAATATTTGTCTGTAATAAATATATTCTTCTTAAAAAATTATAATACCCTTTCCTGTCCAGAACAGCCTATTACTTCAATAGTGTCATGTCACCTTATTTGTTTTTAGTTTAACATGTGTTGTTAGGTTAAGTGATTTGTTCTGACTACATTAATTTTCTTTGACATGTGACATTATCTGAATCACAGCCTCTATGTTGAGGTCCCATGTTTGACTAAGAGACTTTGTCAAAACTGGAAGCTAAGATCAACCAAGGTTTCTTCTCAAAGCATAGTTCCAACAATTGAATCTGTGTGATATGTATTGGCAGAATAGAATGACTAATCTCACAATGAATAATTTATTTGATAAATGTAGATTCTCACTTTACACACATAAACAGTATTTGAATGTATTCAATGTGATTTTGTTTATAAATATGTGGGAAGGGAGACTATTAATTTTATAGTATTTTGGCTGAGTTTATAAAAAATTATGTAATCTATAGTTTCATCCTGTTCCAATTCAGATCTGCCCACTTCAGTGGAGGAAAGATTTGTACCAAGTGCAGAACAGGGTGACAATGTGGGAAGGTTTGTCACAGCTTTCTGCTCCACCAGCTGAAACTTTTGGCTCTGGTTTTTCTCCTCAGTCTCACTGCTTTGTGCTGCATGAGTGGAAAGCTGACTATCTGAGAGTTAGCCTGTGTGAGGCATCGCTGTAGCAGGTCTGTGCTTCTCCTTGCATGGTCTACAGCTTAAGGAGATTAATCAAAACTCTCTCTCTCCCTGAAATTGGGCAGCAGTTCACTGGAAGTGCTAGGATTTTTCTCCCAGAATGACAAATAAAAATGACATCTGTGCTTCCACCTTTTGCCCGTAGTTTACCAGAAGAAGGTGTGAAAATTTAAGGTCATGACAACATCTGCCTGTCCTGCCAGGAAGACAATGTGGTGTGAATTCTTGACCTCAGGAATTTGTTTGCTGTAGATTGCTGAGAGGGATTTTTGCTCCTGCAGTGCTTTCTGAAGTGAATGTTGTATGTAGCAGATAAAAACAAATGAACAAACGTTCTTAAAATAGGAATTGCTGTGTGGAAAAGTTAAAAATGCAATTCAGTCTTGAGCTATTCAAATGCATGTCAAATGACAAGCTATTCAGAACTTTGTGGATAGAAAAGGGTAAGTACAGGGTCTCTAAAAGGTTATGCTACAATAATGTTCCCGAAGAAAAGAATTGATTTCCATCACATAATAGAAGCTGCACATTTTCTTAGTGTTAATGGGAACATCGTGACTGCTTCCAACAAAAAAATAAGGTAATTTTAGGGGTCATTTTAGGGGTCATTTTAGGTTTATTTAGTTTGAGAAAGACACACTGATCCCCATTGAAAACTTCAATGTTAATAAGGGTAAATAGTTAAACACTTGTGTTGGTAGCTATTTTAAGAATTTCACCTGAGTTCTCCAGACCTCACCAACCCTCTCATTATTGTTAATATCCTGATGAAAATGTGTTTTCAATCTCCGGCATTCCAAGATTGTAAGTAAATATTTCTGTCCTTGAACCAGAGTACAGATTAATTACTAGCTGGACATTGTTCCTCTTGAACAGAGAATATGAAAGTTTTTAACAAAGAGAATATTTATTAATCTTGTGAGATGTTTTTTTTGGAAGGCAGATACGTATTTCTGAGGGGAGAAAACACAAACAAGCTTTAAACAAAGGACAAATTTTCTGTAAACTTCTGTATCACGTGTTCCAAACAAGATATTATAATACCAGAGTGTCCTTGTAATGTCAAGTGCAATATCTGGTTCCTATGAAGCAGAATATTTATTCTGAGATGTTAAAGCATGAAACATGCATTATTAGACAAACCTGGACTGTCCTATTTTAACAAGACACTTGAAAAAATTAATTTTTAACAGTTTGGAGGAAATGATTTAAAGAAAGACAATGAAAATATGTAATAAAATAAACAGGTATGCATCACTTGATGGGCTGGGTAATTAAAATCAGTGGCTTCTTTACCAGGAAGTTTAATCAATATAGGAGGTGGATGAATAAAACCAGATATATAAATGGGTAGCTTTATTATAGTTTTTTACTATTTTTTTCACTCAGTCTGCTTTAGTCATGCTACTTTAACATTAGGTGGAGTAATGTCATTGCACCTATGGCTTACTGGCCACATGAGGAGTGTTCTCTGGAATGTTGCTGGCTCTGAGCATATGCTCTGGGTCCTCCTTAGCTTGCTTTATTTTTTGAATTCATACAAAGTATTATAGATTGTGTGTATTATATGTGTTTTCTTTTGATCCATAGAGTATCTGAGTCTGTTGTAAGCTGTAGGTGCCAAGTTTGGTTCATAACCTTTAATTTTAGAGCATTGCTTTGGTAATAAGAATTCTTGGAGCAGTTCCTCATATCAGCAAAAATTGTGAATGATCCACAAGTAATAAGGAACTTTGGTGACATAGACTAAAGATCTGAATGTTTCCACCTTTTTCTAATGGGGGAAAATTAGTTGAATTTTCTGTGTAATGACAAACCCCACTTTTCACTAGAATTTAAAGGGCAGAAAATCCTTCTAACATGGAACATTTAGGAACTTACAAAGTCTTTCTCAAATAGCTCTAAAGTTGGTAATTTGTACCAGATGAATTCTAGAACATCACATTAGGGGAAATATTAAACAAAAAAAAGAAGGAAATTTTTGGTACTATTAAAGGCTCTAGATTCTTAAAGCTAAAACTATGAGACACGAAAAATATCACATTGGGAAAGAATAAGAAGCAAGGGCCAGATAATAAAGTAAGACTCATTGAACAAGTTTTCTACTGAAATATGTCCACTAGAAGGGCTGTGCTTGACACACCTTAGACAACAGAGTTTGCCCTAGAAGTATTTTTGTGCATGATTGTGTATCCAGGGCAATAAGTCCTTGGTCGTTATGGTTAGGGTTAACAGAGAGTTCAAGGGTCATGGGTGACAGGAGAGCAGTGTGAGGGTAGGAGTGTTTGTGGACACTAGTACCAAATACTCGCAATAACCAAGCCCACAAACCCATATACTTAACAGTTACTGCCAGGTAACACTGAGTGACTGGGAGCAAATGCTTGAAATGAATTTCTTGCTGCCATCTTGTGTCTAAAGGCTAAATGGCAAGGAAATTTCCAGAGGTCCAAATGCCGATTTTACATCCAACTCTTTATTCCTCTTACTCCTCTAAATATCAAAGCATATAGAGAGACTAGTCCTAATATGAAAGTTTTCAAGGTTTGCCCTTGAGAAGAATAGGAAAGTGTAATTCAGCTTGAGAGAGAGAGATTCTGTGAATTTTTGGTGAGAAATACTATAGTGGCATATCAGGTATTAAAAGTTGCTTTCCCCAAGCGTATTCCCAGCAGAACAGTATTATGAGGTTCCAGAAGAAATGATTAATAATATTACTTCCATGACAGACAAGGTGGAACCTATGTTTTTGGTATTGGTCTCTATTAATTTTCTTCATGAGCCCAGACCATAGTACACCTTCTAGGAGTGGTGTGTTGTGCTCCAGAAATTTAATGGAACAATATTGTAGCCTATAATGGAGTATTTTACAGGAGTATCTGAAAAACTTAGATGATGACATTACCTATTACATATTTTTTTTAAATAATTCCCTTCGTGGTCCTTTCTTCTTTCCACCTGTTCTTCCTCATGAGCCTTTGCTTTCCTGTGCTCCTATTCTTATATCCTGCAAGTCCCATCCAATCTTTAACTCTTTCCCTTCTTTTCTCAACTGGAGCTTTTGGCTGATGGGAAGTGCTGTTACTCCGTGCTTCTTTACAGGGAAGCAGTGCCATTTCCATTTGTTTGCTATGCAAGACTAGCAGAAGTTGACTGCTCCTGTGGCAGTTTTTATGGTAGGAGTAGCTTGCAGCAATTGCTGACTGTGATGATGATGAACCCACCCCATACATCCATTACTGCAACAGTTTTTTTGCAAACGTCTGAATGTAATGAATGAAGACAGTGGTAGCAAGAAATTATTGAAGACAATGCAATATCAGTTCACCTAAGTAGATGTGTTGGTGGGAAGAGATTTCCACAGCAGAGGAAAAGGATGATCTTGCATTGAGTACAAGAACTCTCTGTGTTTCTTGGCCCATGCTAGCTCATTTGGATCATCCAGTTCTTTAACAGATGTTTGACTTTCTTTCCAAGCTGTACCTGACAGAAGATTGTCTGCCAGTGAGGTATGACCATGTCTTTTTGGGTAAATTTTTGAAGTCCACATTTACCATGCTGTCGCCTCATCCAAAACCTCCTCAGTCCTCTTTTAATGGAATCAGTACAATGTGAGAAATGGGTACATGACTATTCCCTGTCAAACAAGTAAACATCTTGGGGATTCTTGGCTTGAAAAGAAAGAAGTTTGGTGATATTAAAAAGAAAGACAGTCAATGGAATTTAAAGTTTTTGCCTTAAATCAGTGATGACTGAGGTCTGGTGACTTTAATGAATTTCTGTCTGCTTAGATGAGAGCTGGAATTATATAAGTGCAGAAAATATCTCTTCATTCTGTAGGCTCTGGAAATATTGTTGGCGTAAACCACTGGAACAAACTACCCAGAAAAGGAGCAAATTCTCTCTGTCTTGACATTTCTAAATAAGACTAAATGCCTTTATGGAAGATATATTTTGTTCAAACAGAAATTATATGGCTCAGTGCAAAAGTACCTGGATGAAACTCTGTGGCCTCTGTTATACAATCAGATGTCTTTTTGGATGTCAACATCTAATGATATATAGTGATTTCTTTGTCTTACTTTTTCAGTCTCATGGTGTTGGTTATATTCATTGCTTTTTAACCAAGTCTGTAGACTTTTGGGGAGCCAAAAGCTTTTCTGGAAAATTGCCTATGGAACTGTAGAGAAGTGAGCAAGTATTTGAGGGCTACCATCCCCCGACAGTAATGCTGAATAGTTATTGGTGTAATGAGACAGTGAAATGAGAAGTCATTCTCAAAAGAATGTGGAAGTCACTGTAGCATGCTCAAGACATATATATGTGAAATATACATATATATAAAATATATGAGAAATAGCAGTTTTCTCTAGATGTGGACCATTATTAGGGTTCAGTGCTAACAGGGTTTGAGGTGACTTTCAAGTTCCACTTCTCAGAAGCTTTTTTTTTGGCAGCTTCAGTCACACATTGTGGGATCAGGTAATATTTGATTTGGAATTTATAGTTTATCCTTGAAACACCAAATCTGTATATTCACATAGTTTTTGGAGATGAGCACTTAGCTGCTGACACAGAAGAAAAAATCTCCTGAAAGAAATGTCTGGACTTAACATCCATTCTCAAATTGGTTCAGTTTGGCATTGGCGAGTGTCCATTGGTAATCAATTTTATGACAAAAACAGTGATAGAGTGGCTGCTTTCCTTGGGTTAAATAACTCAAACCAGGACTTGTAGTCAGTATATGTATCAATCTGTAAATTGAATTGGCCACATTTCTACAAGGGCTTATTTTGACCATCTGTGGATCTAAATAGAGTCTGAGGGGAAGGAGAGACATTAGATTTCATCTGACGTTAAGGAAAGTAATTATGTCACATAGGAAGCAGATAACTTAAATTTTCCAGAAATGCTCTCACTATGGATGCACTTTCTGATGAAAGATTGTCATTGAGTACAAATAGAGACAGCTAGATGCTCTTGTATTTTTGATGAGCTTGTGTTCTTCATTGATACAATTTCAGGATAGTGAGGTAAACCCTTTGCTAATGTAATGCTTAGGTGTGTCCTCTTTTATAAGAGAGGGCAAAATTCTAAGCTTTTGTGCTGAACTGTGGGGGTATTCCCATTAGATTTTAATGTATTAGAAAAAAACCTCAGTGACCTGAGGAATGGTAATATGCTGCACACCAGTTTTTTGAAAGCAATACTTAATAAAAACTGTATCCATACAAACTCATATTCATGAGAACTGACAAGGTTTTTAGTGACATTATAACTGGCATATAGTAGCAATAATAATAATAATAATGTATCATCCTAATGTATGCTGTATGTCTTTTGATTTCCTGATATTATTTTTCAGAACAAAATCTGGAATGTATTTCTTCATTTCAAATGCGCCATCTCAAGTTTCTGCAAATTCATTTTTATTATTTACAGAAAACTAACTTAGAAAGAAGTATGGACTGAAAAGTTTGTGATTTTCTTGTACTAGAAAGAAATCTTCTTGTTGCAGGTTTCAGCTTGAATCCAGGCCTGGCCAGTGGCAAAAGTCTTTTAGAACTGGTAAAAAAGTGTCAGATGTGCTGATAAAAAGCTGGACACATTGGATCATGGAACAGTGGTCACCCTCCAGTATATTTTCTAATTTCCTGTTACTGATCTGAGCCAGGGCCACTTGACAACCTCCCAGTATCTGTTTTCTACTCATGACAGATTGCTCCTGATATCTAGGTTGTACTCAGTAAGCTGACAATCACTCTTCTGCCAGCATCTGTATAATATCACAATTTACAGCCTTGTTAGTATTCTCATTTCTAGTCCATGTATAAGCAGGATCTCAGTCATTTGTTTCTGTGTTTCCATTCAGCTGGAGTCTTTTGATTTCTTTCATTATTCCTCTTTTCCTTCTTGGATAAGATACAGTATTCTGTAATCTATAATGGTGCTGATTTCTTTGACATATCTATGGTAGGCAGAAGTGAGAAAGCCCTTGCAGGTTACCCAGCCTGCTAGGAGATGATGGACTGATCCATCTTTAGTATTAGGAGCTGCTCTGGAATTTGACTTCTGAGATCTTCTGGCCCAGACAAGCCTCTGGCAAGGATGTGTCCCCATCTTGACTGCCTAAAATTTCTTCCCTCTCTTCCCTCACCTGTGCAGGTGGCTCTATATGGGCTATGTATGTATGTGGATTAGTGTCATACTCATTTAATAGGTAGTGTCGTTTTTCTCAGTATTGTGTCTGAGGGATGCATAAGGATCACTTGTATGTCTGTCCTTCCACATGTGCAGAAATTCCTGTTATTATTCTTCATATAATGGACCTATATGTGCTTACACGACTTGGAAGACAGTTCTTTGAGAGAAGTGCTACTCAAATATAATTTTGAAGTCCTTGTCTCCTGATGGGGTAGATTTCCTCTGAGACTCCCCCTTAAAGAGAAAACCTCTGCTTCCTCAGCATGACTGACCCATTTTGTACTATATGTCACTGGAAATGAACATTGTGTATTTTATTTGTGTTTCTACACATTGAACTGCAGAGGGAGGGAAGGTCAGACATTGAATTTACAAGGCAACAATTGACAAAGTAATGTACAGCATTTGTTTGGTGTCCAGCCAAGAATTTGCAATGCTTTTTAATGGTGAAGTACATAGCAAATATTTGATATGCCAGACCACAGAACATGGTTGATGATGGTTATGGAGTGGAAGAGACTCTGTAAGTAGTCCCTACGGTGTATTTACTATACTGTACATTTTGCACATGCTATTTATTATACTGCTTTTAATATGTTTGTAGTCCTTTTTCCCCATTGTATATTATCATGAACAGGGACCCAATGGGACAGTTTTACTTATTGTGAAATAGGAGCAGTGCTGCTTGCTGTCTTCTTTTCCATAAAAACATTTTGAGGAATGGACTACGCAAAAGCATTTTATTACCTTATAGAAGATTGTTCTGGAAGCAAAATTAGATGTACTGACATTAAAAACCCCCAAAACAGCCTAAATAGAAAACCAACAGTAACACCCCAAACACAAAGAGAATTGTGCTGAACAGGAGAAGCTGAAGTTTTAAACATCTCTAATTCTCTGTTAGTTTGCTTCCTTATTTCTCTACTTGTTTCTTGCTCCCCAAACCTATTCCATCCCCACATTTCCTTTGTATTGACTTTTCTCATCCTGACATGTCTATGGTTCAGCCTTCTGCTGTGATAAGACACGATCTGGCTTAGCTGCAAACTCGCCAACTCACTTGCCATGAGCAATGTGACTGCACCAAGCCACAGCTCAGTTTATGCTGAACACTCTGCAGCTGGGAATGCAACTTCTGTGCTTCTGCTAATGCCTAAACTGGATGCTAGATCTCTGCGGGGTGAAAATATCTGAAGGCTTTCGGGGGGTCTGCCAGTGTGCTTTGTTGTTCAACTCTGTCAGGTCCTTGAAGCAAGAGGTGACTTGATGTTTGTTTTGTCTGCGACTAAGCACACTGGAGCAGGGCTGAGTGCTTGCTATATAAATCAGATCCTCCATTTAAAAACTGTCTGTGAGAAATCTTGAATTTTGCACATTTTTTTTTCCTGTAACTTAGAGTGGATGATCCATTATATTCTGTTCTGTTTTCACGTGCACTGGTTGACCTAAGCAAATCAGTTGAATTCAATTATAGGGGAGCTTAATGTGTTTTTAATCAATTAAGCCAATTAAAAGGAAAAAAGAAATCTGCCTGGCGTTGCTTGATTTGAATTATTACAGAAATATCTAAGGTCTAAATGTGGATTAGTTTTCAGTAAAAAAAGAGCCTACAGGACTGAGACTTCTGTGCTTCAAGTTCTTGGGCAGCTTCTTACCTTTTTGCTTGTGAGTGTCCTATCTGAAGGTGGGACTTTCACTTTTGCTTAATGTTAAACATGTATGTAAGAGCTTATCAGACTGAAGTGTGCACCTTTCTTCTCATCTAGAGTTTACTGTGTTTGCTAGGCAACTTTGAACAATGCACCTTTATTCTGTTTACATCAGCTGTGGATCCATTTCCCTGTGTTTGTGGAAATCTACATTTGGCATTTTCAGAGATGTTTGAGCCAAGTTGAAACCTCAGTGTTTGGATACGGGGTGATGGTAGACACATGTCTTGTCAGTTCAACAGTTTTGTTATTTTTTAAATGTATTTGATTACATGCTGGGCTTATATAATGAAAAACAAAGGTTTCATTTGTCGGGTTTGTGAGGGCCTGTGGTTGAAGATGGGAAAGAGAAAAGGATCATGAGGAGGGAGGCAGGGAAGGTTGAAGGAAGGCAAACAACCAATGGTGCTACAGCAAGTGAGGGCAAAAAGTCTGGAAGCAGCATTTCAGAGATGATGTTTAAGAGCTGAGTCCGTCCCAGCTCCTTCGGAGAAGTGAAGGGGTGTAGTGGTGCTGCAGTTGTTTCCCTGAGTCTGGGCTGCAGGTACCTTTCTGCCTGTATGTGAGGCACCCTGAGCAGGAAGCTTTAGTAGCCTGACAGTCCTGGGGCTTCACCTTATAAAGGCTCCTTCTCTCTCATGTTTGCAGCTTCTCAGGTAGTCTGAAGAGGATACCTGGTGCCTGTTGTGGGTGGGCTTCTCTGGATTTCGAGGAGAGGAAATAAAGGCTTTAAAAGGATCAAATTGAATAGAAAGTGGTAGTACCTTTGAGACTACATTTTAAATTAAATTGAAATGATTTCATTTTGATACTAATTTTTATAGATTTTATAGCATCATGGGACCTGATCAGTGGACAAACCTAGGCATATTTCTGTTTGCTGAGGATGTGTTTGACAAATCAGAACTGAAACACTGAGTTATTGCGATGCCTAGATCTCAGCCAGACAGTTTTGGACAGAGAGGCTGACCAGTCACATCTGTTCTGTGCCTTCTCCGCGGGATCTCTTCTCAGGTTAAGAGCAGTAATGAACTTAAACCAAAATGGGAATTATTTATGGTGATGTGCAGACCGTGAAAGGAAAGTAGGCTGAAGTTTTCCTGAGTCTGAAAAGACAGAGAAACTAAACTGTAGGTAAAATATCTCTCTCTGAAGATGAAGGGCAAGATTCTCAATTGATGTACATCTCTGCAACTTGGCATCAGCAAAGCTATGTTGATTTACACCAGCTGAAAAATCTGGAAGGGAACAATGCACTTTTTGTTTAATTTTTATGTGATCCTCAGACCATCCGTCACATTCAATTGGAGAGAAATAACATTTGGTTGATGTTTAGTCTTGATTTCTTTTTCCTGAAATGAGAAGTGAATTAAATAAAGTGAAGACAGATTAAGGCATTTTTATTATTAAGGCTAGTTGAACTGTCTTAAAAAAATTAAATTAAAAAAGAATTTTTCAAATAATATAATTGACATCACAGCAAAATACAGTTAAATGCATTATTTCTTATTAGAATTGTTAATAGAAATTTAGAGAAGTCAGTTGTGTTGGACATGACTAGATTTACAAAGAGTTGGCTGTTTGAAACTCTGGTTAATCCATCTCTTTTACGGTATGTGTTACACAGCCTCTGCCTGTTGCACCTTTATCATCCACCACCATCACTCTTTGCTGAACGTCATTAGAAGACCCAAGGTCCAAGTTGAGCACAAAAGGTAGTCAATGAGACATCAGACTGGCTCCACAGGGCTCCATCTCAGGCCCTGTGCTCTTCAACATCTTTATAAATGACTTGGATGCGGGACTGGAAGGGATACTAAGCAAGTTTGCTAACGACACACAACTTTTGACTACTGTGAGGGAAGGGAGGCCCTGCAAAGAGACCTTGACAAATTTAAGGACTGGGCAATCACCAACCACATGAAGTTCAACAAGGGAAAATGCCGGATTCTGCGCTTGGGATGATGGGGCAACTCTGGATGTTTGTACAGACTGGGGAATGAGATGCTGGAAGGCAGTGCCATGGAAAGGGACCTGGGGGTCCTGGTCAATGACAAGTCAAATCTGAGTCAGCAGTGCCCTGGCAGCCAGGAGGGCCAACCCTGTCCTGGGGGGGCATCAGGCACAGCATCGCCGGCTGGTCAAGGGAGGGGATTGTCCTGCTCTGCTCTGCACTGAGGCTGCATCACCTTGAATATTGTGGCAGTTTTGGTTGCTTCAATGTAAGAAAGATATTAAGCTGTTACAGAGTGTCCAAAGGAAGGCAATGAAGATGGTGAAGGGCCTTGAGGGAAGCTGTATGAGGAGTGGCTGAGGTCACTTGGTCTGTTCAGCCTGGAGGAGACTGAGGGGAGACCTCATTGCAGTTACAGCTTCCTTGTGAGGGCAAGAGGAGGGGCAGACACTGATCTCTTCTCTGTAGTGACCAGTGACAGGACTCGAGGAAATGGCCTGAAATGGTGTCAGGGAAGGTTTAGGTTGGATATTAGAAAGGGGTTCTTCCTCCAGAGGGTGGTTGGGCACTGGAACAGGCTCCCCATGGAAGTGATCACAGCACCAAGCCTGACAGAGTTCAAGAAGGGTTTGGAAGATACTCTCAGGTACATGGTGTGATTCTTAGGGATGGTCCTGTGCAGGGCCAGGAGTTGGACTAGATAACACTTGTGGGTCCCTTCCAACTTGACACATTCTGTGGTTCTGTGATTATCAGTTCTGTGTTATGGACTGAAATGGAATTTGGACTGGTATCTGCCTCTACCTGCTGAGCCCATTTTGCTGCAGTGGCTGAAATCATGTGCCCATACTGACCCCTTTACAAGGGGCTTGTCCTGAAGAGAGGGTGGCAGTCTGGTGGTTTAATCAGAGACAGAGGCACTCTGCCAAAGCAACAGAAATGATTTATGGACTGAGGTTCCTGCTCTCCCAAAGGAAAAAGTGATGGTAAGGGGCTCCTCTCTGTTTCTGCCTAAGCCTGTTGACAAAGGTGGAGGGGAAGAACAGGCAAAGCCAAATTGCTGGCTTCTCATCTGCAGGCAATGTTAGACTGCAAACAGGACTGAAGATCTAGCAGAATTTTTGTTCATCACTGGACATTCATCACTTTTGGCACAAAGCAGGAAATTACTGTTGCCAGCAAAAGTTTTGGAGCCCATCATTTCCCCTGTGGACCAAGGAATTGACTATAAACTCTAGGACTTCCCATTTATGACTTGTTTTGCTGCTGGGGAATACATAGATTAGATGACCATTATGCATGATGGTGGGTTACAGCCCAACCTGTACTGCCCTTAAAAAACCAGTTTTTTAAGGGGGCTACAGTTTAATGTGGGAAAAATATTTCTAAAATATTATTCTCAAGGTTACCAGGCAAGCTGTGCAAACTACCCTTGCAGTCACTGGCTAATAGTTGTGTGGGAAATGCACTTCCTCTTTCATAGGCAATTTTGACATTTCTAATTATGTTATTTTGATCACAAATCAGAAAAGAATACCAGTATGTGATGTTTTCATCAAAGTGTGTGTTAAAAATCCCAAAGCCTGATCTGGGAACGTCTCGGTGAATTTGGAAACACTGAAAAAGCGGGGTTGGCATTCCAGGCAGCACAACTAGGACAAATAGCTGGGGACTCCAGGGAATAGACCACCTTACTACTCAGCCAGGTAGGTGGGGCAGGGCTATGGTGAACCAGCCACCAACCAGCCTCGACATCAGGGGATGAAGTTGTACCGTGTGTGAACATCAGGTTAAACCAGCATGAACAGCAGTGGGAGAGGAAATGCCACTGAGCACAAATTGAAATCCGTTTTCTTCCAGCACAGGGAACTGATAGTAGAAGAATGAGGAGATTTCCTGGAAAAATTCTTTTTTATGAAAAACATGTAAGAGAAATATTTGTCTCTAGCTTCTGATGGTAGGTGAGCAAGAATTGAGTGAGCACTTCACTTGACCTACAAACTGCATGTAGAATGTACATTTTCTTATGCAAGTGTGGAATGCAATTTTGTATTATGCCCTTTATGAAGAGTGGCAGTTCAGATGAGTTGGGAGTAGAGAGTTTCTCCACTGAATATAGCAGCTCAAGTGAGTGAATATTATGTGGGTTGTTCTGGTACACAGTAGTACACCAAATGTTGCTCACATGCTTTAGAGGTGGTCAGTCTGATTCAGAGACTGCCCAACAGGTTTAGTGCTAGAGACCTATATAACAATATCCTGCTCTTGGTCACATAGTTCTTGAAAACATAAATCCCTCTGTGTGGTTACTGCACAACCAGCATCTGACTCATTGCTTCACAAAGCACTTTTAGTTGCTTGGGAAACATGATGACATGCACTATACAAACACAGTAACCATGCTGCTCCAGCACCGCTCTGTGATCTTGGGGCTGTCAAGAAAACTTTGTTCTCTGTTATCCACACCATAGCCGCTAGGAACTTCATGTGACAACCCAAACTGAATCCTGTGTCTACAACTACTCTGAATCCATCCTCTTGGTGTTCCAGCTGATGGGAAGCTCTCAAGAGGTGTTAGTAGCATAGTCCACATCTATCGCACAGTTTTCTTTCCATACAGCAGGGGGTAGTAAAATACTCAGAGACTACATGAGCAAGCAAAGAGCAGCAAATAGTAGAGCAACTGAATGGAAAACAAACAAAATGTCTATTTTTAAACTGAGTTAAATCCATATAATTTTCAATAGGAAACCTTTTTAGTCCCTGTAAAACAAGTTTCTGAAGTGTTTGAATGATGCTATTTAAATGTGTAATGACTTTGCCTGTTAAAAAACCCAACATATTGATTGCTGCACTCTCAGGATGAAAGTATTAAACATTTTAATCTCACTGTGCATGTTTAGGATGCAAACAAAAGTGCTCATTGTGAACCTGCCAGTTAAAGTAGCTGCCAATAGGGAAGGAGACGTGCCTGTGGCTTTCTTTGGGTTAGCTGAGGTCACGGCTACAACTAATGCAAAGGTTCTTAAAGATGCTTGGCATCTGAATGCATGAAAATTCCAAGTAATGCTCCTTTCTATTAAAAATTTTGGAGCTGTTTAGGACTGACAACAATGCCTACAGAGCAACATCAAGGTGTTTTTGTTTTTTTGTTTGTTTTTTTTTTTTTTTCAATTTTTATAAAAAATACAGGACATTTTAAGAATCCAAAGGACAGTCTGAGGTGTTAGTGCTAAGAACACAATTACAGGACTGCTCTTGAGCTTCAGAGTACTATACATGACCATGATCTAGTCCGACAGGGAGCTCATAAACCATCGAGGAAACCCAGGGGAAGCTGCTGAGAGAAGTCATGTGCTTTAGTCAAGAAGTGGTTTAGAACTTCACTGTTTCAGATCTTAGAGTTTTGAAGTAACAATTTAATTTCAATTAAGTCATTCCCTGGATATTTCTATAGTACCATTTAGCAGCATACAGAGTATTTCAGTAACATCATGTTTCTCTTCCAAACAGTGCAGAAAAAACAGAATTTTCATTTTCTTAAGGATTTCATAGAAATGCATAACCTGTGGAATTGGTTTCTAGTCATGTTCTTCCACCAACAGCCTGATAAGACCTAAATCCCAGCTCATTTATTCCAGTGTATGTTAAGAGCAATCTGAATGACTAACGCACAAGGCACACTGGCGGAGAGAGCTGTGAAAAGCTGAGAATCTGGCTTGGTGTTTCC
>JAOXXN010000065.1:53105647-53156926 GCA_026770055.1 Myrmophylax atrothorax | reverse complement strand
CCTGATAAGACCTAAATCCGAGCTCACTCATTCTAGCCTATGTTAAGAGCAATCTGAATGACTAACACACAAGGTACACTGGCATAGAGAAGTGTGAAGAGCTGAGAGTCTGGCTCAGTATTCCCTACTGCAGGAGGAAAGCTGTATTTAAATCCATATATGACATGGAAGATATTTATTTGAAACTTCTGCAAAGGTTTTAAAATATACTTCTAAATGGTGTACTTCTGTCTCAGCTGATGGGGCTTTGTAGGATGACTCTGAAGAAAATGTACAAGTCCCTTGGTGAGTATATACTGAATTTGTGTTATATAATTTGATCAGTACCTATTACTAAAGATTCTGAAGTAAATTAAAAAATCAACCTGTAAGCCAAACCTACTTTATTTTCAAGAATCTCCAACTATCACTCACATATCCTTGCCAAATGTGTCACTTCTCCTAGCAACAGTTTAAACAGCTTTGACAAGTATTTTTAACCTGTAAAAGAGAGACATTGATCTCACTTCTGAAATCTGAAGTTCTGTTCAGATACCTAAGGGCTGGATTCAGTGATAAATTGCTTCCCCTTCTGACAAGACCATGGAAACTTTTCTTCCAGAGCATGCTTAGTAATTCAGTAAAAGCTGTTTGAATGGATTTTTGTCTTTCCAGTTGAATCTGGCTTTAGTTTTTCTAGTATTTGAAATGATTTTATGTGTAATAAAATACACATACATATTGGGGGAAATGTTAATTTTACAGAGAAAGAGGCTACTTTAAAGATAACATTAATTATACATGTATTTTTCTGTAATCGTATCCACATTTTACAGTTAAATTGCCACCTCAGTAAACATGGAGCAATTGTTAGATGGCATCTTGGTAGCTATGCTTTTAACAAGAAATGTCCAAAATTTCACTTGCAGTATTGCCTACAGATAATGTGTATTGCAGTTTTAGTGCTCTTTTAAATCCCTTTAAAACCAGATATTTCTGGAATGACAGATGCTAGCAGTGGAGGTAGTCAATTGTTGTTAGCCAGCCAAAGTAAAAGTCTGACCAGTCTTTTGCAGTGACCTTGTCAGTGGCTTCTGTCATCACTGTTGGTTATATAAGGCAGAATGATGTGGCAACATCTGAATCTGGTTGTCTGTGTGCCAGAACCACAAATATGTTGCTGAATATAATGTACCTTTTTTCCATCTAATGAGCAAAAGCACAGATGATACACAGAGGTTCTCACATCCCACTCTATCTCTCATTCCCATCTTCGAATTGCCTACCAAGTGCTCCAAGTGCAAACTAACCTCTGAATTTGATATACCAGATACTGCTATCTCGTTCAAAATGTGTCTTTGTAACACACATTAATACTTAACAACATCAGTGAAATAATCTCTTTACTGTTAACATTTATTTAATCAGGTGGGTCAGGCAGACCTGCAATGAAATCACATTCCTAGTGTCCTTTTCTAAGCTTTCTACAGCATCCTGTCTTCTTCCAGGCTCTCCTTTAGATGGTGAGTACCATGGGAAAAGCATTATCATTATTTTAGTCTTGTTCAGTGCTAAACACTCTTTCACTGTTTTAAGGCTAGTCTTAAAAACTAACCTTAAGCTTCAGACAATGTGCACAGTGCCTTAATATTGTCCTTTAACTTCTCTTTTATCTTTTGAAAGAGTCCTTTTAATAGCCACTATGGTTTAATTCACCAAGTCTTTAGTTTCATTCTGGATTACTGAATCTCAAAGAGTAGATGTAGATTAAAATTTGAAAATAAGTTTTGAAAAGGTCATCTTACAATAAGATACTTGCCTGGCCATCAGGAAGGAAAGAGGGAGTGGATAATGTTTGATTGTTCTGGAGGGCTCTTGCGTGTAGGCAACATAGAGATTAGATTTAAAATTGGAAAAAACCAAAAAAGTCTTGAGAACCTGTTTTTATGTCAGATCCACATGACTGGCAGGAATAGGAATGTTGATATCACTGGAATGAGTATCTTCAATTTTTCAGTAGAAACTGGTGAAATATAGAGTTAGGGTATCAGATAGGAAGGCTGTAGCAAGTTGGATTTTTGCTGGATTTATAAGGGTTTAGAAGGCAGCTAGTGTAGTCATAAGCAAATATTTTGTTTTCAGTTATCCTGGACATATCTTCCATTTAAGGAAGACTTGGGATAAGGCTAGGGAACTGGGAAAAAACATGTCAGAGAGAGTACTATGGTGTAGGCAGGAGCATATGCTTCATATTAGGTATTCAAGTACAGATTCTTCCCTCTCGACAGTACATGTTAATTTTAGGGCTAGGGCTAGAATCAGGTTTTCAGAAAAGAAGGTAGAAAGCATTTTTATTCTTGCATTCTGCAATACTGGCAGAGATAGGCTGAAAGTTTGCATAATTAGGAACAAATGCCTTATAATTGTATTTACTATACAAATTAGTAATTTTGAATTGAAAGAAAATTAGACTTAGGTTTAGGGTGACATTATGACCTAAAAGAGGGAAAACTCATCAACCAAGCTCACTGTTGGATTGTTTAGGACCAACAAAGATTAGAAAGAATGTTGTTTTCTAATGAATCTCAGTCAATTTTTCTTAATGAAATAGTAACTTGGTTTGATTTCAGTTTTTTGGTTTAAAAGCAGGAATTAAGAAAAAAGTGCTCATTGAGCCTAGCTTGTCACTGGGTCTGGAATGACTTCAGTGGTAGGAAGCAGTTTAGCATCCTGAAAGGCAAATGGTGTTATTCCAATACCTTATGGAGTTTATTCACCGGAGTGGGAAGGGTGGATATTTAGAGGCGCTACAGTATTGTGATGATACAGCTACTGTCTTTAATGCATTTTCACTGCCCATGTATTAAGTAGGATTATGGTTGGGGCTAATTTCATGTTTGGAAAAGAAACGGTTTGACCTGGATATTTAGGATGATGAGTGGCATCAACAGCTAATGTTTCATGTTTACAGATTCCTGTAGAGATTAGGTCTACAGTTACATTTCAGGTTAGGTTAGAAATAATTTAAGTTTTGAGTGTAGATAATAAGCCTTGAAGAAGTCAGTTCTATTGTATTGCTCATGTTCCTAAGGGATAAGAATACCTGTTTCACCAAACGCCATTAATTTGTGTTGGATTTTGCTCTAGCTATTTATTACCTTGCTATAGTCATAACCTTGTGATTCTGTAAGTACTTGGGAACTCAAAAGCACATTGTTTCCAAGAAGCTATTAGGTTCCATAGTGCTGGTTTTGATAGAAGTGCTTACAGAAGAAGTTGTTAACAATGAACAACAATATATGATATTCACCCATGAATTCTAGAGTAACTTGGAAACTGGGTTACTGTAAAAAATTGTTTTGGAGAACCAGTGGACTCAGGAATAAATATTGTGCATTGGCATACAATCAATATAGATTTTTAAAGGTGGGTCATGCCTCACAAATCTAGTAGCATTCTTCAAAGAAGGCAATAAGCTTGTGGATAAAGGAATTATGGTTGATATAACCTATTTGCTTATAGCTTTTAAAGAATCTAAGAAGTCAGAGGACAAAAGAAAATGACAGAAGTCAGCAATAATGGTCAGTTTTCGCAGAGGAAGGAGGTTGCCAGTGAAGTATCCATGGGATTTGTCCTGGGGCCTGCAATGTTCCCAGTATTAATAGAAGGTCTAGAAATGAGAGGGAGAAATTTTTGAGGTATCTTAGTTTGCTGGCAGTACAAAATTATTCTGAATAGAATGATGGAATCATAGAATAGTTTTGGTTAGAAACGACCATTAAAGATCATCCAGTCCAAACCCTTTGCAATGTGCAGGGACATTTTCAACTAGATCAGATTGCTAAGAGCCCCATCCACAGTGGCTTTGGATAGACAACTAGACAACCTTTTCCAGTGTTCTGCCACCCTCACTGTAAAAAAATTCTTCTTTATATCTGGTCTAAACCTACCCTTTTTCAGTTTAAAGCCAATACCCCTCACCCTATTGCAACAAGCCCTACTAAAATGTTTGTCTCCATCTTTCTTATAAGAACCCATTAAGTACTGAAAAGCTGCAATAAGGTTTCCCCAGAGCTTTCTCTTTTACAGGCTGAACAACTCCAGCTCTCTCAGCCTGTCTTTGTAGCCGAGGTGCTTCATCCCTTTGATAATTTTTATGGCTCTCCTCTGGAATTTCTCCAACAGGTTCATGTTCTTCTTGTGCTGAGGACCCCAGAACTGGGTGCAGTACTTCAGGTGGGGCGTCACCAGAGCAGAGGGGCAGAATCACCTCCCTTGACCTGCCACCCATGGTGCTTTTGGTGCAGCCCAGGACACAACTGGCTTTCTGGGCTGCAAGCACATGTTGCCAGCTCTTGTCCAGCCTCTCATCCACCAGCACCCATAAGTCCTTCTTGGCAGAGCTTCTCTAGATGTGTTATTCCCCCACCCTGTGCCGATACTGGGGGTTGGCTCAACCCAGGTACAGCACCTTGCACTTGGCCTTATTGAACTTCGTGAGCTTGGCATAGGCCTACTTCTCAGCCTTTTCCAGGTCCCTCAGGCATTTCAATCACACCACACCACACAGCCTGATGGTGTCTGCAAATTTTCTTAGAGTGCACTCAATCCCACTGTCTCTGTCATTGCTGGAGATATTAAACAGTACTTGTCCCAGCACAGACCACTGAGGAACATCCCTTGCCACTGATCTTCATGTGGACATTGAGCATCCATCCCAACATTGAACTGTTGACCACTAGCCTCTGTATGTGATCACCCAGCCAATTCTTCATCTACCAAATCAAATCCATCCCTTTCCAGTTTAGAGAGAAGGATGTTGGGGGGGGAGTCATGTCAAAGACCTTACAAAAGTCCAGGTAGATGACACCTGTAGCCCTTCCCTTGTCCACTGGTGTAGTCATGCCATTGTAGATGGCCTCTAGGTTTGTCAGACAGGACTTGCCCTTGGTGGAGTCATGCTGGGGGCTTCTACTCAACTTCCTGTTCTCCATGTGCCTTAGCATAGCTTCTAGGAGGGCCTGATCCATGAGCTTCCTAGGCATAGAGGTGAATACATAAAGTAAGAATTTATTGTAAAGGAATATAGAAAGGAGTAGGATATGTAAAGTGGAACCACACAGAGGCAATTTCAGAATAGGGAAAAAAAGGTACTTTTGTCTCACATAGCATTGTTAGGCTTTCAGGATTCTTGCCACAAGATGCTGTGGACAGTAGAAGTTCTTGAAGAGAGGAAACCTTTAAAGACAGAGTTGCGTATCCGGTTCAGGAATTGCTCAGCCAACACAAATGCCTGGAGGCTGAAAAATATTCTGGGGAATTAGTGCTATATAATAAACTGTTCTTACACTATTCTGTGGGACCCATTTTGGTTGTCCTCAGGAATGGCTGCTGAGTAAATTGGAAGCTTGATCTGATCAAATATAATATGGGAGGGTCTCTATAAATGCATCTTGTGAAAAAAGAACCACATGTTTGGCATATCTGAATATGCATATGTGTTATTTGAATTTTCCAAATACTGCTGTTATCAGTGCAAAACACTTGCTATCCTTGTCATATTTCTGTATGATTAAAAAGAGAAGACAATTGTAAGATCAATTTGGTACTTGGCACTCTGAAAACCTTTTCATATCACTTTATTTGGAGTCAAATAAATTGTGTATTTTTTCCTTTTGCATAACTGTTCTCTTCATCAAAGTCAAAACTGACAGAAAATAAGTTAATAAAGAGCATAATACATATTATACATCATGAGCTGTCTTGCAACATAAATTGTACAGTTGCCAATCAAGCAAGCCCATGTCTACTAAGCACAGACTACTCAGGTTTAAGGAGCTGCCCTCTGCTTTCTTTTGTTGCTTTTGCTGTGAATGCAGTGAATGGGCCACAGTGTCATCACTCACACTTTCAGACAGGACCCTCACTGGCTGAAATTGGCAATAGTTCTGTTTAGGCATTTCAATTAGTATCAGAGTGTCAGGAAGGAAGATTTGATCCTTTAAATAGCATGCTGAACCTAATAAAAATACCATATAGCTCAGAAATAAATGCAAAATTTTGCAAACTGTTAGGTGCAGAGAAAATTGTAGATCCTCAGGGCATGAGATTTCCTTTGAATCAATATGCTGTACACTGCTGGTGATAGCCTTTCATTAGCTTCATTAACTTCAGCTTCTTAATTTGAGCTCTCAGCATCTAGTCCTGGATCCATTCTCTCACAGACACTTTCTATAGTCTGGGTGCTTGAAGCTTTGTTGCAGTATTTTGCAAACACAGTAGAAAGTAGCAATATTGTTAGATGTGTCCTTGGATGCCCTGTGATTTGCAGCAGCAGCAGGAGTGGTGATCTTGTATTCAGTATCAAACAATAGCTCACTATAGAATTTTCTAAACTAGAGTTGGCTTCTCACCATGTCCCAGAACCAACCTGGCATTTCACAATACAGAAATCAAATGTCTTTTGGCAGCATCTGATGTCATACTTGCTTAGAGCATGATCTCAGAATTTGGCTGTCATGAGTCATTCTATCTACTCAGCTGTGAAAAACAGGAAAAATTGTGGGCATCAGCAGTGCTGTGACCTTTAAACAGTTTTAAAGAGATTGACAAAAGGCAGAATTCTCATTAGAAATTTTAAAGCGCTAATATATGTTGGGCTTTTTTCAATCCATGAAGGTAATGGAAGCCTATCACCAGACTTTCATCACTATCATATCACTTCAAAGGAAATCTCATTTGAACTTACAAGCAAAATGACAGTAGAATGTGCCTGGACAGAAGAGTTCCACCTCTCTTTGCACTGTCCTGACATGGGTGGGGTGTTTGCCCATTTGAGGGAAGGACAACTCCTATCTTCCTTTTGGCACATTAGCCAGAGTTGCATTGAGAAGCAAAAATGTGATCCCTGTTGGGTGCAGACATCACATTTGATATTCAAAGGTATAGTTTATGTTGAGGACCTGCTGCAATTCTTTAGAAAAAAATAATTTGTATAATATGCAAGTATTACTATGCTGCCAAACCTCTGAGGTTACTGGGGTAAAACTGAGGTTTCTTTAAGAGCTTGTGATTTGACCAACCTGATTAGCATGTGATATACCGAATGTATCACTTTTGAGGCTTGACTAGTATCATAAATCAAGTGCTACTTAAGTAATGTTTGAACACCAGTTAAGCTGTAAATGAATTATGGGATGATTTTACACGGTGGTCATCAGCAACAGACATAGATATGTGAGGAAAGCAGACCAGAGCTTCATATCCTGATCCTTTCCTATATTCTTTTATCTTTAGTAAAGGTTTGTTGCTTCTGCTTCCTGTCTTACACAGGTAGTGATTGAAGACATGAAGATACCTTGAAGAATAAAGTGATTGTATAAGAAAGGGGTTTGTTTTTTTAATATAAATAATACATTAATAAACAGAAGGTGGTACAAGATTAAAACATTAAAATAATAACAAGGCAGAACAAGTTGAAGATTTTAGAGCAATCTTTATAGTGAGTTGTGTGATACATGTTGATGTCTGAAAGTCCCTTGTTTTGGGGACATGTATAATATAAAGGTCATGCCTTTCTTTTACTGTTATCTTTCTGACTATTATAGTTGCATAATAAGATTTTTAAATGAGAAGTTTAAGGACTACAGTATGAACAGATTTGACATACTAGCAGTTTGTGCCCAGTCTGCTAGTTGTGCTGAGCTTTCAGTTTCCATATCAAACTTTTTGTCTTAGTGTCCTTCAGATGGTCTTTCTCTCAGAACTTGGGAGTGATGTAGTTGTACCATGGAGTTACATTAGTAAATCTGGGTAGGTCTCTTTTGATCTGGACCCAACTGAAGCTGGGACTGAGCAAATCTGCAGTCTCCCTCTCCTGCAAAGATCACAGTAATTTCTGCACACCTCATGTTGCATCATATACACTCAGAACTGGAATTTATCTCTGGCAAGAGCTGTGCTTTCTGAATTATGTTTGGCATGGCTGTTGTGAAGTATTTATCCATTTCCTGGTGTCAGCTACTGAATCCAACAGGATTATGGTCCCTTTTAAATAAAATCTAAACTTGTCATCTGCTACTGAATCCAAGAGTTATTATCATTTGTTTCATGGGCTTCTTATCAACAGCTAATTTTGGCCTATTGGTCTTGAAACAGCTTCATTACACCTCATCAGCACCTGTTTTGGCTAAGCTATGATGTGGCTGAAGCTGAAGTGCAGGTGGCTCTGCTGTCTAGTTTGATTTGGATCGATTGCTGACTTAATAACATAAGAGCAAAAAAGGCAGCTGAGCGTCTGTCTGCCTTTTTCTGTAATAAATGTGCATGAAGAATCTCTGCATCTGCCATCTGACATTTCAGATTGCTTTCCCTTCAGTGGAGGTCTTTCCAAATTGTCTCAGAAACAGCAAGAATAGGTGCTTGTGGTTGTTTTTCCTGGCATATCAGTGGTATATGGAGATACACTGGTTCTGCTTCCTCTGTTTCTGTCACTGCAGTTTATAGGTTGGCCATTAATTTTTCTGTCAAATTGCAGTCTGTAGCATATGTATTAGATGGCATCTATAATACATGGCACCTGCATGCTCCATTCTGTTTGCTTAGTTTGGAATTCCAGTGTTTTTTCTGTACCAATACATTATCTTTATGTTCCTTTCACTGATCACTTTAGTTGCTCTTTCAATGAGTGGCATGTTTCTAAGACTAGGTCTATGGCTTTAAAAATGTAAAACTGATTTGCTTTCACTCTTTCTTAGATTATATGTGGGTGCCAGGAATGCAAGCTCTGCAGTGTATTTTTTCTCACTATTCAATACAAATATTTATTCAGGTAAAGACAAAACAAGACACTTCTATATCTACTGTACTTTCTGGACTCATTGAATGTTTTGATGATTTGTTCCAGCATCTGGGGGCATTATTCCAACAGGAGTGTCCTGATTACCTTCTCCCTCCCTCCCCTACTCTCCCTCCATAGCCCATCAGTGTTATACTGATGACTTTTCTCGCCTTCCATTATAAATTCTGTATGGAGACGTAGTACTCACTTTCACAGTTTTAACGCTTGTACCCAGATTTTGTCTGGAAATCCACCATGACTGGTAGCTGGCATCACTCCATGTTGATGATTTCCTTTGTTTCTCACCCATATTCTCTCTCTTTGTAAATTGTATTTTCTATATTATTGTGGTACTCGCAAGACTGACCTCTGCTGTCATCTTCCATATGCCACATGCTGAGTAGTAACATAAGAAAATGACACATTTCTTAAGGTTTTAAATTGAAAGAACTGTAACAGAACAGAAGCCTTGTGGCAAGCCAGTGTTCCCAGATGGGAAAGACTACATTTAAGGCCTTTGGTGCTATTAATTTTTAAAGGCTGCAAAGAGTGAATAAAGTGTGAATGAATCCTGATGGCTGACAAGGGATGGAGAGGCCTGAGCTAACCAGTGCCCTCTCAGCACCTGTGGCCCTGATTTCTCTGTGGCTTCATTTTGGAGCAGTCTCAACATGAGCTCAGGGAAGCATTACCAGTGGGAATAGGCTTGCCAAAATATGCCTTTAGACTCTAATGCTATGCTGGCAGTAGTGTGATGCTCTGCAGGTGAAGGGGAGATGCTGTTACAAAGGTGTTTGCACCGGGAGAGGGGGGATTCAGGTGCAAAGCTGCTGAGCTATTTTGAGGGTGTTTCGCTCCTTTTAACCCATGATGATTAGTTGATATCTGGGGGCAGTGTTTTTACAATTGATGATGAAATGTAATCATTGCAATTTTGTCTATATTTATGAACTCCCATTTCCCTGAGTGCCATAACAAGTAAACGCAAGAGACTCATTGCTTTAATAGTCTCCTCAGACAATGGTCTACCCTAAGCCCCTCTTTCTTGCTTAATTTCTTTATCGGAATCATCCTACATGCTCTCTAGTTGTCTCTGGGGCTTTCCTTCTGTCTGCTCTATCTGTGCCTGTATTTCTGCCCTTTCTCATCCTTTGTGCATAGCTTAACTGAACAACATTCATTGCCCTGAATTTGAACTTAGTCCCTAAGGAAAATTGCAGTGGTTGGTTGTTTTATTAGGCCTCTGTTTTGGGTGCTGACCTCCAGTGTTTCTTCTCTTCCATGGAAGTGCTGTAATCAGATTTTCACATTTAGCCTACTATGTTATACTCAATAAAACGCGACTCCTAAATTTGATTCTACTATCAGATAACTTTCCTATTCTTATTTATAAATGACAGTAGATTTTGTTTTATGCTGTCAAGCTGCAATTTTCCTTTTCTCCGCATGAAGTTTTTCTTGTTTTGCATAGACTCCATGTTTCAGAATAGAAAATAATTGACTTTTAAGGTCACCCAGGGAAGATATTTAATTTCCCAGGTTTCTGGGTGTGGCATGTTAACCAATCACATTTATTACCTTTAGGAAGACCTCTCGGACATTTGAACTTGACCTTGTTTTCTGCCAGTAACACCTGGCAAGAGAGCTAGACAAGTTACATTGCAGATATGTTCAAGATTTATTTTAGGTAAAGGGTGTTTGTAAGATGTTTTTGTGCCAAGTTATGTCTGGAGTGAATTTTACAGCAAAAACTAAATCAGAGGCAAGCAGTACAGAAAGAAGTGGAAAGGGGAGTAAAATAGGAAGGTTAACAGACCCATAACTATAATAAAAATGGTTGTGGAGAGCTCTATGGTATTAACTTAGATAATTGCCAGAGTCATAAAATCCAGATTTTTCTGTCTTCAAGGCTCTTGGGAACTGCTGGAGATGAAGAAAATTAAATGTAATGGTTCATATATAATTCAGAATTTTGTTGCTTTTTATCATTCTCAAAAGAGTAAAAGTGACCTACTTTCTATATGTTGTAGTTTAGTGAGAAATTCCCCTGACTCCCAGTGTTAGCATGCTTGTTCTCTTCTTAAGCAGGTGCTAACTCCCATCTCTGCTTTACTACTGCTGGCATAGTATGTGCTAAATGTGTTGTGACATTCTTTCCTTTCCGTGCACGGTAAAGATGGTTGTGCTCCTTCCCAGATTCTGGTTTTGTTAAGCTTCTGGGATTAATGTAGGATGTAAATTAATTTTCTGCATGTTAGTTGTCATCCACAGTAGAGGTAATTAAATAACAAGCTCTCCTCCAAGATTTGTGTTTTTACAATTGATAAGTTACATGTAATGATGGCTTAAAACAGAAAAAAAAGAAAAAAGATAAAAATGAAAGACACATGTATAAAAAGATATCGCTTCTTGTTTATTTGCTACAATGTATGTTTTGAATAAAATGGGAAAGAATAATTAGAAATGTACTTGGAACTCAGAGGACAGTCCGTAGTAAGGCTGGATTTGAACACGAAATATTTCAATCCAGAAGACTTCTTCCAATCCATCTTCACAGAATCCAAGAACAGCCTAAAAAATCAGAGAGAAAAATAGGAAATTTTACTTAAGGTTAAAAATCAAAGTAGTTTTCATTTACTGTGTAACCCTACAGTAGTATGCTAGAGAGACTACGGAACAAATCTTAGTTTTGATTCTGCCCTCCAAGAAGTGCTAATGTTTAGTTTGCTGGATCTAGTTCTGTATGGAGGAAAAGGAGAGAACTTTAATGAGTTTATATTTTCCCATCACACTGCTGAACTTAATGATTATTGAGGAAATTCTTCAAATTTTTCGGTTCTTTTCCCAGTATATGGTTTCCTTCATGGATGGAGACAGCTAGAAACATGTTATTCATCTTTTGGTAAAATAGAAATTTCATTGACTAGTTGGAGATGTTGAGATGTATGATGGGCAGTGCTCTAGTTACCTTTTCTTAGAGAAGTAGCTACACAATTTGATTCTCAGATGTATATACAAGAAGTAAAACAAAATAATATTTTTCACTAAATGGAATTTATCCTTTAGAACTGTTTGCAGGGAAATATTTGAGAAGTAAGCATGGTTCTGTTTAGCCATGTTTTATTTAGTTATTTATTTGAAGTAAACAGTTTCTTCCAGCTATGGATATTAGACCAGTCAGCAAGAAGACTTGTTCATATATTTTTGTTTTACTTTTGTGATCCAAGTGTTAGGATTTGGGAGTTCGGTTCCAAAGGGAATGAATTTACATATGCAGGACACGTTGTTCAAGGAGCTAATACTTACAGTAAACAGAGGTTGCTTAACTGTTGAGTAATGCTACAGTAGTTATTTCCAATATTTTGCAAGAAACAATGTTCATGCAATGTTTTACCACTAGCAATTTGTTAGTGGTTTTAATTTAATGCCAAAAAAAAATCTCCAAGGGCTGTAATTTCAAAAACATGGTGCATCACATATTGGGAACTATACCCTCTTTCTGCTTTTGTAAGGTAAGATATATATGAAAGAGACACAATTTCTTTTCTCCCATGAATAGTATTTAAAATCTACATGCTGTAAGAACACTCTTGTGACATCACAAATAGTAAATTATATCCACAGAAAGGAGATGCAAGTATGTGCAACTTACTGCAGGTTAAAGAAAGAGCCTTTAAAAATACTTGAAGAAAGTCTTTCTGCAATTAATTACTTCAGGAAGACAGAGACAGTCTGACATGGCCTTATTTCCCTTCTGATGTTGGAGCAGTGATGTGCTTACAGTATAGTCAGGTCAAACCTAGCAGTACTACAAGTCTATACCTAAGTGAGAAGTACTTTTTATCTTAATTCTTTGTATAGTGTATTTCATTTATTGTGATTAATATTTGAATGGAAACAGTTTTAAAGTGACTGAAAAGAATTATTTGTAAAGCATCCCTATGATGCCTGTAACCCTGTGAGCACAGACACTTTGGAAACAGATTAGTGGAGGAAGATATACAGGTTACCTTTATTAAAAGCTTCTAAGGTGCAAGCCAAGAAGGTCTGACCTCGTGACCAGGAAACTTACAACTTTTATACCAGATATTAATATCCAATCAGCATTCTCACTTCCCTTGTGAGCCCACCCATAGGGACCTGCCGAATTGCCCCATTTCCATGGGGAGGCAGTTAGGCCCTCTTCTGATGTTTTGTCTTCTGTTATCTGCACGTGGCCTCTCACAAACATCATGGCCTTGGCAAAACCTGAGAACAGCACCCTAATCTTGTGGGAAAGACATTCAATAACTGCACTTAGGATTTGAGCAACCCAGAAGAACTGATGTGATTCTAAATCTACCAAAAATACATTAAATCCTTAGGCATCACCTAAATCTTGCTTACCCCATATCCCATAAATATTCGTATTCCTCTACTTTAGTATATTTCATTGTTACATAACATTATTGCAAGAAGTTTTTCTTTACACTAGAAATAGGTGGCAATCTCCTAGTGAAGGTCAGCTTTAGTAAACGCTCCTATTAATGTAATGCTCATCAAGTTCTTCCATTTGAGATAGACACAAGTTCTTATTTTACAGATGAAGAACTAAGGAATAAGGTGAATGGAAAGCCTTTGAAATGTCTTACTCTTGTTAAGTGGCAGACAGAGGTTAAAGATTTTATCTTCTATGCTTTTGCTTTCTTTGCTGCTGTGACATTTATGTAGGTAGGCATGCCTACATATATAGGTATACACATATTTCAATATCTGTATTAAATAGAGATATAGTCTTGAGCTAGGTTTGCTTAAAATCTACTTTTCTCTAATCAGACATTTGAGTCCAAACTACCGGAGACTAAGCATGACTATTTCAAAGGGAAACTAGGACTTTTCCAACCTTTCTATCACCAGTTTAATGACAGTCTCTTTGCTGGTGCAATCCTATCTTTATCACTTTCTTTCTAAACAGTAACATAAAATCCTCTTGGCCTGAAGTAAGTAATTCATGTGTATTTATTTATGTGGAGTAATACTGTGTATGCCTAAATCCATAGGCAGTTATTTCAATGAACACATCTACATTGCATTAGATGTTGTCAGGTGTCATGCAGTTCCAAATGGATTGGTCTTTGGTTGCTTCATTTTTTTAAGGCAGCCTGAACAAATCTTTGGGTGACCCTTGGGAAGGCTTGCCTCCAGTTTGACTTACAATTTAAGATGAGACATATCAACCTGATCATTATTTACGTGAAACTCATGACCAGTTAGTATCCACTTGTGAAAATAACTATAAAAGTAGATCTCTTCACAATTTCTTTTTTCTATTCTTTAGCCATTACATTTACTGATAACTAAGAGCAGAACCTGTATCAGAGAGTCTGTGTGTGAGAGTCTGTGCCTTAGTGTAGAAAACCCAGGAAATATTTGGGAATTCATACTAATGTCCCTCTCTAGAGCTTGCTTTACAGATAATTATGGGCCATTTAAATACTGCATGTTTCATGTTCTTCGGTGAAGCATCTACAGGAGAAGACTGGCTTTCCATTCAGATGTTGAGGCACACACAGCACTACATGGAAAAATACCAAGAATGGTTTGCCAGATTCCTCATGAAGTTTTTGATGGGATGTCAACTTGTTAGTTTAAAGACAAAGTCTGCAGCAGTGTCTTGTCATATGAAGTAAGAGAACAGTACATGAAGGAAAGAATCTTGTGCTGGAAACCTGTGACTTTAGTAAAGGTGGCAGGTAAATTGTGATGGAGTTGCTGGCAAAGATTGTGCTTTGGAGTGGAAAAGTGAGCACAGAGTTATCTGGCAAGTGATTGTGAGGAAGAGATGCTGACCAGGACAGGTTTCATCTAACCAAATGCACATTATAGGTGTGAGTGCTTCGAAGTAGATCTGCAAGCAATGTAAAGCATGATGTAATCACAGCAGATGCAGAATGGAATATTTTTTTTTCATTGTGAAAAATAGTACAATATATTTTCTCTGGTTTTGTTAAAAAAGCTTAAATAGAAAGTACAGAAAGATACAGAACAAAAGAGGAGAAATCAGTGCAATAAGGAAAAGGGATGAAAAAGGAGCTAATGAGGTGGATTGAGAATTGGAAGTGGTGATACAGAAGTGAAAATGACACTTATGTAGAAATTACATATGAGAACGAAGTTAGTGAAATGAGAAAGCTGAATGTATTTCCCCCACTGTGGAACTGAATAGCATGCAAGGTAAAGTGAGGGAAAACCCATGAAGGCAACAAATAGAGGAAAGGTTGTGTTAGGGTGGAATGTCGCTGGGGAAATGATGTGCACAGATTACCATATTTTCTTCAGTGTGTTTCACTGCTTATTGCCTTTCAGAATTGATAACTTCCTGATGACTGGGTGTCAAAATATTTTGTTCCATCAAGGAAAAATTTGCTGATGGGATTTCATAAATTTTTTTTCTGTATGCCATTAGTTGTCATTAACCAGGTCTTCTTCCTACTGCCTTTTAGACCCGATGTATTGCTGTTTTACACAACTCCTCCTAAAGAAACACTCAACATGAGCAAGTTATACAAGTATTCTACAGAGTTTGCCAACACTTGAGGGCAGGAACACTCAAACATTTTTGAACACTTTGGTTCTAATTTAGGACTAATTGGAACATACCTCATCTCCACAGTGTCATTTTCTTTAGAAAAGAACATTGGTTTCATATACGAAACAAAAGGATAATCATGAAAAGCCATCTGTGGGCTTCTTTAATAAACAGAAGCATGAGATAACCCAAAGAGCTCTTGCACATTACACTGAAACTTCATGTCACAGAAGTTTGCAATCCCAGAGATTGTTTGGAAGTAAGAAAGTCAAAGCTATTAACTATTAACAAATGAAACCGTTAACCAAAAAAATCAGTCTATACTCCAGCCAATATTATGAGTATGTCCTTTGATATGGCATTCCTAGAATCCCCTAACAGTAGCAATAAAATATTTGTATTTGCATTTCTAAACACTTACAAAGAACTTCTTCCTCTAAAGGAGTAGAGGTACATTCAGCATAAATAGTGAAGCCTTTTCAATATCCACTTTATAAATCTATATTTTTCCACCAGTGAACATTACTTGGATCTGTACAGCTGTGAAAGACACAGAGAAAAGCTGGTCAAAAAATGGGAAAATCTTGGGTCCTGAATTCTCAAAGATTCTTTTCTCCCATGTGAAGGGCTACTATAAAATATTATTTTATATTTATTTGCATAGGAGCTGGTTAAAATTCAAGTTTGGATATTGAGGATACATATAAACACTCTACAATATGATGATTAAAAAATGTACTTGGCATATGGACCATTAATAGCAAAATTACTTTAAAAAGGGTGGGTCACCTAGATTTTTTGGTTTTGTCACCTGGTATTGTGTGTAAGGTTAAAAAAAATCTAAATTGCGCTATTTTGCTGTTGAAAATGAGTGACCCCCATTTCTTTTTCTGAAGGTGAGTGTATATGAATGAGATGAGCTAGAATGCCAGCTAGCAATATGCCAGCTATGGCATGGTGGTTGTCCATGTGCAGGACATTGCCCAGCAGAAAATGCAAACTAAATGAAAAGTCACTTCTTTATGAAAGGTGGAAGAAGCTACCAGGCATTCACAGCAGGAGTAGCTAATGCACTATAAAAAGCTGCTCTATTTTCTCACCTTGCTCTCTGGAATACTGTAAGAGGGAAGGAACTACGGAGAACCTTGAAATTCAGAGCCAATTATTCTTCCCAAGTTTTGCATGGTTCTCAGGATGGTGAGCAATGGGTTGCTATTCTGCACAGCAGCACAGCTGTACAGCTACTGGATTTGCTTCAACAAAACATCAACTTTTCAGAAAAAATTGGCTGCAAGAAGATAACAGATGTACAAAAGAAAATAGGGGAAGGATAACTCTTCACTTCTTTATATTTTGTTTACTAGAAATTTTTAAAGGGAGAAAAAACTTAACTGTTATGGCAAGTTGCTATTTTTGCCCTTATAAACTAATTTTATTGTACCCATTTTTTCATATTATTGCACCACAGATAAGAGTGTTGTTGTTGCAGCTTGGCAGGTTCATATTCAACCTTCCTCTTCCAAGTACTTGTGTCTTTGGTACCATTTAAATGGCAACAGAAGCTGGCAAGAATCTATGGCTCTGCTGTTCGTTCTTGTAAAGAATGAAAAACACTCTGGTTAACTCTTGTCTTTGTTTAGTCTATTGTTTCAGTTTCTTTGCAATGACAATGGCAGACATTTTACAGGAGAGAATTATGGTTCAGTCTCTAAGAAGTCTATTTCTGTTTGCTTACAAACTAGTCTTTTGGGGGCTTTGTTGTATTTGTACTTGTTGTAGCAGTCATGGACACTGATTCCCAAATATGGGACTGTAACTTCAGCTTGGGGTTATAATTACAAAAACATAAAAGGCACAGGAACTAGGAATATTGACATGATCCCAAAAGTGTTACAGAAAGAGAGGTCATGATGCCCTGTAAGTGAAGCTGTGACTGGAAATGTTCGGGACTTACTGTCCCAGTAAACCTATTGTCCTCATTATAAAACCTCTTTGTGGCCACCGTACAAACACATAACAAAAAGCTGTCTCTTGTCCAGGAAAGCTTATTTTCTAATTTACAGTTTCTTTGAGCAGCTACTCTCCACAATAAATCTCAAAAGGTTGCTTTGTGTCAACAATCCATTAGAGTTTTCACTGAAGCAAATGCTGAACCCCAGCAGCACTGACCTACATATGCTCCCGCGTGTTTACAGTAGGAGTGGTTGTGTTGGTAGCACTCCATCCTGCCCCTGACATTGGCAAAAAAGCCTGTGTCTACAGAGGCATGTGAGGGCAGGGAAGAAGGCAATGATATTTCTGAGGATGTTCTCCCAGTTCTTCCACAATTTGCAGGTCAGGGACTTTCTGAACCGGAAATAATGATGTGGGTTTGAGGTGCCTTTGCTTCACTGGATTCTTCTTCCATAAATTTGTCTCATTGAACTCATGTCAACTGCATCTGGGGCACAGTGTTCCACTCCATAATTGCTTATTGTGAATATGCCTTGTTTTATGTGTTCAGAGGCTGCCACCTGCTAAGTTTCAAGATTAACTCAGTTTGTTAGGACAAGCAATACTATCTTGGGATGACCCCAGATAAAAGAAATAACCAAACACACAACTGTATTACACTAAAAAATTGTTGAATGTTATGATAGTGTAGACCCCAACACATTTTAAAAATATGTATTTTAATAATTAAAAGCTTCAGTCAGTGACAGATAGCTGTACATAATGTCAGGAAAAGTCACTAGTGATGGGAGAAAAGCCCACAAAAATTAGCAAGGAAAACTCCCCAAACTACTCTTCTGCCTAGCAGCTGTAATGTACATAACAAGATAGGCTCCTTGCTCATGAGAGACAAGACATATGGAGACAAGACACATGGAAAGCAGAGAAGTTTGTCTTATTGTTAATGCATCATTGGATTTTTGGCTTATAGTGGTTCAGAAATTGCATCAGATGAGGTTTTTACTCTCCATCTTTTTAAAAAAAAATCACTTTTATATATGGTATGTCTACAGCATGGTTACAAAAATCATTTAAGTTAACCTACCTAGAAGTCCATGCTGGTGCAGCAAATGGTGCAACTGAACTCAGTTTATAGGAGCAGCAGTCTTTCCTCACCTCTGAGGTGAACTGCCAGGCAAGCACACACCTTAAGCTCTAAAAGTGACCACAGTAGTCTTCATTTGCTACATCTTTTTTAAAATGTATTTTTGACTACTTGAAAATTTTGCATGAGCAGTTGATCAGAAACAGAACATGTATTTAGACATTCACGTATCTTGCAAGTAAAGTTTTGCATGTTGTACAAACAGAAATTCACTGTATAATTCACATGAATACTTAAAATAATTATTAAACAAGTCTTTGTTTTCATGCTGGGCTGAGGTTTCTTCCACATCTGTAGTAAATTGTCCTAAGGAACATTGATTCAAAGAACCAAACTGGCTTTTAGCAGCATGGTTAAGGGTAGGCAGATGAGTCATGAAAAAGATTGCTATTATAGTTGATCACAGAAAAAAAAGAAAAAGATTCAGCAAGTAAAATACATAAAATTTAATTTCTTTAGCAAGATAATCTGGTTTTGCCAAGTTTTCTGCCACCCTTTTAACAGGCTACCTTCTATGTCTGATGGGATTCTATGAATGGAGGAAATGCTAGAAAATAAAAAAATACTAAAAATATGTGCACCACTTGGACAATTTTCCAGCTTGTGATTGATGGTTAAGATTTCTGTATCATACATATTATCTTTATGTGGCTTTTGCAGCCTGGGTTTGATTTGCACACTATCTGATGTAATCTAGTGAGCAAATGCTGGGGCATCAGTTCTTGCAAGCTTCTCTCTCCAAGCTGCACAAATAATTGTCTTTTATGAGTTATTCCTTTACCTTTTTAGGGGGAGTGTTAGAGGCTTCTACCTTCCTGGTAGTGAGGGAGAACTGTGTCACATTGCTAGAAATTAAGAAAATCTGCATTAAAAAAAATGCTTTTTCTCATGGTACTACCCTGCAGAGTATGTATGTGTGGCTGGAAAGTTACTTTTATTTGTTTAACTTGAGGCAGATAGTGTATAATGTGAAAGTTCAGTGGAAGCCCAATTCGAACAGCCAGATCATACACTAGGATCTGAAGAAACTAGGGCACATTATAATGGAGGAGGAAAACCCAATATGAACCAGCCTTCTTGAAAAGGGATATAAAATATATTAATCTGTGATATTAATCTGTGTTATTTTAGGCAGAGGGAAATGAGCCAAATTAGAAATGATATTAGTCTTGCAGGTATTCCAAAGAATAGTGATGGTTTTAAAAATATAGCTAAATAATTGTGGGAGTTCTGTTCTGCTTTGGGTTTTGTGTGTTTCTTCATTAGTTTTGCACAAGGCCACATGTGAGCATGGCAGGTGAAGTTAACTCTTTGGAAACAACTCTAGAAGAACACGTTCTGGTGCTGGCTGCATATGTCAAATGTCATACTACTGCTGTTTCTGATTTCTGTCTTGCATAGTAAATGGGCATTGACCAAAAAACATAGAGGAAGGAATAGTGTAAACTTAACTTTCAGGTTTGCATTAGCCACATAAGGAAAAAATTTCTGATCTATGATGTAATTTGAAAACCCAAGCTATGCTTATGCAAGAATTAAATATTCTATCCATATCTGATTTCCTTTTTATCAAAAATCTGGAGATGTTGTGGCCATTACTTTTGTGAAAAGCCACTCACTTTTCTTCAACCATTTCTCCCTATGCTCTTTTACCATCTGTTGATGAATATAAGCAAATATTGTTATTGTAAAGATACTCTTTAGTCTGGCCTGTAACGTGTGATCCAAATTAAATCTTGGCTCTCTGGAGAGTTGGTGATTTTTAGTGGTTCTGAGTATGTGTGACTGAGAGTGTGTATAAAACCCACAAACCACCAAGGTCATTTTTATTTATTCATCTGCTTTGGAGACCCTGCCCCTACATGGGGAGGGGGTGCTAGAAATCTGGATGAATGAGGTAAGTTCTGCTTACATATGGAGTGAATTAGGAAAGGCTGAGAGAGAAGAATAATGCATTTTCCAGTGTCCATCTTTATGAAATTGGAATATGTGTTAAGCAGCTGTCAACTTTACATGCTGAGCAGAATACTGACAGTAAACTTGTCATCTTTAAGTTGCTCATTTTACCAATATGTTTCTCTTTGGTCTTGATGGAGGGAAAAACTTAGGCAATCTCAACTATATTAAGTAGTGAAGCACACCAAGTTAAAATTGTTTGAATGGAAAATTTAGCCACATTAATAATGCATCATCTTTTTTCTATTTTGAAAAAAATAGTGGCAAAGGTTAGAGAACAAAATTTAAATATAACCAAGTTAAATAAAGACTGAGTGGCCCCATGGTAGGAAAAGAATTAACCCAAGACAGATACAGAGGAAACAAAAATATGGCAGGTCTATTTTCTGTATCTGTAAATAAATACAAAATGAACCACTGAAAACTGACTTGAGACACTCGCCTTGATTTTGGAGGAGATAATTCATTGTCAATGTCAGAATAACAACAGGGATATGTCAGGTGTAAGTGAAAAAAAGAAATGAGTTCTTAAATAGTATTCAGAAAAATGCTTAAAATAAAACCAACAGTGTGTGGAATGATGTTCTTTTGGGTAATAGTTGCCTACATGATATAATTCTCAGTAAGTAAACAGGGGAAGATCTTACATTTCTGCAGTATTTTACAGTGTGAAATTAGGCCATTTATCCAGATGTCTTGGTTATGTATCCAACTGGGCAAGCCAAAAAGGTTATTCTGCTGTTTCATTGAATAAATTTCTTTGTAAATTAAGCACACTACATTTATAAAGCATTTGGCTAAGCAGCTACCTGAATTGATGCAGAGAAAGAGTATGAAATATATCCCAAATTAATATCGTGTGTTTTCACTTGTGCTAAGAAATATTTTCCTCACTGAAATGTGAAATGTTAGTGTGAACTGTAATTAAATCTTAAGAATAGGGTGACATCCAGGACTTCATTTCCAAAGATATAGAAAGCAGAATGAGTACAAAAGCTACAATTCCAATATGAAAAAAGAAAAAAATTTCAATAGTGTTACTAGAGGCCAAATTAAGTAGTCCCTACCTGATTAAAATGACAGTGCACAATTTGAAACAACACTGAATAAGTCACCAAATTGGAAACCTTGTTATCAGAAAAATATTCAGCAGTTTGAATCGAGTGTATTGTGAATCAATGTAGTTCATATCCTTCTCCAAACTCAGAATTCTGAGGTACGTACCACTCACACTGTTAGTGCAATATTTGGGTAACTTAAATGATTCAAACGTATGAACAATGAGTTCCTCCTGGCTCCCAGGAGGAGCTCTATGTCCCCTCTTCTGGACAGCAGAAATGATTTCAGCTCTATACCATGTATGCTGCCATAAAAGAAACGCTTTCATTTATTCCCTCAGTTCCGAAGGTTAAGTCAAAGTGTTAACATAAATGTTTACACTAAATATAAACCAGGTTTTCTACTAATTCTTTTTTTGGTTTTGATTTCTCAATATTTCTTAGTATTTCTCTTGATTTGGCAGGTCAATCTGTTTATACAGGCACTGACCATGATTTCTTTCCATTGGTTTTGCTTTTGCAGGAGGCAATCAGAACTTTGTAGGGTCAGGTTGGGTTTGTTTGTTTTTTTTTTTTAATTCCCAGACTTCTTTTAATTGAGAGATGAAGAGAGACAGAGAGACGGAGGGAGAAAGAAAATCTGATGTTTTCTTAACAAATACATTTTAAAGTGTATTTGCATAAGGGCAATATTCTTAATTGAGCCTTTTATAAGAAAACACCAAACTTCTCCTAAATTGCAATAGTCCTTCTTTAAAAAACAACACTCTAAGAGCTAGTTAGTCTAAACATGCTAATATAGAATAGATCTAGCTCAAAAATACAAAGCTGATGAGGTTCAGCCTTGGGTTGCTTCCTGAGTCATTGCTGTGATCTACAAAATAGCCAACGTTTGATGTTTCTGGTTTCAGATTTATCTCAAGCATTTCAGCGTAAAATTATAGGGGAAAATATAATATATAGTACATGAACTGACAGAATTGATTTTGCTCAAAAGTAAGCAAAACTTGTTGAGGATTGAAATTAAATTTGGAAAGTATTGGCACAAGCACAGCTTGGTTTAGTACTACAATTAGAACAAATCTGCAGCCTTCATATACCCAAACTGACATCAGTCTGGAATGACTTTTCCAGATTGAGTAGTATGGTGAGGAACAGAGTAACGTGTAGGCATCCTCAGCAGTGGCATGCCAAACAATGACACACATGATTTACTTGTTCAGTGTTTGATAAAGAAACTGCTACAATATGAATGTACTTCCCTACATCCATCCAGATGGCTGGACACTACAAAAATGGATAATTTAAATGTGCAACTGGGATTTGCCTTTAAGAAAGCTCTATCTTACAGCATGGTCTGAAATGATCTCATGATTTGTAAATAGTTTTCCCAGATTAATTATAATCCTGAAATTTCAGTAATATTTTAAATCACCCTGATTATACAGATAGATTCTAGTCTTTGTGTGTATAGACATGATATACATAATTAGAGCAACGTGCTTCAGGCAAACCAACCACAATCATGAAATTACTTTTGCCCATTAAACTGTACAGGAGACTGTGATTACATCCTTTTTATTTTTAATATGAGTTCCCTGAAATTCCAAGCTCTCAAATGTTTCAAACCAGCTGTAGTAGTGAGATTTTTAATTACACTGTTGCTCTGTGAGTGACATATAGCTCCTTCTCAGTTTGAATTAGCCCTGGACAAACAGATAGGAGTAATGCAAACTAAAATACTAAATGCAGAACAGCTGTTAATAGACATGAATGCCTTGATTGAAAACACTCTCCTGGTAGTTTTCTCTTGTGTTGCTATGGTAAAAAAATTACAATTTTATTAGAGGTTTTCTAAAGTGTCAGGTGTCCTTTAGAGCAGGTTTCCTGTGCTTTTACCTTTAATTTTGAAAACCAGGTTCTTAATTTGTAGTTTACTTCTATATAGTGAAAATGTTGCATATTATTGTTCCTGCAGTAACCTAAACCCCATTCCCAATAAAAATGCATCTGGACAGAATCTTTTCTGGGGAATGGTCTAGCCTGTATTGGTTATATTTTGTCATGATTTAGTGGTCATCAGAGAGCTTCCTGTAATTGAAAAAAAAGAAAATAAAATAATTGAACTAGCTGAGATATTAATGAGAAGTGTATTTTTCATAAATTGTATTTATATTTTAAATTTTAATTTGGAAAATACACATGTCTAATTTAAAAATAAGCTGTGCCATTAAAAATATACCAATTTCCTTAATATAATATTATTTCATTAAATATTTGATGTGTTTTTACTTAGGGCAGAGAATGTTACTAGTGTCATACAAATAGATGTCCTGAGCCTTATTTCCATCACAGTATCAATTCTTCACTGCTGCTGGAGTATTTAGAAAATAAACAGGGAAAGCATAACAAAACTGACAGAACAAGACTGTCTTAAATTTTGGTCTCATAGTCTGACTGCACAGGTGCATTTAGCTTGTTAATTGTGTCATCAATAGCTTAGAATCCAACAGCTTCTCGTTTTGGTGCTTCTCAGCTCAATAGCACTTTGTGTAACCAAATACACAGCTTTGATACAAACAACTTGGGGCAAGAATCCAGAACAGTTGCAAAAGCATCCATTTTTTTCTTTTTGTCTTGAAGTAGTGTCACTGCTGAGCATGACTTTTCATAACTGGCTGTATTTCTAAATTCACTTTCTATCTTCTTTTTCTCTCTTTCATACTCAGGATTTAACTAGACATCACAGGTTTCTGTTGACTTCCACAGCTGTGAACATGAATATGAACTGAACCTCAACAGAAATTAAAAGATTTTTAATATCGGAATTTCTCAAGAAATTATGTATTTTAGTCCAAGTTGTTATACAATAAGAAGTTATGTTATGCAAACCAGTTACTCAGACAGAGCCAAACAATTTAAATTTGATTAGATTTTTTATTTCAGAAAAGCATCCAGTTTTGATCTAAGAATGTGAGAGGTGAGGAATCCCTGACAAGTTATATTGTTGTTGCAGTTGGTCCCTGGCATCTCTAGAGTCACTGCCTGAACAACCACCTTCTGCTTGAGCTAAGTGTTATAACACTTGCTGCAGACAAGTGTTATTGGTGATTAGAGACATGCCCTTTCAGACTCAACAGTCAGAAACTGTGGCAGCATGAGACAGAAAACCTTAAGTTCTTTGGAATGGCAATATTTTGGATGAGCTATGTCACTTGTTTCAACTCACAACTTCTTAAGGACTTCCTTTACTTCAGAGGAGGCTAAGAGTATGTACCAAACCCTCCCTGAACAGTGGAGGGTGGGGACATTTCTCCTGGAGGAATCCAGTCCAAAAACCTAAACCACATACACTGACTCTCTCTTCTTTTGGAGGAACCTGTTCCTCTTAACTAGTTACGAAGGTGTCACAAGTAGCTAATTTAGGTACGTAACTCAGATGTTTGAATTGGGAATATGTGTAAAATACACGGAGCAGAGTATCAAAGACATTTTCAATGGTCTCATTTTTGGCCATCTCACAGAAAATATCTGAAGAAGCTGCATCAAGCTCATTTTGAAATCTCTGACTTTGACTTAGTTCTCAAATATGTAACACTGCTAGTGCTGGTGCCACAATGGCCTCTTTACACAAGAAGTTTTCATAAGCCTATGTAGTTCACTTGGATCAAACGATATCACTACTCAGATATTAAATTCTGGATTCTTGGGTCAGATCTTCTTCAGTTCTATGAAAGGACATTGCAATTTCCTAGCTGGTATTAATTAGTAAATGTAATATTTTCCTCTGGAAAAGAAAAGCTAATGGTAGTTTTCTGAAAATTTAAGTCCATACAGCATGAATTGTTTATATGACTGACAGTTCTGTTACCTGTAGCTTCTTAGAGGCTAAGAAGGCACTTGGGTTTTTTACATTGCCAAATAAGCTTTATGAGGCTGAACTAGGGAAAAGCAGAGAGTCAAGGCAAACAGATTTTTCAATTACATCTGAGCATAAATTGGTTTGCTTCAGATTGCTTCCAAGTTTTCTGTTCTCTTTAAGAATAAATTATTTTGGATGAAAGCAAACTAGTTTAAGTGCAAACTAGCGCAATTAAAAGGAAAATTTATTGTTCTTTGGTTTTCATGCTGTGATAAAAGCAATGCAGTTTTCTTAATAATCAGATGTTCAATCTCAATACTTAGGACATTTCAAGGGAATGTATAACAGCTAATCTCTCACCACCAAAATTTAAACTTTAGGTAATACTCATGTCCAGGCCTTGTGAGTGTGAGTTGAAAATCTTTTACAAAATCCTAAAAGTAGGCTATATAAGTATTTCTTTACTAGCTCCATCTGACAAAAATGGATTCCTGTGTAGTATTTTCAGAATCTCTCACCACAGCTATCTTTGTTCTGGAATCTGACAGCCATTTGCTTTTTCAGCTGAAGCAAAACAAAATAAACAATGCAAAATTGTCCTGAAAAAGAACAGTGACAAAAAAAGCCCAGATGCTGAAAGAGGAAGCTGTTAGTACTTAATGGTATAGGGGTAAATCACAAACTCTAAAGGGCATTCTTAGGAGACAGAGAGGAGTGGGAGGACAGTCACTGCCTTTCTGTACTTAGCCAGCACAAGAAGGACAGCTCAGACAAATCTTGGACATGAAATTTCTTCCCACTAACAAGAGTTAACCTATTTTTAAAGCACTTACAGTATTTTGTTAGCTATAGTAATAATAATAATGAAGTTATTAATATAGTTTCACTCTGTCTAGACAGATCTATATCTAGCTGAAAATGATGAGAACAAAAAGAAGAGAAACAGATTTATTTCTGAATTCAAACATCTCTAATTCCAAAAGTTTCACTGAGTTCCCACCCCCCACTGTGCTGAAATGACACCAGTGTACAAGAAGCTGGCAGAACACAAAGCTTATAGCAAGCATGCACTGTTACTTTTTGGGATTGCACCAAGCACTCACTGCCATGTTTAGCAGCCAGGGCTCAAAGGTTGCTGTGTTTGGCCAGAGCTCATATCAAAGTTCAGGTGGTCCACTTACAGAAATAGAACTGAAATGTGATGTGTAGCAAACAGCTGTGTCCCCAAATTACTACAGAGCAGCCCAACACACCTGTCCTATCCCACCTAGATACTTATGACTCTATACCTTTGCACCACAGGCTGAGCAGCCTTGCATCCTTTAATCCTTCCACAGCAACCAACTGTTCAGTTCCTCCTGCAATAGTCACATTCCCTCAAGCTACAGGTAATCTTTCTCAAACGTGCCATATGTGACCTTCCATCCTCAGAGAAGCTGTCTGCTTCCTTCCTCTGCCTGAGAAAAAGCTCTTCCCTCTGGGAGCAGCTCTCAAATCAAGCTGCTGCCCCAAACTTTTCCATAGAGAAAACTGTCCTCTTCTTGCCTCAGGTACTACTTTTTTTCCTGCTACTTTCCTGCTCAAGTGGATGAATAGGGACCAGACATAGAAGCGGGCATTCAAATATTTAGGTGGCAGCTGGTGGTAACACAGTGCCTGTTGAATGTGTCTGAGTGGAGGGTGAATTTCTGTGTCACAATTGCACCAGTCCTGAAGTTAGAGTGCCTCAAAAACCAGAACCAGACCTTACTGTCGAGTGTTAGCTATAGTAGCTATGTGCAGTACCCACAATATCTGTGTCCATACACATGAATGTGAACTGGGTCCCAAAGCACTGGCACTCAAAAAATGAGACAATGCTTTTATTCAAGACATACCTATGACATACACCTTCAGTCTCCAGTTTGGATTGCAAGAGACCTCTGCAATGTTTCTAATAAAAAGTAATTGTTGATTTATGCATCATGGTTTAACACTTACTGAGGAAAAATTGTAACTCTTCCAGTAATGTTATTCTGAAAATTTTATCCCAGGCTTTGTCTTATATTGGGAATTTGGCTGGATTATGAATGACAAGTAGGATTCCTCAGACTTCCCAAAAGTCTTGCTTATTGAACTTTTCATTCTATAACTACTGTTAAAATGTGTATTTCAACCTTGTTTCATGATGATGCTGGTCTTCCACTTTGTTTCTGTTCAGCTGTGCTGTACTTATTATGAGGAATATCAAATGCTTCAGTTCCATTGTGAGAGTAAAGCGCATGACTGCAATGCTGGCCATTTTTCTTTAACTGGTTCCTAACTCTCCTCAGGCACAGTGCAGCTCTGTGGAAACATTCAGTGGTTTTCCATGTTTCTGGATGTTTTAAGCTCTGCTTAGTACTGTGATTTAAAACTGTTGTGTTTTCTTCGGTGAAAAAAGAGCCTCCAGAAAGTGTGCTTGCAGACCTCCTCATAGCGATGTGGAAAAAGGAGGGAAATACTGAGTATCAGTGCAGGTGGCAGTGACTTAGTGTGGTGAAAGCATCATGCTGTTGTTACATCCTTAATGCCATCCTGGCACACTGCATGAGGATCCTCTGCTACCTCAAACCTAGTCCTCAAATCCCCAAAACCTTTATCCGCCCAGATATTACCCAGCCAGCAGCCCCATCTCTCTTGATCCCATTGCACCAAGGCCTTCCCACCCATGATCAATCTACTCTGGTATTTTTGATGTTTTTTCCTTGCCAAGTCACCCCAGACTTCTCAGATTATGTCTTGAAGTTTTCTTCTCCTCCACTGTGTCCTAGATACTCATCTGTGTAAGTTCCTCATTTCTGTCCACAGTCAAATCCTTTTCCACCTGTGCATTCACCTTATCACCCTCCCTGCCCGCTCTAAGTCTGTAAGTCTGCAGGAACAACTACTGACAAGTCTATTTCTGTTTCTAAAGCTATGGATTTATGAACCTTCCCCATGCCCTCTTTCACTGCCTGCTAGCTGGCTGAACTTATCCCCTTTCTTGGATATGTCGTCAGAAATAAACATGCCCCAGCTCTTATTTCTGGCAGAACTCTAAGAAAACATGGACACAGGCTACAGTAATCAAGAATCTGCTCATATGGCAAAGAAAAACAAGAGAAGTTTGGGATAAAGAGTCCATATAGAACCCTGTTTGAACTGCTGTCCTTTAGCTCTTGATTTATTTTACTCCTGATACACTTTGCTCTTGGTTCTATAATCACTCAGGGGCAAGAAGGCCAGCTCCTGAAGGCCCACTTAATTCAGCATCTGTGGCCGAAGTGATGAGCATTACATAAGATGAACTTCAGCTTAGCATAACCAGTCCCAACTGAAAGGTACATTGCTGCACAACATATGCAAAATACATGATCATATGAAGGATGAACAAATTGCTTGGCCTCGTTTCCAAATTCTATAATCTCTTCCATGTGGGAACATCCCCACACCCAGACAGAGCCCCCATGACTTCCATGAGGTTCTGTGCTCTCCTGCTGTGGCTCTGACCATGAAGTGGCAGCACTGAACATGACCCTTGAAATGACTTTTGTTTCCATAGGTAATTTTATGGGGTTTTAATGAGGTTGAGAGACAAGAAGAATGAAGAGGGAGAGAATGAACCTGGGTTTGTGCCAGAACATGTGGTGGATAGTAGTAGTCTGATTTCTAAAATAGAGGTGTTGCCACCAATGAGCTCAGTATTTCCCATATTAATGAATTTTAAGGTTGGCAAGAAGCTTCTGAGACAAACACAAAAAGCGTAACTAGGAAGGATAAGAAATACTCTGTTAACATTACTCTCCTCCACTCATATTTGTATGTATATAAAACCCCCTGTTTCTTTTTAATTCTACTCAGATTAAACAGTGAGATGACTTTAAGCGACCAGTTTGGCAACAATTTGGAAATACTATATCCACAGATATAATTTTGTACCCAGACTGAGTTAATGTGGCACACTGCAAGTTAATGATTTAAGCCTTGAAAGAAATAATAAGATAAAGAAAAGATTTCTTATTGTCAGTCAGCCGTAGGTGATTCAGGACAATTAGTGTTTTTGAGTAATTGGATGTGGGTTTTGTATTGTCACCTGCTGGGAAGACAGCAAAGTGGAAGTAAAAAAGAGTAGTACAAAATTTTAATTCTGTTGGTATTTTCCAGACTGGCATTTTTTTGCCCCTGAATTATGGACATAAACATCCATTTTGATTTTATTCAAGGACAATCCTGAACAGGATAATGCTTTAGGGTTGAATTTTCTTTAAACTAAAAATATGCTGAAAATCACTTATTTTCCTAGCTTTTTTAGCTTTGCAAACCCTGCTGAAAGAAGACAGTGTTTGTCTATAGTAGATTCTTCTTCAGATTTTTGAAGGTTTCCATTGGAACTACTAAAGAAAGATAAAGTGTTTTGCATATTTACTATTGTTTATTCTGTTGTAGTTCTAACTTCAACCCCAATACTTTACATTTGTGCTCTGAATTGGTTTCACAGATGAAGACATAATAAATTATACATAAAAGGAAGTGATCTTCTAAGACGATGTTCATTAGGCAGTTCTAAGTTGTAATGCATCAGAAACCATATGCTTTGTGCATTGGCTTACAGCTGTAAAACAGACTTGAAATTACCAAATGAAGGCTTGGTGCCAGTTTCCAGTGAAAACCAATGACAAAACTTCATTTATTTCAATGTTTCAGAGTGAAGTGTGCAATACTCACGACTACAAATTAAGAGTTTTTGGTTTTGAGCCAAAATCTCATTTTTCCTTCTGCAGATCTGCAATGCTGAAAATGTAGGTGAACTCCTCCCCCTGTTTTTAGTATATGAAGAAGATACTAAAAATGTACTCTGTTTTACAGTTGTTTTAGTCCCTTCAGTCCCTCTTCAGTGCAAACCAGTGTTTAGTAACCCATGACAGTCAGTTTTTAAGGGAAAAGGAGGCTGGAGTGTCCAGTGATTCTGGTCACACCTCAAGTGATATAGACAGTAACACGGCTGTGTGAGTGCCTTATAGCCTCTCACTGGATTGGAGGGCAGATCCTGTCCACCAGCATCCCTGACCTTGCCAGAGATACCATCCTACTGCTGATTCCTTTCATAGCCTCATATTGAGCTCAGGTAGCAAAAGGAGAGACCATTTAATGTATTGGAAGAGGTTTGTTTGAGCAGCAAAGAGGCATTTTGGAAAAGAAACTCACCCTTTGTTCAAAATCTAAATAATTTATTATTATTTTTGTGCAATATTGTATGGAATTGTCTATTCTCTGCAAAAAACCAAAATTTGTAACATGTTACAAACTGTTGAAGGGATTTCAGAACACACACCCCCTTGAAAGAAAAGTGGATGAGTGGGGTCCCTTTCACACTTCTCTTGTTTACTTCCTTAAGTGCTTTTCCAACTTTTAAAAGATCTCTGTCCCTTTTATCTTGACAAAGGACGCTGGGCTTGTGGCTTGTGGACTAAAAACATTCACTGCCTGAGGAAGCTTGAGCACCTTAGCAGGGAGTCCATAGTTCACTTAAAGCAAAAACATCCCTAATCCTGGAACCATCCTGAAACAGAGAATGTTAGAGTCATTTAGAGCTCCCTGGCACTGTTTCTGGGGTTGGATTGAAAGGACTGATCTGCCAGGCTTGTCAACACCTTTGAAATCAGCTGCCTACCCTGGTCCCCTGAAAGACACCTTGGAGAGAGTGAAGGGGCCAAACTGACAACCAAAGGCAGAGTCCACCTACTTGTCCCTTTTTCTTCCCTCTTTGTTTCTTTTCTGCTTTTATAATTGCCTTTCTTCTTGCTTGTTCTTATCCCAACACTAATGTTGTAATGTTGGTAAGTGGTTTAATTAGAAGATTTATTAACTTGTGTTTTTAATCTTTTTACTGGGAAAAAGTACCAAAAACTGAACTTCATAATAAAAGCTATTACACAATTCACTATCTGGGTGCAGTCTGTCCCTTTGGAATTCCATGGCTAGATTCCCATTGGCTTTCATAGGAGCCTATTAAGGAACAAGCTAATGTTATTTTGTAATATGTATGCCACATGGGGTCTCAATTTAGTCACTTAACTAAAGGCACCTAAAAAACTGGCCTTCTTTTTAGTGATGTGAAGGACTCAAGGGGCTAAATGGGAATACAATACCTAATTTTAGTACCTCCACAGTTTAGTATAGGAACCACAGTCCAGTATTGTAAGTTCATTGGTATTGGTTGGCATTTATCAGTCATTCTGGGAATGACTTGACAACAATTGCATCAAATCCACTTCTGTTGGGTATATCCCATAAATCTAAAATAAAAACAGATAATAAAAGAGAGAAGTAAATATGAAACACAAATCTGGGATTGGCTTGACAAGAATAAATTAATATTTGTCTGAGGCTTTGCTTTATGTTAGCAATTAATCACCTCTTTTCAGTATATTTCTAATATTGGAAATTATTAATGTATTAGAAATATAAAGCAATTGAAACTGTCTTTAGACCTGGGATAAAGTTTTCCTGGAGGTGCATGCTGCAGAGTTTGATGAAGATCCAAGAACTGGTTAATTTAGAGCAGAAAGCATTTAATGCATTTGGTTATTAAAGACCAAACTATAAACAAGTGCTTCAATATTTGGGAGATCATGACCTTCAACGTAATATAATTTAAAAAAAATAGGTTTACAAGTCACAGTTATATAAACTAAGACTCTTAGAATTTACAAAGGTGCTCTTTTTATAAGATGAATATTAAAATTTGCCTTGTCAGTTTAAGGATTAGGGCCAAATCCGGTATTTTGTTACTCCATCGTAAAGAAGAATTGTAAGTTCCACTAGTAAAAATCTAAAAAAATGTATATTCAGAATGTATGGTCTATATAAGAATAGATGGTTAAGATTATCTCCTGGCTTAAAGTGTTAATAAACACATACATTCACACAAACTCTGTCACTTGAGACCACATATTTTATTCCTTCAGCACTTTAAGTATGTGAGCATAGTGATTTATGCACGTATATATAATGAGAAACGGCTCATAATGTTTCCCTTCTCAATGACACAATTGTGCTGGAGTTCTTTGCTTTTTGACAGCTCTCAAGTGTGTGATCTTGGGTTAGACTGTCTTTTGGTAAACCCTGAACAGTTCTTTCCTTCACTGCCTCTGGGGAGCTGTGTACAGCTTCTGCATGTTTATCTCAGTTCTTCATTTTTTATTTGAACCTTCACAAGAAAGTGACTGGATTCCTTCTGGCTTCTGCTTGCTAGTGTGCAAGATGTCTTTACTATTTAGGAGAAAGGCATATTCCAGATTATTCTAAAGTGTCCACTTTTCAAGCCTCAAGTTTACAGGGTGAGACATCCTAATGTTCAGAAATATCTCTGCCAGTAGTCTTGCTTTGACCTTGTTTGGGTCTTCGAAAACAATATATGCTAGGTCAGATTGTTTCATTCTACTTCAACAATAATGAAGATCTTATGCACCAAAATTCACAAGTGCTTGAGGCAATATTCCTATGCCCTGAAAAATTATGTTACAGTTTTGCCTGGTTTTTAGGCCATTAACTCCAGACTCAAGGTGTGCTTTAAATCTGCCACAAAAAGAGTTCCAAGGAAAAAATTGTACTTACCATTTTGTATGCCTTTATTCCATCAGATCTCTGGGTCCTAACGGGTTGACTGTGTCAATCTTGTCATAGGAGCAAGTGCACTGTAATTAACACAATCTTTATGGACAATACCAAGTGGTTGGAAGCAATGTCTCCATGGTCATGATTGCTGGGACATGACACAAACTCAGGCCCTTCATCACTGTCACTGTGAGTGTGCTCAGCCTTTCTGGCATCTATCTCCTGCCCCAACTGTCTGAACTTGAGGTGTTAAAAGCACATTTCCCTCATTAGCCCTGAGATCCAAACCAAGATTTTAGTACCCGTAGAAGTTCCTTTGTTTCTCTTCTTTGAATAAAAAGTGCATTTTATGAGAGGCAATAAATGCAAACAACCATGGGTGGGCAGAATGTGTGTTGGAAGCTGGAGAGAGCTCATTCTTCAGCAGAGACAATGCTTTTCTGCATTGCTGCTGGGTCTTTTGATAGGCTTTGGAGAGAGCAGAAGAAAAGGAGTCCTTGGCCTTTATTGATATCTGCCTACTATTCATTCCTAGAAATATGTGGAGAGTCTCAGGATGAATACTCATACTTTTTGACATCAAAAACATCAGTTTGGCATGTTCTGCTTCTGTGGCTGCTTCATTACTATTCTTCAGGAAAAAGTCAAGTCCTGACTAGTCTGCCTTTTAAGATCTGGTTAATTGAGTTACTATATATATGATTTTTCTATTCTGCTGGGCCATGGTAAGAAGGAATGTGGTTACAAAATGAGCAGCATACCCTGTTTCTTGCAGATGGACTTCTGGCTCCTGGTTCTCAAATTTCTGAAATGGTTGACCAAATTGATTCTATTTCTTAAGGACTTTTCCATGAGACTTGAAACTGGTGCTAATGACCCTCACTTATATCCTTTCTGTGAACATGCAGCAACTTCCTCACTGATGTGTCTGTCAAAGAAGATGTGTTTATAATTGAATATTGCCTCCTCCTGGAGGGTGAGAGAGGCTTTTTTTCTCTATCATATCCCTTCTTCATGGAAGGTTTCTTTCAAGAGCCATCCTTATTTCTGGCTCAGAATTCCATTTCAGTCAGAGACTTAATTTTTTTCAATTGTTCGTGTCTTTCCTCCACACTTTGAATGCCATTAGAACTCTACCTTATTTCTTGTTTCTCTTCTTATTTCTGATTTCTGACAGGATCAGAAATTCCAGGTGTTTCCTAAGACTCTGTCAACAGTTTAATGATCTGGGATGTCATCTTTGGGTGCAGACTATTCATATAGATAAGAGGCTGTCACGGCCTGTTTTGAGACTGCAGACAAGCCTGCATCCATGACTGGAGTGAATGCCATTAGCTCTTCAGCTAAGTGGGTGGCAATGCTGAGAAATTTCACCTTCCCTGTCGTCTGCTGAGCATTCATGTGCAGCTCTTTTCAATTTCATGAGCTCCTCGGCCATCCAGGAGCATCCGGGAATGGTGCTGCACTTGGCAGCATTCTTACAATTTTTATTGGTATGAAGAACTACTATTACCTCTCTGTGGTAAATATACAGCCTTCCTCTGGGTTCACGTTGTGTCAATATGCATGTGTGCAATCACTATAAAGTAGAACAGCTTATTTAAAAGTAAGATAATTTCTTCAAAATATACATCTAGATTTTTTGCTTGCAGTGAATATCAAGGAAGACAAAGAATATTTTTTTTCCTCTAGACAAAGGAGTGTAAGGGGAAATACTGCAGGAGGAAAAATTACATGGTCAGGAAGCAGATATTTTTTCTGCTTTCTTCTGTGACATGAATGTATTTGTGCACTACCTATATTTCCTGGTAAATTGTATCTCTTCCTTGCCAAAATTTGCACATGAAAAATTCTAATAGAACTATTAGCACATTGAATGGGTCATCATATTGCTTTTGGAAAAGCATTAGCCAGGGATACTAAACTCCACTTCTTGCTTTCAAAACCTACCACATGAATAAATAGCACCAATCATCACTGTTAGTCATTAGCAAGTAACCAGTTGCAACTACTGGGATCTAGAGGCAATTTTTTTTCTGAACACGTCTTTCATGCTGACATTTGCTTAATTGGTGGCAACAAGGCAGCTATGTTTGCCACTGGGTGGGGTGAGAAAAATCTAACACCTGCTCTGTCCTGGATATAAATATTTTATAAAGATCCTATCTACTCAACTTGTGCCCAGGAGTTTAGGACTTTTAGCATGAGGGAGCCATTGTGGCCTTCTCATGTTAATTGTCTTGTTGCTGCCTTCTTCCAATGCCTTTAAGAGACTTGCTTTACTTTACCCCAGTTTTATGGCTGCTTCCTTTATTTGCAGCATGGATAAGAAATATTTTGTGATGCCTTTTCTCTGCTATGTTTAGAATCTTAAATTCAAGACTTGGAATTTCTCAGACAGATTCAAAGTTGTTCAGGACCTCCCAGGGTCTGTCCCCCAGTAAGAAGAGAAAAAGGAAGCCATAGTGATGGTTGGAGGGCAGAGTTATACAAAAGGTTACTAAACATTATGGCTTGTTCTTGACGCCTTCCAACAGCCCTGCCACCCACCTTCTTGTTGAGCCAGAAGCAAATTTGAAAAAGAAACCGCTGTGCATCACTTCCCCAGCAGAACATGTTGCAGACAAAAGGAATCGAAACCACAACTAGAGAATTGGATTTCCCCTGCTTTCTCCAAAATAAATATTTGTTTGTGACAAAAGCAGCCGGAAGAATGAGACATGTACCCCGACCCTGAAGGCTTGTGAGTTTGTGCCAGCTGCAGTAGAGATATGACAGTTCACTGAAGGTCAGGCTGAGTTTCATCACCCTAACTTTTGAAGTAAAGTCTTCAGCTACTTGCATAAAGCAGAGAGAGAGAAGGAAAGTCCAGGGAGTCAAACAGGAATCTATAGCTAGTGAAAAGCAAAATGAGCAGTGGTAATCCTCTTAGAGCTGCTCCCTGCACTGCTCCTTTCAAACAGCAGCATCATTTTGTCTGAAGCCATAGTGGAGAAGAGGAAGATAAACCTCACACTTCTGTGCACTATCATATGCTGCTTGTCTGTTGGAATGAGCTCCAAAAGGATGACTTTGGTACAAAAGTATCTGCAACTAAACAGGTGCTCAAGCCCTGCAGAAAGCTCACAGACATTATGTAAGGAAGAAATAAGCAGCTCCAGGAGACGGTTAGCATGAACGACAGGCAATGAAGGTGAACTCCCATTGCTCTCTGGAGTAGAGGGACTGCATCCACTTCTGGATGTTGTCCTTAGAAGGATCCATCTTTTCCTGAGCAAGGCTTCCCCTTTAAAAAAAATCCCAGTATTCCAGATCTGTTCTTTGTGTAGCAGCTTAGCAGTTAAAAGCATTGACTAGAAAGTAGACAATATTGGTCACAATCCCCTTGCTCTCATAGTCTGAGTTTACACTCCAGTTTTCCATTTTCTTGAAGGTGACCCACAAGAGCACATTCCTTTTGTGAACAGTTGAAAAGGCAGCAAATTAGTTGTGAAGACATCAGAGCACTGTTACTAGCCAAGGGAATCAACTGGAAAGGCCTTTTGAGAACTCCAGAGAGAATGCTGTTCATCAGGCAGGTGAACATCCTCAACTGAAACTGTGGATGTGACAGATAGTCTTGTTTTTTGAAAATCAAGTGCTCCATCACCTGATTTTTCTTTTTCTTCCACCTTATTCTTCACTTCTCTTGTAGAGGGGCAATAATGAAAATATATGGCACAGAGATTGCCATTAAAGGGTCACTTTTTATAAGCAGTTACCACATGAGATTATCTGGAGTACCACAATCATGGCCTTTCGCAAGCTTAAGGAAATGTTGTGGTGTCTCATATGGCACCATTTGCAAACACTTAGCCAGAAGAAATTTTTATGGTCAGCATGCACTCTAAATTCATAATGTTTTGTATCGCATTTTTTTCTTTTGTCCACTTTTCCAGTTCTCATTTTCAGCTGCTACCTGGCACGAATTTGCACAGAAGAAACAAAAAACCAAAAAAACAAAAAAATCCATTCAGATTAGGAGACGGAAGGAGATTTAGAAAGAGTCTCTTTTGGATCATATTTGTACTTTCACAAAAACCATATTTTCTTAATGCCCTTACATAACCTGTCCCCTGTTTCAAATACAGCTTTAAAAAAACCTCCTTCATACAAGAACATGACCAGCTGAGTAAATAAAAAAATCTGTTGAACTTGTGGATAGTACTTACTGAGGCCCTAACTATTTTGATACATGTGCCTGCATAGCAATACATTTTGGAGAGAAATAGTGATATTGAGTCACATGAAAACAGTTGGTAAAGGCTACAAGTTAACCTGAAAACATATTCCTGGTAACACAGTTAAAGGAAAGGGAGAGGTGCTCAAAGGTAAATTCAGGTCAGTTGGAGTCTAAAAAAACAAGACTTGGATGACTTGTAAAACAAAGTCATATGCAAAGAGAGAACAAGTCACAGAAACACCAAATTTACCACAGTGTCATGAGAGGGGAAAGAAGGCGAAAAAAAATGACAAAAAGAACCCAGCAGTAAAATGAATATATTCATGCAGTGTCAGTCTCTCCAGACAAGAAATGGTGCCAAGCAGAACCGCATCAGCGTGTGGCCGCTTCTTGCACTGACACTAAAAACATCTGTTGAGGTACAGCGTTTATACTGTCTGCCAAATAAGAGTTTTTTAATCTTAAAACATATGCTGGAAATAGGAAAATTTGGACAAGAACAAAAAGAAAAAAGAGGAGTGGGTGGCCAATAAATTAAAAGTGAGAAGTAGGGAAGGACGCACTGGAGACAGTTTTCCACATAGTACATCGTAGTTAATTTAAGTCATCTCAGGTCACCAAGGAAAGGGAAGATCATGGAAGAATTCACAGATTGCTCAAAGAAGTTAAGAAGTGAAGCGATGTTCTTCCTGCCAGAGACTTTATCATTCAAACATTGGGTTTTGAACAGTTAACCATAAAACTCAAATTGTAGCAAGAGTTTGGGAATACATCTAATTTGAGACACAAGAACTAATGCTGACAGCAATACTCCTATTTTTCAGGCAGGCATATCTCACATTTTTGCAGAAAGCATGTATTTAAGCCCCCTCGCTGAGACAGGGTCTAATATAGGCTCTGCAGAAATTATGCCTTCAGGCTACTTGGTTAAACACTTATGCAAACAAATCTTAGATATATACAGTGAGTAAATTATTTAAAGATTCCCACCTTCACAATTAGTTCTCTGGTTTAAGTATCTAGAATACAGAATTCAGAAATATCTCAGTAAGAATAATTGGCAGATCTGTCTAAAGAAGTTAATGAACTATTTCTAGGATATTTTTCACATAAAGTACCTAAGTGTTCCTTATGATAAAATACTGTCATAGAATGTAGATTATTTTCATTTCTGAAATAAAATATATATGCACAAGGATGTTATTCAGTGAAGTTAGTTTCCTGAATAGCATAAACATGTGTGTATAGAAAATTTGACTTTATATCATTGACCCTTTTAAGTCAAGAAATTCATTCATTCAAATCAGTCTTTCTTTGGTCTCACCACAGGTCTACAGTAGACAGTGCATGTCTAAAGACAGAAACAAGCAATGAACCTACTTTAATATAATTTGTCCACTCAATTAATTCCATGTGAATCGTGCTTTTAGAAGAGAAAATGTGCCTATAGTAAAGTGCAGGACCCTAGAAGTCAAAGAGGAAACTCTCACTCCCTTCAACAAATTTGAGATTTCATTTCTGGTATACGTGACTTTCAAGGACAAAAGATTTATGCTTAGTGAATTGCTGGATATAGTAAATTGCATGTTATCAAAACCTGCATCAAATTAATTGTGCTATATAGTCTTCAGGATTTGCTTCAGTTTATTTTTGTACCATTTATTAAACATTATATTTTTGAAAACCACGACAGAAATGAGCAGATGAATGAGTTATACACACCATGGGTTACAGGAGTTTTTGGTCCATCCAATGTGTCCAATGGGACAATTTTAAACTTCGAGTTCTGGTAGATTACCCCCTCTATAGATGACTCATTTCTGGGAGATAAAAACACTGAGAAATATGAAAATCAATCTGCAGAATGAGGTGATGGGACCAAATAGGAGATGTTTCCCAAAGGCAGTACTCAGAACTGTATAATTTTCTGCCTTATCTGATTTTTAATGAATTTGATGGAGTTCTGTATATTAGGTGAGTATGCAGTTGAGTTTTACTGGACATTTATGTTCTTGTAAAAATACAGAGATCTTTTTTGCCCATGTAATAGTATATTCTAATGTTTTTGTTTCTTCCTGAATCCTAAGAGAATGTTTTCTATGATCATCAAAAAGCAAAAGACAGTTTAAACAGTTGGATAGCTCTCCTTTCGTCTTCAATGCACAACAGTTGGAAAAGATGGAATTAGCACAGGCACTGGAGAAAAATCTTATTGGCTCTTATGTTAAAATACTGGTAACAAATTACAGGTAATTCTTCATGATTGAAAGAAGGCAATATTTTAAAAGTCTGTCAGGAAATAAAATATTCTAGGCTGAATTTTCAAATCAGATAACTTTTGTTAAAGTTCAAGATCATTCTGGGGTTTCATAGCTTTTTTTCCCCTAACATTCAATAGGAAACTTTCCAGTTATCTGCAGCAAATGGCAAAGTAGATCACATACAAGTGCATTTTGAGATATCCTTCTTCCATTGAATGTTAAGTTTCATGTGACACCCAAGCTTTGGCTGAATCTTTGGTGTTCTTGAACATGTCCTCTTTTTCAGGACTGTGAACTAAATTTGAAAATTATTTCCACTTTAATTTGCATTCTTTTTTCTCAGAGAAAGCTGACTAACCCCTCCTTCCTTGTTCAACAGATGTTTGTTTTCTTCAGTGAGAAACTACACACTGTTCATTGCAATATGGAAGCCTAAGCTGTAAGTGAAATTTTGGTGACTAGCAACTGTTCATCTCCATCTTCAGAACAACTTTGCACACAGGGCATGCAAAAAAGATGTATGACAACATGATAGTGTGATTAGAAAATTCATCCACTGTTACCTGTCTGGGCTCAATTGGCCATAATCAGTGGCTGATTTATGTTTCTGATCCTTCAAAAAAGCCCTAAAACCAAAAAAAACCTCAACTGGTAGCATTTAGGGTTTTTTCAAAACTTTAGACAACATAAAGAAAAACAGTTTAAGGTTTCACTGAACTGTTGAGTTTTGAAAAACATTTTTCCCCTTAATTTGAACCATCATTTTCTCAAAGTAAATTAAATTAGAAAAACAACAAACATATTTTTGTAATTAAACAGAGTACTGAGCTATGCAAACAATAAAGATCCTTGTTTGAAACTAATTCTTGTCCTGCTTCTGGGATTACCAGGGGAATAAAATTATAGCTAAACAAAACAGAAAAACCTGCTACAGCCTAGAACTTGCATTTTACCAGAAGCAAAAGGAAATTTAGACTCAATAGTTTAGAGTTCTCTTCTGTCTCCAAAAAGCATGATTTTAGGGTTTGTTATAAATTTGACAAAATGAAAAATCTCATCACTCCTGTCAGCAGAAACCAAAGTTGTACCTCTAATTCTTTTTTTTATGGCTCACTAGTTCACTTTTCCTCCTCTGTACCTAAGGGACATTTTGAGGTGATTCTCAGGAATGTACAAACAAGGTCAGCACATCAAGTCAAGAGATATTAGGTGTCTAAATGTTAGAGGAAAAGGTCCCTCTTAGGGCAGGAAGCTTGCCTGGAGGTGGGAAAAGTCCTATAGAAGAATCTGAAAGCTTTTATGTTGATTGTATTCTTCTTTTATGTTTATGCGAAAATTAAAAAAACCCAAACCAGCACAAACAAAACCACAAAAGGCAACATCTGACCTGTGAATCTGTTTTAAGAAACCCAGAATTGTTTTTAGAAGCAGGTCAGATTCCTGTGAGGAAACACAACTTGTCAATTTAAATACACATTTAAAAGTGACGTCAGAAGTTTAAGTCTCATAGCATAGCATAATATTAAGCATATAAGTTTTGGGGTCTTAAGTCTTCTGAGGGTGTCTGTCTGCTTTAACTACCCATCAGTCCTTTGCTCTGTTGAAATCTCACCATCTGTTTCGTGTTGAGCCACTTGAATAAACTATTGCTCCCCTTATTCTTTGTGTACAGAGCTGCCTTTTGGAACACAATATTTGGTCAAGTTCCTTGGCCCACAAATTTCTTCTTCTTATCCAGTTGTCCTGCCCCAAGTGCCCCAGTTGTGCTTGGGTTCTCAAGAGTCCAAAGTCAACATTGTAGAGGCACGGGCATGCTGAGTTTGTGGTTGAGGGCACATCCAAATATTGCTACATCCCAGATTTGGTTCAAATACTTAGCATAGCCCATTTTTTCTAATTAAATAAATGACATTTCTGCAAAGGAAAGAAGAATGGGGAGAGAAACGGAGCAGAGATCAACTGCTGAAGTGTTCCCTGTGTCAAAAAACATGAACATTCCTGCAACATTACACTGACTCTGTCACCAGGGACCCAGCGGCCCAGTTTCAAGTGTTTGCTCAGTGTTTCAAGAGTCCCAGGTCACAGACCTATGCCCATGCCTTAATATTGCCAGCATTAAGCAGATTTTCTGGGGAAATTTTTCAAGTACTTTTTTTTTAAATCTTGTTTTCTTCAAGTTGAACAGTCATACTGCCTCCCTGAGGGCCAGAGACTAACACGTGGAATAGATATCAATGAATTGTTTTCATGCTGCAAACTAATGACCATGTCAGAATTTCTTCAGTCTCTTCCTTCTCCATGCGGGAGTTTTAAAAACATCATTTTCTTTGTTATCCCACCTATCAGTTGAATGGTTTGTTGAGCATTTTAACACCATTTATGTAAATATATTATACATATTCAGAATGCTTAAAAATGTGACAGAATGTTGGGTAATCTTGTTACTTTATTAATTTTTTGTTCCAGATTATATTTCTCCAGGCTGGCATTAAATTATATAAATTTTCAGTGAATGTGTATGGCTATTTTATATCCTTTTAAGACAGGGGATTTTGCTGTATCACTCACTACATAATAAAATAAATGGAGGGGAGCTTTGCGGAGTGTGTGCTGCCAATTTATCCTAGAATGCCTCGGCTTGTCCTGGCGCGTGGCCTGACCACTCCAGCAACACGGTGTGCTCGTGGCCTCTCCTGGCTAGAGGCTCCCCAGTGCTGGAGCTGCTCTATCACCGACTTGCTGTGTGGCCATATGCAAATAAACCAGCCTTCTCACAGCTCCATTTGCCTTACTCCTAAGGATGGCAGCACTCATCTCCAGGACTAGAAGACCGAGAGTGGTGAAGGCTGAGTCCAAGAGCAGTGAGCTTTGATCTTGCAGCTGGGTACAGGACAGTGTGCTGGCTGCCTGGCCAGGTTGTCTGGGCAAGCTGTGTCCAAGACAGGATGGGCATCGCAGGATTCACCCTATAAAACCTTCTGCTGAAGCCATGACTGGGTTCCCTGACTCCATTGAGCGCTTCCTGAGTGTTTCATAAGCTAAACAAGCCCCACTAAAATAACTTTTCATAGTACTATGAACATATAAAAAAGGCCTAAACTGTAATAGAAAAGCACACTTTGTGAATTATTGGTAATAACATGACTATCCTCAACAGTGAGTTTCTACCTGTGCTAGTATTTAATGCTACTTTCAAACAGATAAATAGAATATTCAAATCTATCATATCTGTGTTATAATATTAGCATGCAAAACTTAATCTGACTCCTTTTATTACTTTTGCAAAATGCAAACATTCATTTGCCCTACATTGTAGATGAATTTCATCTGCATATATATGAAATAAGTTTTCCTAGACCTCTGAGTGACAGCAAATGAGGAACAGAAATAATACAGTAAATTTCAGCAAGAATATAATTTTTGAAGAGTGTTGAGAGCCTTAGAAAATTTTTGCCTGGATTTCCAATTTTTTTTGGAAGATAATCTGAATTTTGCCCACAAATTTAAGCATTAGTTTTGTTATTGCAGGAAAGTTTATTTCTCTTTAATGTAGGAAAGTCTGTTTCTCGTTCTGCTTTCCCTTTTCCTCTTTTTTCCCCTCCCTTTCTTTCTTTCTCGTTCTTTCTTTTTTTTTAAACTTTTTCTTTTTTGAGGAATTGTTGTTTTCTGAAGAGAAAGAAAGAAACCTCTAAAACGCATTCTTTACTTACGCATCAAAGAATATAGACTAATAATATGTTTGCCTTTTCCCATCCCAAGAAAGAATAATGTTACAGGTCAGGATCCGCTGCAACAGGTTTTATTTTAGAAGATTTAATCTGCATGGATGAGTTAATGTTTCCAGGGAGCAGCATCACAATGCTAGTTAATATGTCTCTCTTCTATAAATATGAGCTCAGATTGTTAAAAACAAAGTTTGAATACTAAAGCAGTTAATTCGTTTGGCTCCAAAAGGCACCAAAATATCATCTCCTTCAAAACAGTCTCTAAATGGATGAGCTTCTTGGAAATACTATGACATACACCATATTAGTTTGTTGCAAACATAGATCATGAGCCTTACTCCTGATAATAAGGGAAGAAGCTCAAACACAGAAAATTACTCATGTACATACCATTTTTGGTTCCCGGAAGGATATTTTCTCATTGTTTTAGTATGGATATTCACCATTTATAGCCATATTTCTGGAATACATTTAGACTAGTATGAAACCAAATCAGGACTAGAATATGAATTTGAATTCAGCATTGCAGAAATCTAACATAATTTACCATTTCAGAATTTAAACAGCCAACAGGCAGAACACCCTCTCTGTGACCAGGTATAAGTAACACCCATTGACTAAAATGCAATAGGGTTTTTTTTGTGTCTTACTTTAATGTATTGAAAAAGGAGCCAGAACCTCAAGATTATCTTCATTTATAGAGTATCTGCTTCGAGGATCTTGCTTGATAAAGAAAACTCATAGCTGAACATCCTTGCAAAATTAACTGTTCATTGACACTTGACTTCAATGCCAGAGTAAAGGAATTACAGTAGTGCTAGTGGGTAGGAAAGCAGAATAGAGAGGGAGCCATCAGAGAGACCTGAGACACAGCCAAGTTCTTGAGAAAATATGCACTATTATGGTTCACTGTAATTCAAGTTAATACAAGAGAAACCCAAGAGAGAGGTGTATTTGGAATTACACCCAGGGCATTCATTCTTTTTTGGAGTGGAATGAGGACCTATGTACTAGTATCATCCTGTTCTTCTTATTATTAACTCAAATAGCTGTAGCATAAATACCAAAATTTCTTAAAAAATAAAAAAATTGCTGCACCTATGTGTTCTATGGAAGACTGTCAAATACCAGTAAGGTCTGTTAAAATTATTAAGTATCATTAAAGATTATTCTATTTTTTAATGTGAGGCTTGGAAAACTTCAAAGGGAAATCTTACATTGTGTGTGCAAAGGAAACACACAAATCCAATCTCTTTTCTTTGGCACATCTGCAACTTTAATATATCTCATGCTGTTTTTGAAATGTTTTTATGCAAACATATAAAATATATTCTTAAATGTCAAGGAATGTATAAGCTCATTTGTAAAGTGACATGGGCTTCATTTTTGCCCTCAGATGCAGTCTTCAATTCCTTTGTGTTTAGGAGATTTGGACCCATTTGTTTACCAGTACAGGGGGAACAAATGGAGCAGTGCTTCAACAACTGAAAACCATTGCAAGATATACAGAGCAACTTAGACTAGAACTAAACCAAGAGCAGAAATATCATCACCACAGTCCTCCAGTCCTTTGACTGGTACTTATCTGACCAAAAGCCATCTGTCATTGCTTAAATTACATGATGATAAAACCAGACTCTGGAAAATATCCTTACTTGATCTATTTGGTAAACTTTCAAATATTTCTTTCAGAAGATTTGCCAGGCAAACAGCATAGTACAAAATTTATTTTTATTTAATTTGTGTTTTATTTCTTTTAAATTTAACTTTTTAAAAAAAGACACAAAGAGCTACAGCTGAGCGAAGGTACAAAGCTTCTGTTGTAGAAATCTGAGTGAGTCAGTCTGTAGATCAATTGTAGCTTCTTTTTAGTCCATTTTAGTCCTGTGCTGCAGGAGCGTTTAGTGGATTTAGATGTGTGTCTGAAATGAGCTGGATAGGTTGAATGCAATATCTTACTTGACTTTTTTATTTTTTATGGCTACTGTTGTTTGTGTCTAGGCCAAAATATTGGTACATCCAGACAGGGAGACCATTCATTTCTTATTTCAAAGTAATTTTACAAAATTAATTTGCTGGTTGAGAGAATAAAAGAAGGGCTCAGTGAAAAAAACAGTGCTTTACAGAGATACTATGTAACCAATCTTTTAATTGATCTTTGGTTTCCCTGTAGAATTCAATCAAAACAAATCCAATATTTGGGTAAAACCTACCCACAAAACTTCATTCAAAAATAGTGTCTTCTTTTGGGTTATCTGAAGATCTGGCTGTCTTGCAAACCTGAAATAAGAAAGTCCATTTAACTTACTTTTAAATTTTTCATGTTTAAAAAAATTCTAAAAGGCAGAATTTTATTAACACAGATCTTTAATTTTATGTGTATGACACAGGTACAGAGCTTGAAAGAGCATTACTGGGCACGTTTCATTAACTGTTCTGTAAACAGCACATATTTGGTAGCTATGAATGCTGCTAAGTTTATTGCAGAGTTTTGATGGGTAACATGCAGGATTGGGTTGTGCAACATGCCAAGACTTTCTGGGCTGCAGGAAAGGAAGCTTCCCAGCTAAGTGGGAGGTACTGCAAAGAGGTTTTCTCTGGGCTTTAGGCAGGACAGGTCAAGGCTTTGAAGTCTTTTGAAGGAAATAAAAGATCCATCTCAAAACAACTATCAGCTCCAACATTGAGATCGCTCCAGTAACAGTTTTTCTTTTCTATTTGGTAAAGGAGAGAAAAAGAACCAAGGACTGATAGTGATTAATGCAAGTATGAACAGATTTGCTTCTCAAGGGGAGATTTGATGAGTGACTGAATCCAAAGCCTCTTTGCCAAAGGTGTCTCCATGTCCCCAAGTCCTGTCTGAAGAGAAAGGCATGTGTGAGCTCAAGCAACACCAATTTGCATTTATGTGGCATGTTCAAAATCAGATTCCTGATACTTTTAAGTGATTTGCATGGCAAAGATTTCAAACACTGTTAAAATGCAAAAGGTGGTAAATGCATTTACTAAATAACTATGGTCTTTCTCAATGAACTGCAGATATGATGTCCAGTCTTCAATTGCTCAAAGGTTGTTTTATTTATTTTTATTTATTTTTTAATTGGATAAACAATATGTGTGTATAGACAAATATCTTGGAAAATAAACCAAAACCACATATAATATAGAGTAGAAAAATTATTTAAAATAAGTAAAAGCTGACTAATTAATATGAATTTTTGCATTTTATTTGCTCAAGAAATTATTTAAGTACCAGGAAAGAGCACAAAAATTGTTACAATATTTGCTATAGCTAAAGCAAAGAAGTCTTTTAATCACTCATGAAATTAGAATAGGAATCCCAGCATGGCTGCTAAGAAATAAACAATTGAAAAAATTTTTGAAGAAATGTAAAACTATAGAAAAATATATGGTGACTGTTTTAAAGGCAAAATTCCATACATGTTATTGTCTCATGACAGTAATTTAAAACAGTTTGGTTTTCTGAAGTTCTCTCACAGAAAAAAAATGAATCTTCACAAGAGAAAATCTGTATGTAGTCAACAATGTGATAACCTTTTTTTCAAATGTAAAGACAATAATTAGTTGAAAAAAGCATTTTCCCCCTGTGCTCTCTAGTGCCTCTACCTGTATAAATATAAAAAAATATCCAGTGATTGCTATTCCAGAATTGAAAGAAAGAGAATCAGTTGTCTGGACAATATTTCTAGGATGGAAAAGAAATTGCAGCAGGAATATAATAAGTGCATTGCAGTCAATGGTTAAAACTTTTACAATGCACCAGATTTTTCATAAATGCGGAATAATTGTCTTGGACATGATAAGGTGTAAGGCAGTGTAACAGTTGTTGGGTAAGTTAATGATAAGTAGCTTCAGAGGTATCTGGCCTCACGTTTTCATTATCACCACTGTCAGTGGAAAAAAAAAACCAAACAAACAGTACCATTCTGGAAATTGTAAACATCACTGAGACACTGAAACTTCTAAAAAAGTTGGAATACCATTTATCTGTCTGAAGGACTATGCATAGAAGGTTTAGGTAGAACATTTGGATGCTTCTAGAGTATACCAGATATTTTTAAAAGTTCTACCTTTCAGTTGTAGTGCTTTCAATTATTAAAACCCTCTGGGGTTCTTAATCTCTCTTCTTATCTCAATGCTGTAATCAAAAGAGTGTTTTCCTGCTGTGGATAGACATGCAAGCAGAAGCTATTTGATATTGATTCTGATGTGGCTGAGCTACAGATTAGAATCAATTTAAGCCATTCACAATAAAGAGTTTAATGAATTAATTTAAAACAATTATGTATGGAAATCATACAACCGTAATTTAAAAAGTAAATTTAAGTGTCGAATAATTTATTTGCATGCTTGAGGGTTTAATTGCATGCTTGAGGGTGCTTTAAACAAATAGAAAAAAAAGTTATGTGCTAACAAAAGCGATGCATTCTCTAAAGCACTGCTTTCCATTTTTCACGTGCTTGTTCCACACTCCTGTTGTAGGAAGACTGCCCTGTTTTTTCTGGGGCACTTCATAGTGAGAAGGGATTTGTACACATACAGATCCTTTCCAAGACTGGGCCTTTATTTCACAGTTTTAGGAAAAGAATAAAGTCTTGAAACTGTAAGTTGATTCAGAAACAACTTCTGAACTGTCAAGCAATGTGAAAATGGACCAACAGGACTCACAGAATGAAAAAAGAAATAGAGATAACTCCAAAGTAGTAGTAACTATGAATCACCTTTGATTGACACCATTGCCTCTAGCAGGGAATTTTATATTCTGTTAATTTCTTTTCATTAACCAAAATATTTGAAAGGATGCTTTGGGAAACCACAAGGGTGCAATAACTAGTTCTGGGGAATAGTACACTGACTCATGTCTCACTGAAATTAGTGGGAAAATTCTGATTTACTTCAGTAGGTTAGACCAGCTTCACGTCTGAAGCAAAAAAACCTTTGACAGGTTTTCACAGGTCATGAGATAAAAAATATCCCAAGTGTACTTGATTGGTTCTCTGAACCTTTCTGCCTATGCAAATAGGTTTTTTTAACTTTAAAATACCAGGGATAAGCCCTTATATTTAACCTAGAAAAACTCACACTAGTTGCTGTAAATGTCCATCTTCCCTCTGCTGCATGTTGGCCAACACTTGGTCACACTGAAAATTATTTGTGATGAAGAGCAGCATGACCCAACAGTCTCCCACCCTCACCAAGAACACAAAGCTCTACTAAAACCTCCTTTTGTGTTTGTTCTCAGAATTAAAAAAAAAAAAAAAAAAATCAAAATTATCTCCTCTAATAATAAAATGAGCCATCCTCTAGCTAAAAATAAACATGGTAAACAAAATATAAAAACTGCAAACTTTAATTAGAAACACAGAACATTGAACACATCTGATTCAAACCTTTGGCTTGGGTTTCTGCCTTGAAAATAGCATAGCCAATCTTGGCCAAGTTCTGGATTTGTTCTGGGCAGGCATCAGGAGCATCCAGGTTTCTCAGCATTGCTCAGCCCCCTGCCCAGAGCAGCCTCGGGGAGCTCTTTGCCCAGGTTCCCCTCGCCCATACACAGGAGGGAAAAGAGTCTTGTTTTGGTCAATCCACCCCAGACACCACACCGAGTTTCATGTCTTCCATCAGCTAGCAGGGTAGCCTAGAAGATTTTCCTAGTCTTGAGCTGGCTCTTTTAGGTACTTTGAAGTAAGTAGAGTGGCACTAATCCTTTCTTCTGCTTTTTTTTCATGTGATCAATGAGAACAAGGAAGGCAAAAAGTGGCTATAGTAGGAAGATTTTCTGTTTGTATAGTACCAAACACAATGAGATACTGATAACTGAATTGAGGGGCTACTTAAACACTACCATAACACAAAAAAAATAATAATTGAAAAACTTTCCTTTCCTTAGCATTTTTTTTCTTTTTCATGGGCATCTACTTACACTGCAATAGAAAGAAATTTATATGGCAATTTAAAATGTTAAACTTTTGCATTATATTTCTTTTCTTAAGTTTTTTAGATGTTTCAAGAATTAATTTGATTTTTTTCATGGTGGCCTTGATCTGCCAAGCATGTGAGAGGCAGTACTCTCATTCTTAACTGTTGTTAGTACTAGAATCTAAATCACTTCTCCATTCAAGTATCTTGCATCTCTTATAGATACATATGGGCATAGTACACAAAACTGATGAGTGCATCTTTTATCCAACATTTACAAACACTAATCTTTTCATAGAATGTCATTGACCTGGTAAAGAGGGACACACATCTTCCAATGTACTTATGAACAATTGTGTTACAAATTTTTATGCAACCACATAATGGCTGACATCTGCTGACACTCAAACTATTATGTTATGAATTTAAATTAATTTGTGACTTCTTTTCTCCTTTCTGATTAACTGTTCTATTTGTCAGGTACATTTTGTTCTTCAACATGGAGGCGTAGAGGAGAAAATTTTAAAATAAACATAGAACCCAACTATTTGCTGGTGACCTAGTACAGCATTGCTGAAACAAAAGGCTGCTGTAAGGCAGCTTGTGAATAAAAACCGTTTGAGATGTTGGAAGATAGATGGTTCTGTCAGTGACTGTGTCAGTCTGGGTTAGCCAAGGCTGTGTGCCAGCCATGATCCCTAAACACAGAGGTCTGCCCTTACTTCCCCCAAAGTGAGTTCAGGTTCTGTAGGCAGACACACATACTACATACATGTGTAAGGACAAAGGAAAAATCTCTGTTCCTACTCTCTGAAATCAATGAGGAAAATTCTAAGAAATCTAAAAGACAGATTGTTCTGTTGTTTCAAAGGCAAACAAAATAGGAAATAATTTCCAAAATTGAGCTAAGAAATACATAAAGATACAAAATTGAATGCATTAAAGGAACTTTAAGGACCAGAAAGTTAGAAAGGAATATGAAATCAGACAAATGTAGGAAATGGTATAAATCTGTAGGAATAATGGGAGCCATAACTATGGTGAAATAAGAATTTTGAAAAGAAGAACCTGGGAAGTATCAAGAAAAGCTAAATAAGAAAATTAAAATAAGATGATAAAGGACATTTTGATGAAAGGATAAGAAGATAGACCAAAATAAAGATCAGGCTAAGAGAGATAAATGTGATATGTGTGTTCAAATCAGCAGAGATCTGTAAATTTCATCTCAAACTATTCAAAGGTCTACCTAAAGTTCAGGGATTGTTTTGAGAATATATGTGGAATAAAAATTGGAAAAGGGAAAAGGCACTGTCCATCTTACTGGCTGGGTAGCTTAAATTTGCCTTCCAGAAAGTATCACTCCACATTATTAAATAACCAATGCATATGAGAGGACTGGTGTTTTCACAGTTAGGCCAAAGCTCCACTGAGTTCTCTATCATTTCACTTGCAGTGGCCAATAATGAGTACTCAGGAAGAGAATAAACACAGAGTATATTTAAAATAATATTTTTCCAGCATACTCTTCCAATCTTCAACAACCAAGTTGGCTCAAATATTCCTTTGTGTTTAGTAGCCCACAGTGGATTTATATCTCCTTATGGTGTCTGGTTTCCTCTTGGATACCTGTAGGCTTTTATCCTGTACACAATCATGCAGCAAGGAGTTCCACATCTGATGCACAGGTTCTTTCAGGAATCATATAAGATAAGGGGGAATAAAACAAACCAAAATGCCTTGCATGGGCTGATAGGAAAAAATGTCAGAAATCCAGTTCTGTTTCCTTGCTGACAGAACTGTCCCAGTGACTAAAGAAAAAGTAGATGAGATGACATACTGTGATTTTAGGAACTGGTGGATTTTGCCTGTGTGATTCTTCCATAAACAAAGTAAGAAAATAAACTATATATACACAGAGCTGAAAAAAGCAACTGTGTGTTGCTTGCTAACAAAATAGGGAGGCAGTTCTGATAGGAGCTACTGGGTCTATATGACATCTTTGTTAAGATGAATGATACTACACGTATTGGAGGATTGAATAGCACTCTTGCAAAAGTTGTTTGTGATGTGAAGGGAGAAGGAATTGCAAGTGTCAGTGGGTGTGTTGGTATCAAAAGAAAAAATGTGAAAAATAGTTTCATAAAGCTCCAATGGA
>JAOXXN010000065.1:53085978-53098131 GCA_026770055.1 Myrmophylax atrothorax | reverse complement strand
TAACATGAGATAGGAATAGCAAATATCCTGTATTTTTCTACCTAAAACTTTTAGAAGTGAGATATTTAAATGAATGACAGAATGGACATTATGATATGGCTGCTGTCAATGTCTGGATTTTATTTTTCTTAAAATGAAATACCTGTTGTTCTATGCATTTGTGTTTGTACGTATGTGTGTGTATATATATGTGGATATAAATAGCTTACTGAATGTTCTACCTGGCTGGTAGTATGTATTGAACTTTTGATGTACTCCGTGAGAGGTGGAAAAATACGTAAAGTAGTTAAAGTGGTGTTGACTGATTGGTGAGCAGTTCTTAGTAAAAAGAGACAGTCTTATTCTGCCAAAAGAAGTTATCCTTTGTGTGGGGCAGGCATTTTGAACCTTTTTGTTTTTTTTTTTTTTTACTTGGTGTGTGGTCACCCTGAAATGCTTTAGAAATGTCTCATTTTTTTCTTGTGAAGTAGATTTGTTTTTCTTTCCTTCTTTCTTTCTGATTTTCCGTTTTGGTGGATAGTTCATTTTCCTGGTAGGGAGCTGTTGTCTTGTAGATTTTAACCTTTTAGGAGTAACATGTCTTTGAGCAGAAAAGAGACACATCTTCAGATGTTAGAAACTGCCAGGGCTATTTTGAATATGAGGCTTATTTGAAGCTGTTTTCTATGATACTTATGTATTTCATATAAACTAAAAGCCAAAAGTAATCTATTTAAATTCCTAAATAAGATTTGGGGAATAATAATTTTTTATAAAAAAAATTGCAATTTTTAAAAATAATGTTCGCAAATGCCCACCAGAAATTTAATTAGTTCTTGTTCCACTTATGATGAAACTATGCCTTAAGGGAAGTTTTTCAGAATGCAACATGTATTACACTGCACCAAAAAATAAAAAAAAATAAAAAAAAATTGAATATCTTGTTTCTGTTCATGATTGTTTTGCTTTGCCTGATATGTCCAAAATCACTGTGTTATGTGTTGCATGCAGATGGATAAATTGGAAGTTCTTCCCTCACATCCTAAGTGAATAACTACGGGGTTGATTCTTGAAAGATATAATTCACCAATGGTTTGCTTTTCAAGGGCAGAAACTAAATCTGTCACTGCTGGAAAATACTGCAGTTCTGAAAGTCCCATTTAAAGTGGAAGAAACACAGAAAATGGATACCAGGTTGATAAGTGTACTGGAGAGCCTACTCTATGGGAAGAATGGGATTGGTATGTTTATACAGAGGCTGAGGGAGAGATCCAATACCTCTCCCTCAGTGCTCATGATAACAAGGCACTTTAGGCTATTTCAACACAAGGAGAGATGAGTGTGCGTCAGTTGTGACAATATTTCAACTGGGATCTACAAGAAAGTGGAGGTGGTCGGAGCTTTCAGATGTCAGTAATAGGAATCTAAAGATCACAACCTATGTCCACATCCTATTTAGTTTCCTTATGGACCCTGCTACAGTCCTGGAAAAGATGATATGTCCAATTTGCTTCTGTAGTAGTCATGGGGATTTGCTGTTCCAAAATACCTCTTCCCATCCTCCATCCTTATAATAACTTGTGCCATATGAAGCTGTACATTATTGATCCATATTTTTAAATAAAGATTTCACAGTATTCATGTCCTCTTTGCTTTCTAAATATATGGCAGATTTACATGGATATTTAGTAAACCTTCTAATGCTAGAGGCTGATGGCCAGCTCAATGACCATTCAGAACAATGGTGGAAACCTTAAAGTTAGGAGAGGTATTACTAAAAATTGAATATCTACATGAGTCTAAGAAATAAATGCAAACTTACTTTAAAAATTAGAAGACAACTCTGTGAATACCACTGCAAATACCACTGGCAAGAGACATGTCTCTAAGCTGTCTTCAGACTCCAGAGTAAATAAATAAAATATTTCAGAGAGAAGAGGGCTGTATATGTTGGCAGCATTTCTTGACTTTGTGTGTAAAACCGAGCACGATTCGAACTTCCACTAGGTAAAGACACCAACACAAAAAACTCATTTAAACTGGTCAAATTCTAACAAACATTTTCTGTGAAATTTTGGTGAGGTGGAGTTTGCCAGAAGTTTTTCCAGGAATTAACAACCTCCAAAGACTGCAAACACTTTTTCTTCTGAACATCTCTGGCCAGAATCTTTCTCCAAAACTCATAAAGCAAGAACTTGAGAAAACCTGCCTGAAAAGCAGTCTGCTTTGTAGAAATATAGTAAGAACTTGCCAATCTTTGAAGCCAGAGAGAACCTAAATAAAGGCAGTGAAGGCTTAGCACTCACTCTGCTTCGCAAGCACTATGGGAGAAAGTGAACAATTTTTAAACAATCCACTGGGGGACTTGACCTTTTTCTATCCTCCCTCTTCTACTTACAACCTCAATTTCTTTACATGAAAGTCATATAAAATGGCTGATCTCAGCTCATCTCTAAACTTACTGCTTTGGGCCCCTCTTCCTACTCCCTCTCCCCACTCTTAGCTCTTGGTAATCAAAACTTGGCTTATACACGCTCCCACTCACCCCCCAAAATCAAACAAATAAAACACCCACATTCAGTATGAGATCACGTTACTTGGTGATCTCAGTCCCAGTGTTACAGTACACTTTCAGTTGGTCAATTATCTCTTTGGAGCAGTTTGTAATATTCTATTGGCCCATTGAGTCAGTGGTACAATATCTGCTCACTTCTAGCAAGCCTAGTGGACATATGGCACAGAGAATGTATTCTTGGAAGAGATGCATTTGCCAAGATCTCTGCCAGAAGCTGGTCTGGGTTTTTTGTTTGTTTGGTTTGGTTTTGATTTTTTTTTTTTTAACATGAAGAGAAATAAACATTATTTTTAACTCAAAAGAGATTTTAGCTTTAGACACTGCCCATGCACCATCCCAATGAGCACAAGGGCTGTGAGAAATGTAGTGACATTTTGTTGCATAATTTTAAATTGAATGAAATTTACATATATTTTTATTAAAAACAAAGCAAAACGCATGTATTCTTGGAGAAGATTCATTTGTCAAAAGTTCAAAACTTTGGCAAGCACAACTCTATTATATCTGCAGTCAAAATTTTTAACAGGCAATTATGTAAGATAAGATGATAATTTGTGCCTATGCAGTCATTCATGTTCTCTTGACTTTGTAGACCTTAAAGCTTTACCACCATCCCACAGCACCTGACCTTTGGGACACTTTGATAATATTTGCAGAAAGCTTACCCAAAAATGGTTAATTCTGTGGTGTGTGAAATTTGCACAATACTAACTGTTTTTTTTTCTTAATGGAACACATTTTTACTATTTTGCAAGCCATCCGCAAGTTATTGCTTCACGTTTGGTTTTAAAATACAGTTAGGAAAATCAAAACAAGTCTTGATTACAAATTAATTATGCAGTGAAATAAATTAAAATACAGAATAAAATAAAGTAGCTTCTCAAGTGAAATGTTTAATCAGTTTCAAGTGTTCTTAAGGGAAATGATAAATGACATGGCACCTTTTACAGAAAGTGTTAAATATGTTAGCAATTTTAGACTGTAGCTGCATAAATAGTTATAGTTAATTTAAAACAGCTTTCAAAGTACTACAGCAAGATAGGGTTTGGCATAGCGTGGTTGAATAGAAAGAAGGTTCTGATTTTTTTTCTTTCTTTATTTACTTTGCTTGCCATACATATAGCTTGTACCTAACTGATTTTTTATCCTCAAGTCCTGTATGACAAAAGTCTTGACCTGTTGGAACGAAGTTCACGAACCAGAGTTCTGTACATAGACATCCTCACTTCATCTGGACTCTTGACCATCCAATTACAATGCAATCAGGCATAACCTCGTCCTCAGCTAGACCCATGACTCCATTGCACCCAACAGGCACCTTAGTCTATTTGTTCATGCTTTACTGAATTGTCTTTCCCAATAGATTCTCTTTGACAATGGATGGCCTTCTTTGTTACTCATTTTTACTTTAGGAAGCATAGTGTGTTTTTTTATCCCTTTGAACAATAGTTATAAAATTAACAATAGTAATGACAGTAGCAACAACAATAGAGATATACCAGATAAGTATTCATTGCAGTGGGCAGACATGGGACCATTCTTCATTTTCTGCTGAAGTTAGGCATCATATATTTAAACCTTTTTCATCCTGTAGTATTTTTTCCATCATTATTCTAAGAATTGTGTACTTTATCTCCACAGGCATGTAGCAATGGTTCCAGGCTGCTGCCATGGAACAGACAATCTACAGTCCAAGCAGTAGGAGGTACAACACTCAAGGACAGTTCTGAAGCACAAAGTTGTAAGGTCACTGCACATCACAGTTACAACCCTGATAGTCTGAGTTCTGTGCCAAAACCCACTTCGAGACTAAGAAATAAATAACAGTTCCAACAGAAATCTGTTCTTATTTTCAGGAAGACAGGAATCCCTTTGGCCTACCATCAACTATTTTATTCTATAGCAGATGACAAATCAAATCTTTTACTTATCTTGTCTTTATCATGAACAGGTCGACATAAACTCTAGTCAAGATATTTGCCATATTCCTTCATTTCTATGTGTAAGCTATTCCCAAAAAGTTTTGCTAATTTCCAGTTAATTAAAGACTACTGGATTCCAGTCACTGAAACGTAAAGACTATGTATATGTATGTACTTAACTTGAAAGTGTTCTGGTTTTTGTCACTATCTTGTCTAGATCATACCTTTGTTGAATGCCTGAGTATTAAATACCTGTAATAAAAACATCTCTCAATTCTCTTTCTTCAGTGCATATTCCTTAAGTATGCAGTTTCTGTAATTTATTCCTGGGAATAAATTTCTTTCAATGAAGTCCCTTTGTGGTAAATATTTACAAAACTTCCCAAAGCCTGTAAAAAACAGGACCTTAAAATTGCAGTTAAAGGTTGTTACAAGTGCCAGCAAATATCTTCTAACTGAAATTAAGGATACGGTGTGTCCTCAGAAGAAATGAATTCTGAGACCAATTCAATCAATTGAGTCAATCAATTTTCCTTCAGACAACCTTGTACCAGGGATCTGAAGTATCTATGGGAGTCATGAGAGTTTGATCAGCAGCTGTGCTGGGGAGCTTAGCCCCAGAACACATCAGAATGACCACATACTTCATCGCCTTTTTGATCAAAGGAAAATACTCACTAACTTGACGTAGCTTTCCCACAATAATTGCATGCTAGAGAAAAGCAAACCAAAGCATCTGATGCCCTAACTAAATAGGCACAATCAAAGGACAGAACAAACAACGCAACATGCCGTTCCACCTCAAATGCTCTCTCTTTCCTCCTTTGCTCTTGTACTGCTCCAAAATGCCTTGGAACATAACCGTCATTACATACTAAAATGATTCAGGGAAATTTTCACCAAACAAGGAATAAATTATGAAGACCCACAGTGAGAGTGCCTATGTGATTCCATTATGTGTGGTGACATGCACTATGGCCAAACATGTCAAACAGTTACCTTTCAGAATTGCAAACTCAAACAAAAAATTGACATCTGCACCTCCCTTTGACTATCTCCCTTCTCTCTGACTGTCTCCTTATCTTCAAACTAAGTTATTTCAGCTTTTTCAGTCTATGGATCTCATCTGGATTTCTTGTACAGATGCTTTACATGGAATTGACAAACCCATGTACATAATACTCTAGGATTTAATGGACCATTGACCATTGTGCTACATCTCCCAAGGAGTCTCTGAAGAGTTAAGAGCTCTGGTGTTGTCTGTAGCGCAGAGGAAAGGCTAGCCATGGATTCCAGCATTGCTTTTTATTATGTTGCAGCTGTACTGCACTCAATTCTACTTGGAAAAATTCCTGAACAAGAATCTATTTCCCTCACTTCACTTTTGGAATAAGTACTGTTTTGGTTTTTGGCTCGGCTTTGAAGCAATGTTCTTTTTGTCAGTATTGGAGGAATGAAGGGTATATTTAAAGAATAAACTTGGGATGTGTTTGGTGATTTTGATTTAGGATGTAGGAATAAGATTCTCAAGGGATGGAAAACTTGAAGTCTAAAAATAATGAGCATCTAAAATTTAGTGGAGGTATTATTATGGCATTGACTCATATGGGTCTTACTTGATTTACATGTCTGTTTAGGAAAAGGGAAATTATTTACAATGCTACAATATTAATAGCAGTTACAATTTATAATTGCTTTATTCCAGTAGTTATTTAAACAACATTAATAAAATTCAAATATAATATGATGTGTCAGCTGTCATACCTAGAAAAATCCATTAGCCAGAGTTTAGCTTACTGCAGTTCTTTCACAATGATGCAAAACCACTCATTCACTTGTGTGATTTTAGCTGCATATGAAGTTCTGTGAATGTGTAGGTCACTTTAATCTACCCTTAGACTATTTTAAAAAGACAGTTCTTCCCTGCTGTTTCCTCTTTGAGGCCTTACCAGAGCTAAGCCTCAAGATATATAAGATATGATGTTTTCTCTATAGGACATTGACAGGTTACTTGTCCCATCCAATCCCTGCACCATCTTTAGAAGTGTGTTAGCTCCATGGTCCCAGAGTCACTCTGTAGCCGAGTCAGGTTTTGGAGCTAAACATTTTCTTTGTAAAAATAGTATCATGAAGAGAAAACAGCAGTCCAACACAATTATAGGCTAAGGTTACTACTTTGTTCATTGCCTAGAGGCATTTACACATACTTAATGGTATGCTTCAATTTTGTGTAAAGGTAATCTATACAGCAGAACAAAATCTTTCAAAGTGGTTGGCCAAAACCTACTCTTTATTTGCACTGTGGTTTGCAATTATGGAGTTCGAAAGTAGAAATTTCTACAAAATAGTGAAAAAAAAAGAGTAGACCCTAAACCAGAAAAATCAAAGGAAACAAAGCTCATTTTCCCCCAGCGGGAATTAGGGACCAATCTTGCCCATAACGGATAAAGTTATTTCAGATTTCCTTTAGAATGATCAGCTTTCATAATTAAATCATCTTTTGGTTGATGTCAGTAAGTAAGCAGACAAAGCCTGTAGCAGAAGGTGAAAGTCTCTAATTGGAGACGAGAAATCAGTCTTTTCAGGAGAGGCTCTCCATGCATCTGTGGGTAAGAATAAGTAGACATTGACCAATGACTTTCACTGGTGTGTTCAAAGGCTAAATTTTGGGCAGTCATCTACTGGTAGGTCAAGCATCAACTCACTTCACACATTCTGGCCCTTTGGATTGAAACACCTGTAAAAATTATGATGTGCTCCCTAGCAAGAGCCACACAATATCAATCCCTTAGCAACATTTATTTTAAGAGAAATATTTTAGTGTGCAAGCACAGTCGTGGTTTTAGAAATCCCTTTTCTTTCCTTTCTCTTATTAAACTGTTATTTTGTATTCTCTTCACTTAAATTATGTTGTTTTCTAGGAAAACAGAACATTTTATCTCTTACTAAATCAGGAGAAAAAGAATTTGTTACTATATCCCTAATCTGACCAGTGCTGCTAAATTGATCAATTTATGTACCTTTTTACTCCCTTAAGCACAGTTTCTTCCCAGAAACAAGAATTTTTATAGAAAAATGGCATGAAACAAATGGCTTATTCCACTCTCCTGCTTGATAAGATTTTGCTTTGAGTACAATTAAAATACTCTTTTATTGCCCTATGATAGATTTTAGACAAACACATTTATTTTTATAGTGATCCAAGAGATATGGATACATTTGTCATCTGTTACAGATCTAGAAGCAATAGAAGGAAAAGAAGACTCCCCAAAGCATTTCACATGAAGGTGTTTCTGCCCAGTTCTGTATTCTCAGCTGGCAGTTAAATGCCACCCTGATGCCTGATCTCATCAGATCTCAGAAGCTCAGCAGGGTCAGGCCCAGTTAGTACTTGAATGGGAGAACTCCCGGGAATACCAGGGGCTGTAGGTTCTAGTCCTGAGGACTTCACTGTCACCGTCCAGGCTCGCTCGGCCATGGCAGATAAACCTCAGGAGCAAAGGGTGGGGCCAGTTCTGCGCACGCTGTGCCTCACCTAAAACATCCACTGCGCAAGATCAAAGGGCACACCCACGTGGGGAGAGCCCTGCCCAAATCTTTGTTCACGAAGCCTGGCCATGCATGCATACATTCTCGGCTACATTACAGCTAAGGGCCCCTGGTCTGGCAAAAGTGACATTTTCATATACTCAACTTCATGACCACAAACAATAAGATGAAATTATAAGGTCTGCTTTTGAGGTGCCAAGCTAAGCATATATTTTAGACTTTAAAGTCCTGAAAACTCATGGAACTTGTCCAAGTGTCCTGACTCTTGCATTGAATACAACATCCAGCAAAAGTTTTACCACCTGGGACAGACCTGTGGATGACACAGTTATCAAATGCTGGAGTATATGCACTGGGAGTATGGCATGAGAAAGTCCACCTCCTGAAAGGGTGAAAATTAAGACTTGAAGAACAAGGAGACTCTGGATCAGCATTATGTAGCCAGCAAGATGAAGTGATCCATGGCACTTTCTAACATCCTTTTCCCTTCATGATAGAGGATAAGAACTAAGGGCTCAGTCGAGTTCGAATAACCCTTGTTCTGCTTTTGAGTAACCTCTCTACTTTGTCTTTATTCTGGTGGCTCCATAGCTGCAATGCAAACAAAGATTGATTGATATTGAAGAAGTACACTTATTTGATTCACTGCTTATTTCATGATGTTGGCACAGAAGCATTTTAGAAATCACAGCATACACACTGGGTCATTAGACTCAGTACACTTTTTAATACATCTTTAAATAAAGGGATCTTCATTACATAAATATCATACATACTCTAAGCTGCTTAAGACTATTTTGCATCTGGATAAGTAGCCAAATTCACACTATGAGATAGTTCTATATAAAATTTCAGAGAGATCAAAATATCTACCCACATGCTTATTTTCAGAGCATGATTATGAAATATAAGCTGTCTTCAACACCTTTTTTGTGTTCCAGTGTATGCATGTCTTTTATGAATTTCTAACCTGTTTTTTTTGTACAAAAGAGGTGAATTTTAAAAAGGACAGGCAAGTTTCCCTTTTTGTTTATTTCAGGAAATACATGTCTTTAAATGTAGATTTATATTAGTCCAATTACTTATAACATAAAAAGCCCCAAACATTAAAGGCTTTGAGTAATTCTGTTTAGAAGCTGCCAATAAAATGAGTTTCATAACTTATATCAATTTTTATACCAATAAAGCTGTTGAAGATACTGTCCATCATTCTCCTCCAGTTCAATTCAGATCCTTACAGGGATGACATCTCACTACACTGACATCTGGAACATAGCAACAAAATGCTGCTGGCTCAGAGAAACAGAAGCAACATACAATATTCATTGCCAAATGTCACTTAGCAACATAACGTGTACAGTGGAGGAAACTCACATCAGCCATACCCTACATCTCCAAATAAACAAAAGCTCCTTCCTTGTAAGACATATTTTGAAAAGGCAAATTATATCATTATGCTACCTAGGAAGATTTCTGTTAAAAATACAGGGAAGAGAAAATGAACAGAATAGAAGTTCTGGATCATTCCATAAGAGAATGGATACAAGACACTGTTAGTCTTTGCATTGCAATGCCAGCCCTCCATCCCCTTGGGAGCAGGGTATTCTGAGTCAGAGGTGCAGCTGCAAAAACTCTCCTGGCATGTTATCGAGCTGTTGTTTAACTTATGTTACTTACATAATTCCAGGGTTATACATAAGCCAAGTAAAGCTTTTTAGCTCTCCATTTGTAACTTGGGTGCCCAATTGCCACTCTTTTCTCTTGTGAGTGCCTAAATATTTACGTACTTTCTGCAAGTGTAAAGAGCCTAAGTTCTGAATGGACCATTGCATCCATGTGCCAAAGTACAGTACATTTTTTGGAGGAATTTCTTTAGTTTCTGAAAGTATCATAGTTGCATCAATATGCTTCTCAGCCTAAGTAGATTCATCATTTTGATTTGGCTTTGTACCTGAAAGAAAAATAGAGAAAAAGGTATAAAACGCAGCTTAAGTTTACCGAAGGAAGAAATGCTAAGCCAACCAAATACTTCAATGCATTGTCTACCAGACTTCTTTTTATCTGTATCTCTTTTATCTCACCTTGGGGTTACACTCTTCCCAGGAACTGTAAAGAAAATGAGAAGTTGGTTTGCAGAGGGTCAACAACAGATACATGTGAAAGGCTAACTATTATACTGGCAAGAGGTACAAATGGGCTTTTGCTGACAACAGTTTGAGGTTTTATTTTGTTTCTTTAGGGATTTATCTTGTTTAAAGGTGTCAGTCTGATTTCCTCCATTTGGACAAATATTAGGTTTATGCTAAACTAGAAGCCCCAATTATTCAAAGTTGAGGCATCAATAATACAGTATGATATCGAGTTAAAGTGTAAGAGGACTTTGAGGTCCTTCAGAGATTGGATGCAACTGAATAACCTAAAGAATAAGTAACCAAAACATTTGGTAGAAACTAGGAGCTTAGTAGTTAAATGTTGCTGAGAAAGAGCTAGCAATATTTGTCAAGTACAAGAGTACTTTGTGCTGTCAATGCAAAACAGTTACTAAAATTCAAATATACGGTGGTGTATTGGGAATTTGAAAAATGTTAGAGAAGCATCAAAGTTATTGACAGAACATCTGTGGAAACCTTAGTCTTAGTGCTGTATTCAAACCTGGAGAACTTTGTTCAAGAATGATGAACAGGAACAATGAAGAAAAGAATTATTAGTGGTAACTTAAGTAATAGAAACCCTGTTTTATAGAGAAGATTGCTTACTTGTAACACAGTGGAGTGGGTAAACACAAGGATAGGGAAAGAAACAATTTAAAAACTCTCTTGAAATACAAAAAAAAAAAGTTAAAAAATTTTGCATTATAAACTGATTTGAAGTTACAAGGGAAGTGTCTTAGCACCAGAGGAATTAGGTTCTGTAGCAGCATTATTGTGACAAAAATCTTAGTTGGTGGTAAGGGTGACGTCTGTCTCTTTCTGAAATGTGAGCTTTGATAAGGACACAAGACTTCTGTTATGTAACTTTTTGTCGTAGTAGTCATGCTTGAAACTCTTGCAGTCATCTCACATACACCACTAACCCTGCTGGAGAGGGAATTCGTATCTCTCTGTTTTGGTAAAGATAGGATGCCAGATACTACTCCCAACAGCAAATTATACAATAGCTTTCCTAATTAGCAAAGTTGTTAAATTTGGCAATGACAACAGAGAAATTTGCTTATTGCAGTTTGGCAAAGCATCCACATTACCCATTTTATGAAAATTCTCAATTTATTGTTTTGTTGTTGTCAACAGGAATCAGGTTAAAACATAGAAAAAAAATCTGGAAGCCATTGTGACCTTGAAATTTTATTTACTGAAAACAGGGCACTTCTGTAGAACTTTTTCTTCTATTAATCTTGCATTTCCAGACAAACCGAAATTCAGCAGAAGCATCCATCAGTTTTTTGTCCATATCATAAACATATATCAAATGGAATTTATTAAAAGCAGCACTTTAATAGCTCAAGATCTTAAATATAGGAACAGCATGACACAAACACCCTGGCCACAAGAAATGTCTTGGCTTGGGTGAAAAGGGGCTCTAGTTCCATCCAAACAGTTTGTGTTCAAGGTACATAGTTTTAGTCCTGTTTTAGAACCTGAAGGAGACATCTACATAGGAGACATGCACGTAATTTCCTCAAAGGAACAAATTCCAGTGTTTCTAATTTTCTCAGGAACTGAAAACAAGATTTCCCAGAGTATTTGCTCAAGTAGAGTTGATGTGGTTGGCCTTTAAGTTTCATTAAATAAATCTTTGGGATATTCATGTTGTCCTACCTGAGTATCATTTAGTTCTGTACTTTGATAATATCTTTTGACTTATATAAAACATTTAACCTATTTCTTCCCTCCTCTACTGGTTCAAGCACTTAATCACATGCTAAAAAATACCCAAGGATAAATTCTTCAGGGAACATCAACAAAAATACAAGAATGTAGGTCCTGACTTTGTACCATGAACAAATACATTAGCACATTGATCAAGTTAAAGTGAAGGGGTTTTTCCAGATTTTTAAAAATCTCTATATCAATATTACTTTTGAACTTCATCACAAAGCAACTTAAACACCAGCCTCTGAAGTCTGTGACT
>JAOXXN010000065.1:53040091-53073507 GCA_026770055.1 Myrmophylax atrothorax | reverse complement strand
TTCTTTTTCTTTTATTCCCCCACCCCATAACCCCCTGTATTCTCCTGGTGACTGACCTTTCTTCCACTCTGCAGATGGCTGTCTGAGTTGTGGGAAATGCAAAGGGGGCAGAGAGGCCACAGCTCTTGCTATAAATATTTTGGAAGTTTAATGGAAAAAAAAGTGGGCCGAGCCCTCAAAGGTGCAATGGAGCTCCTTTGTCTCAGTACCACTCCAGTACTCACATCACCTCATAACTAACTGCTAAGTGCCTGAGTTATGAGGGTTCCTTTCTTCCTTCTAAAATCACCAGAAAGACAAAAATGACTTTGCCAGTAGTGGTTCAGGGCACATCCTGTTTTAAATTCCTCTTAGGGTATCCGTCTCTTTACATTTGCACTGTATTTGGAGGGCAGATTGGGAAGTTCAGTCTCCTGATACAGACCTGTACAATATGGGCTTCAGGTCAGCTGATGTCAACCTTCTTAGCATCATAAAAATTCTGAGAGCTTATGGAGCCACTTTGCTTTGTAGCAGTAGTTGGCTAGTCACACAGAGGAAGGCATGTTCAGACAACCAACCACCGAGCTCTTAAGGACTATCTTCTGTTATTCTGTATTACACATCCTCCAGGTGCAACTGGTGCCATGTTTCCCTCTAAACCTTATTACTCCGGGCACAGGAATATGCCGATTTTGAATGTTGTGTAAGCTACAAATTATATAATACAAAACTATCACTAATAATTATATCAACAGCAGCATATTGTTCACATTATATCATAGGACAGTAGATACTGCGGTTATATAAAAAGAAGGAAGATCTGTTTTCCTCTTGATAAGAAAGTGTAATTGAAAATGAAGAAAAGAATTGACAGAGTATGACAAATCTAAGTGCAATAGTAATTCATTGTGATGTGTTGGATATCTTTGTGGATGTGAGAAGTGTTGTGTAAACTGAGAATTTGTTATACTATAAGGCAATGGATCAGAAAAAACCTCGTGGAACAGTATTGCTGAAATTCAGAGAAAGTAGTAAAATTTTGAATTCCATGATGCTTTGATCTAAGTTAAACCTGCTCCTATAATTGTGTATCCACATTACCTGAGCCGTATGGAAGGACTTGAGAAAGTGGGAGGTAATAAAATAATAATAATGCTTTCATCATGCTAGACTGAAAACTCCAAGTAGACTGAAATCTTTTTAATTGCCTTTGGATATTTAATGTGATTATTTGATCAAAAGATTCTGGGTTGACTTTAATGGTGCCATAACTTGGCTTTAAAAGTTCTTTGTAGTGATGAGAGTACCAAAAGAAAATGTCACAGATAAGAGTGAATACAATATAAGAAGCCAGCTTTATTACAGAGTAGGGATGATTATTACAGAACAAATTTATACATGAATTTACAGTGCTTGAGAGTGACTGCTTTGTTGATGGTCACTTGAAGAAATGTCTTCATTGCAAAAGTTGGACAAGTGCATCTGCCTGGGCTTTTGTTCATTGTCATTACACCTCTTGGTCCCAGGAAAAGAATTTTGAGTTTAGTGAACTGAATGCGGTGGACTTCATGTAAGTATAAAATTGATGTGGCTGAAAAAGCATGTTCTTTATTAGTGAGTTGAGTACACCTGCAGGAGCAATGGGATTAAAAGATATATTTACTGTTAAGAAATAAATAAAATGGGATAAAACTCCAGGAGTATTTCTGTGAAGCACATCCACTACAGCTGGTCAGTGTTTTGTGATGGCTGCTTCCTCTTTGGAAAGTTCTGCTTTCAGTTTGGTTTCCTTGGGAACGATATGTAAGAAATAGTCTCTGTTATGCTGTCTAGAGGCTTGACTTATTCATCAGAATGCCCATAATATTCCCTTGAGACACAGATACGTTCATGTCCAGAGGTAGCTGATATCCATTGGCCCGGCTCATAGAAAGGCTTAATTTAGCAAAAAACCCAGCTGATCGTGTTGCTCCACCTCTCAGATAGTTTTGTTTTTCTACTTGGTTTGTAGTACAAAGTTATAACAGAGGGTTCTCAAAATTGTGTTTTCAAGATTAACCACTTCAGGAAGTGGGTGTTTTCCTCCCCAAACCAGAAGATGTTTTAAAAAAAACCCAACAAAACAAACAGTGTTTATTTTAGCTTCCTTTGCCAAATGAAAAAATCAACAACACCAAAAAATCATTGCCAATAGACTAAACTTCTCTGTTCTAGCTTGAGTAAATATTTTTGATATAAAAATAAGAAGAGAACTAATTGCCTGACATTGAAACCATATTAGAGTACCTATGGATAGCGTCGCTTCTAAGGGGCTAGAGAAAACTGTTCTGTTAAAAAGATACATTAATTTCTGATGCCATTTCTCTTTCAAGCAATATTATAGAGTCTTATATCCTGATATGTATCCTTTTATCCTCTTATATATATATATATCTGAGATAATCTTTATATCCTTATGAAGTCTAACTATTCAAGTTCAGCAGGTTGATGTAACACCACTGATTGCCAGCTCTTATTTGCACTGGTGCACAATAGGCTTTAATCAGGAAATGCTACGGGCAAAGTGAGCTCAGTTGTGTTCATGAACTTGCCAGAGTTCAAAGTTCTCCAAGCAGAGGTGCCAACAGAATCACTGACACGATGCATGGGGCTCATGCTCACTAAATCCGTCACCAAAATGGAAATTCACTTGGAATAAGAGTGTTAATTTTTGTATGAAAGGGATGTCTGAACTTAAATAGCAAAATCTAACACTTCTAGCTACTGAGTATCCTGAGGTCTCCTGAAGTCCCTAGAAGTTCTGAGTGATGAATACTTCCTGCAAGGCATTGAAGGCAGATTATTGCAAAACCTATTGAAGTATAAAGACTATCCTTGATTCCAGGAGGCATTAGATCACGCCCAATGTGAATGAGTATCTGAGTATGTCTACATAGTTTTTGCAGGCAGATTACAAATTTCTCTGCCCAAGACTTGAGCCAGCTGGATGTATGACAGCCTTGAACTGGAAGCCATGTTACTGCATTTACAGTGCTGAGCCCAAGCTAAAGCTCCTGCTGAAAGACAGAAAATATCAATTTGTGCTCAGCAGCGTGCTCTGTCCAAGGATGCGTAGAGTGAACATATGCTCACAGCTCATAGAGAATGATTTCATGCTTGTCTGCAAAAGACCACGTAGAAAAATGTTCTGAAAGGGGAAGACCATCTAAACTCTGACATGAACACTAAAACATTCACTTCCTTGGACTCAGGGAAACTGAGGAAAACAGACAAAAGGGTTCTTTCCTAACAGCATTTTTCCTACTTTGTTTCTTAGATAGAAAGAAAAGAGATAGAGAGTTCTGCAGATGAAAAAAAAATAATTGAAATAAATTCCAAAGCCACAAAATGATCAACTTTCACTGGCATGAGCTCTGCAAGCCCCCAAACAATACTTTAAAGTGTTTAATTTTTTCACATCAATTTTAATTAAGCTCTCATTAGGCTCTTGTGCCCCTAGAATCTGGCGAACAAAAGAAGTTGGCTTGCCCAGTGAGTTTCCCAAGCTCACACAGCTCTATTCCTAAGGAGATTTATCACATTTTTTTCCTCCTCTTGAAAGAACCTTACATGAACCAATTCAAATGAAAACCACATGGACTAAAAGAGACTTCATCATGCCAGATACCTTTTTATATCCAAAGCAGTGAACTTGTAGTCAGTTTGTCCTTTCATGTGTTGTTTTTTCTGGCTTTGGGACCTAAGAATGATTTTTTACTACGTGCAGTAGTAAAACAACATATTATGCAATTCTATTTTTCAGGGAGAACACTATGTAATTCATAGTCTTTGCGATGCCACATTTTCTGTTCAACAAATACAAAAAGTTACTTCTCTTTCTCTTGTGGGCAGACATCTAGAAATTAGTGTTCAACAAATGGTATTCCAACTTACCTTATTTGGGGTTTTAGAGTTTTAATTATTCCAAAAGTGACTGCATAAAGTAGCTATAACCAGCTTTCCAAACATATTTTTATTACTGTCATTCAAGAAGGCACATAAGAAGTTGATATCTTTCATCCTGAGGCTTCCAGTCAGAGTACAGGTGAAGACACAACAGACCATGACTAGCTTGCAGGCCAACAGATCTGATTGAAGAGGAAGATCTTTCCGTAGGATGCACATGATAGATTAGCAGCTGTGTTAAATTAACTGTTGGAAATCAGTGGGATGATTTTGAAGATTATGCCATTTTACAAAGAAAACTTTCAGAACCCTTCTGTTTCTTAACGCCAATCTCCAAAAGAGTTTGTTTAATTATTAAGTACACTTTTTAAATGGATGTTTTTGTTTTCTAGATTGAAACAGTCATATCTCCAGAAGACTAGCCCTCTAACCCTTTTATAGATTTATGTGGTGCCTAGCATTTCTTCAGCATGAAAGGATCATTCAGTTGCTAGATGCATGTTCACATGGTGAATACTTAGCTATTTACTTTCCCAAATCAAAACTCACAGCTCAAGAATTATCTCTAATGTGTATAGGGAAAAATTTCCCAAAGAATTCACTCACCTAGAACTTAGAAATATGTTAGAACTTAGAAATATGTTAGAACTTTGAAATATGTTAGAACTTTGAAATGTGTTGTGAAGGAATATATGATTACCATTAAGTATGTCTTCTCATGTTCAGCAGTGGTGCTAAGAAAAGACAAAATACAGGGGAGACAATTCCAAGACATGAAAAAGCATTTTCAAGCCTTCAAGATAAGTTCATGGGATAATAATCCATTTATTGCTATGCAGCAATGCTACATCAGTATCAGGCAGCTTCTGGGTTGCAGCTTGATATAGGCTGTGCAAGTATTCTCCATAGTATTGCTGTTTGCTTGTCTTACTCTTATGGTCTTTATGTGTCTAATTTTGAGTGTTATGGCTCTTCTGTTTAAGGTGTGTGTGGATTTCAAAGGGAGGATCAAGTCCCTAGAAACAGCTGTGTAGCCCTAATCAGAAAAAGTCCAGAACTTCCACAGGCTGACCAGGATTGAGAAGTAATGAGCAGTGGTGTTTGATGTGTTCACAGAAGATATGTTCGTGCCTTGCCCTGGAAATAAAAATACTACTGCAGTCCTTCCCTCCAGCTCTTCACCTAGATACCCTTGTTCATCATAGTTGACCCACAGTTCATCCCAGCTGGCAGCCAGGAGAGATATTAGTCTCTAAGATAGCTGCATAGATAATATAGCAGGCTGGATTGTAAAGTGTTCAAAGAAGAGGACAACCTTGATGCACTGTCACCCTCAGTCTCCTGGCCAGAACTCCAGACACAGGTAACCTGGGCTGCAAGAAGGCCATGATTGTTGGAGTTAAGGTTTTTCCAGATCCTCTAAGGAGGGATGATTTAAGATCTCCTTATATGCATCTGCTGGGACCACAATATCATTCTCAAATGTGGTTCTGGATATCTCAGTGGTGTTAAAAAACATGAAAAGGACCAGTCAGTAACAGGCCAATGTGTGAGAAAGAGAAGTATCTCAATTCTTGAAACTTTTTGGCTGTTTATGGATAGCAGGAAGTCTGCTGGAGAGGCTGTGCCTTTGTCCTGTATGTAGTCATGCAGACTTAATGTTTCTTTAGTGCCAGAGGTGCTGTTGGAAAAATTACATTCTAGACTGAATCTATGGGATCTTATAGCAATTTGTACCTTACAAGCAGATACATAATGGAGATATCAAGTAAGCAGGGCAGGGCTGTACTCAACCATAAGTAGGAGAGAGTGCTAAGCACTACACCCTGTGGCACAGAAGGAATCCCTGGCTTATCTTGTCACTTCTTTGCTGTAAATAATGCTCTTGTGAAAAATAAGAAGATAAAGCATAAGAGGAGATATTACAAGAGACAGGAAAGATGCATTTCATTTTGCATTTTCCTTAGTCCTTTTTACTGGGAAAGACATATATGGCTGGCTAGAGTGCCACAAAGTTTATGATGGAATTGAGCAATCTTCCCAGAAGACAAAGGGGTCTTCTGCCTCTTACGTAGTCTCTCTATTCATGAAATCATAATATTTTAGCTCTTTTCCCTAATCCTTACAATTCAGATGGGATTCATAACTTCTCTTGTAAGAAGATCTTCCTTTCTGAGGGATTTTTCACATTTGTTCTCCTTGAGGAATATTGCTTTTGGCTTGAGTTTCTACTTGGAGGTTTGTCATCTTCCCCATGAGTATTCAGTCCCATAGACACAAGTAACATAAATTCCACTGGCATTAAGTAATGAGGAAAGTGTACTGACTTTAGTCCAAGTGAAGTGAATGACTTAAGATATGTCACATGAAATGCTGTGAAAGAAATCTGGTGTAATAGTATTCTATACCACACTTACATGAGATATGATGTCTCCTGGCAATATATGACACTTCAATTAGTTGCTGCATTTGAAACAATTTGATAAGTCCAAATGTTCAAGACATTATCACTCACCCTTTGTACTCAGGCATCATCTGCTACAATAGATCAGAGTGGAAACCAACTGAGTTCAGTTGGCTTTCACTGTTCAACCGTGCCAGGACAAGCAGGCTAGAAAACAACCAGGAAGGAATAGAGTGATTAATGCCCATTTACCTCCTCTCAGTGCCGTTACACTTCTTGATACTGAAAGTCTGACATTGTTTTAAATCTGTATATTAAATCCTCTCCACTGTAATGCATGCTGGTGATTTTGGAATCAAAAAGGTGAGCCTGGAGGATCTTTTGAAGCAGGTTACTTACTCAGCGATATTTCATTGTTTTTGTGTTGCTAAGATCTCCAAACTTTTTCAGATGCTTTGGGAAATTAATCTGATTGAAAAAACAAAATTACTTCTCATTGACCTCTACATCTTCTGTCTGCTCTTTGTTTTGAGCTCTCATAATTTGTAACTGGTCCAGGCGCATGGTACAGTTCCTTTTCCCTGACTAGCTGAGCACAATTTCTTGGATCAGTTTGCTGCTCTCAAGTCTGTGTCAATTTCAAATTCTCTTTCTGGAAATATTCAACAATATCTAATTAAAATATACTCTGAATATCCCTTTTTGCAAGAATACTTTAAGGATGAACCTGTGTGAAAACAGACTGAACTGTTTAATTTGGCAAACCAGAAAGATTTTTCATGGAAAATTTGTTGCCTACCTCTACTTCAACATAATATATGTACTATGCTGCTGTAAGATGCTCAATGAGTCACTTAATTTTATAAGTTTAACACTACATTGTCAGTTAAACACATTTTTTTCTAATGTTTGTTGGGTTTTGGAACCTGATTAAGGACAAAAAATTTAATTTCATCCTAAAGTACTTGAATGTTCTTGTTTGAGGCTCAGTGGAAAAATAACGTATATGTGAAAAGTACATTAAAGATACTGTGTGACTGAGACAGTTCAGGATTTCTCCCTTCAGAACCTATTTTATATTTGCCAGGGAATTCACTGCCATCTTACACTAGCCCTTACTATCAGTTTGAAACTGTTCCAAGACATCTCCCAGGCAGCATTAGATAGAGATGGTAGAGATGCTCTGCTCACTGGCAGCATTAGGTAACAATGTTCTTTGGCAGAGACATCATCTTCCAGTATAAACCTGTGTACTGGGATGTATATTTTGACAGAGTACTGAGGCTTTCCCACCATCTGGGAAAGCTTGTTACTCTGCCATTCTTGGTACAGCTGGATTTTAAGATGGTCCCTAAATATTTAGGAAACTGAAAGAAACAGAGACAAGGACAAGAAAGTAATTGCCTAGACTCCAGCCCCACTGAAGGGGTGACTGGACTCAGCACCTCACCAATGCCCCAACCTAAAACATGCAGTCAGTTTTTGTAGCTGTTGTCCAGTGGCCACACTGAGACAGTGACCAGAGTAATTCCAGACTGGGAAATTTCAGGGACTGCCATGTAAAGGAGATGGTAAATTTTTTCCACCAACAGATATAGAAGAACTTGCAGATAAAATAGATGGTTTTTATTTGCCCAATATACCCTGCACAAACTAAGTTCATTCTGAACCATCTGACCCCTTAAGGTGGCTAGAGGGAATAATTTCATTGTGCAAATTCCTTGTTAAAGCTTTGAGTTAAATTGTGTGTGTGAAATAGAAGTACATCTGTATTTAATTTTACAAGTTTGCCATACATCATAACCTCAGAAGAACCCCTCAAAATCATGCAAATTAAAAGCAAGTATTCAGATGCTTTGCATACACGTTTTTCTGGGTTAGACATTACATCGGAATGCATTGGCAGTGAGTGGCTGTGACTAATGTAACAGAGCCTTACATTTAATGTACTGCATTATACAGCTTTATGCACAGTAATGTAATAATTAGTTGGTCAAGATATCATGCTCAGTTCAAATTTAAATGGTGTTGCTCTCTGCTGGTTAGTCTTGTGAACTACATATTTGTTAATATGAAAACTGCCCATTAAATTGTTCTCAGAGACAGGATTTTGGGTCCCATTCTACCAGCTGCTATCCAAGCAGAGTGATTTTGTGAGAATCAAGGAAGTACATACAACAACAAATAACTTTCATCACATTCATGCTTTTCTCGGGCAGATGTTATTAAAAACCAGCCTTAGCTCTTATTCTACAGAATTGCTATGTGGCTTCTCATTAACTCATCCTGTACTTTGAGATTTAATCATTCTTCACAATCATTTCTATTCCCTTTTCCTCCTAGATTTTCTACCTCCTGAATAAATATTCCGAAGAACAATATTGAAGGATGCTTCTCTTAATCTTACAAGAAAGTAGCAGCCAAAACTGCATTTTATGAAGGAAAGGAACTAGTCAGCACATTAGGCATGTTCTGATTTTAATATTTGGCTGTACTTTTTCTCTGATTTCTCTACCAAAACGTAACTGAGATCTAGAATACACAGGTACTTTGCCTAGTATTTAGCATGCTTGCAGTCCAATCCTATATGCTGGGTGAACTGCAAAGCTTAGGCACACATCAAATATTTTAGTAGCAAAGAGGCATTTTGGTTTGCACTTGAGCATCTATGTAGACTTTAATAACTGCTGATCAAGTTCTTGACATCTTGATTTTCTTATACACGGGTGAGAAGGAGCCTGGAGAGAAGACATTGTGAGAGGACCATGCAAACCATTCTGTTGTACAGTGTCAAGAGTGGTTATCTTTTCCTCTGACTCTCTACATAACCATGTCACTAGACAGCAAGTAAAAAAAATTAATTGCCCACTTTATTGACATTGACCATAATGTCTAATTTGGTAATCTGGTAAATTTTGCTGATTCTGCTCCTTACTTAGGTGTACAACCTCTGAGAGTTATCATCTTTAACTGATTTTCATCCTACTTATCTAAGATATATATCATAACTCACTGTATGTATCATTTGTTGTCTGTATGAAATGAATACCTTACAGTTATCATAACAAGTTGTTAGCTGATCATAGATAAAGCAAAGTTTTCAGTGTAATTATTGAATAATGTATATAAGTGGGATTTTTTTACTTCAATTCTATATTTTAAATTCAAATTTTATGACCTACAGATTAGATTTTCTCCTTCCTTATGTTTTTAAGTGCCAAGAATATTAAAATCCAGATCTTTCATATCTGATCCTATTTATGTCACTAGCAAAAGCCCCTTGCTGTGTTTACTTCATCACAGATGTGAATTGTATGAATTTGAAGAGATCTTCAAATACTTGTTGGTCTGTTTCTCCTTCCAAACAGACAATCCATGCAAGTCTTATGACTTTAATTTTGATTATATGCTTCAGTTGCTGCCATAAATTGAGTTAGTCTTGGTCCTGATGTTATAGGTTGTCAGGAAACATTTTATATGGAGAAACAATGAACAATGACTATATGATATGACTTGTGGAAAAGTTGTGCTCCTGAAATTTTCACTCAGACATTATTTCCACTTATTGTGGTCTTCACTGCCAGTATTTTCCAAAATGGCAAAATCAGGACTCAAGGAAAAAATATGAGTGAGGGACAATATGTACTCATAGCAGACTGAGGGTTTATGTTGGACTGTAAAATAGGAGATTTTGGCAAATTTCAGTACATAATATTATGTGACAAATCTCAAATCATGATAGGAAATATCCCATAATTTTGCTTTAGTACCAATGAAACGTAATTTAAAGAGAATGTAGGAAGACAATGATTGTACAGAAGGGATTGCAGGCATGTGAGATATCCAGTTTTCCCTCTTTACAGCAATCAAATAGTCATAAATTGTGTTTTGTTTTAATGTAAACAGAGGTAACTCCCCTATTCCAAGTCAAAAGTTTTACACTTAACTCTTTGGATAATTTCCACTAAGATAAACATCAGATGTAAGCATCAGTCATTTCACCTGGGTTCCTGAGTAACTTATGTCAGAGCCACTGGTGTACCAAGGCTTTTTCTGCTCACTAGCTACTGCCTAGGGGCAGCAGTGGTTCTCTGCAGTCATCATCTGCCTTTCAATGTTTTATACATCTTTATACTTTTTGAAGGCGTCTGGAGACTTTATTTTTCTTAAGGTCAACCCAATTTAAAACAATGAGTGCACAGAGCAGTAACTGTATCTTTATGTTGCATGCAGAAAAATCTACATCTTTACATGAAAGGGTAGGTTTTGTCTTTTTCCAAATAAGACTTTTTTTTTTCTGGAAAGAAGTGCTCTTGAAATCCTTCATTTTATAGCTAATTAATTTTTATCTGCATTAAAAAAAATACCATCCAAACCCAAAAACCAACAAAAACCCCAAACAAACAAAAAATTCCCCCCAAACACAATCTGTGGATTGAGCACTGCAATATGACTGTGGTATAGTTTCATGTAAGTATGTTGAACTGAATTGAAGGAAAGGGAAATGAAGCACAATAGCTTTTTTTTTTTTTTTTTTAAAAAAAAGAACTATATTACCATGAGAAAACTAGTTAACAGGAAGCTAAAAAGGAGCAGCTAGAAGGACAAATTTTTTATAGCTTGCACGGAGAATGTTTAAAACCACCACATCAGAGGATTGCAGTTAATGAATAGCACTAATTAAACAGAACCATTCAATGAAAACAGAACCATTCAATGAAAANNNAGCCACAAAAAGAAAAGGATTCAGCTTCATGAAACAGCCAAATTAAGGAGGAAAGTATCTCTTAAAAATACATCCTCCCAAATAGGTGGAAGTCATATATAATTGGGAGAAATAGAAAAGGGCATATATTCTAACAAAAAAAGAGCAAAGAATACTAAAGCTGACAAAAAAAATGCAGAATTTTGGAAAGTTGTGAAGAGTGAATATGCCAGAGTATTTATCTTATTTATGAAAGAACAAGATGCCACAGGAACTCTTAAACAGGATTAAAGCATAGGAGAGAAGTCATCTGAAATCTTGCCATTGGCTTCCATGGTAGAGGAACTGGTTTGTGGAATTGCTGAGAGCAGACAAAATACCAATATGCTGCTTAGAATGCTGCTTATTTTGAATACAGTGTGTAGATCTGGTCATTCCATACAGTAGAACCAGAACTAAGATATGTAAAGTATACCTATGAAAGGTATAGAGAAGAAGAAGGATAACAAGAAGTTTGGAACAACGGTCACATAAAGAAATTACAAAGAAAGGATTTTTTATCTTGGAAAGGAGATCTCTATAAAAACATGAACAATAAAGTAATAAATAAAAAAGCTGTTGAGCTTTCCCCTCTATATAGGAGTGTGGAGACATGGAAGTTTCAAAACAATGAAAAATAGTTTTTAAGAGCACCTTCACAGACTTAAATATTTACATTATACAACTCATTGGCAGATAATGTTGCTTTGGCAACAATTCCATCTAAGTTAAAAAAAAAACCTAAACAAAATTAGCAAAGAAATAAAGATTCACAGGGCATACACTAATTAAACATGTCAGTCTGGATCAAAACATCATTTCAGGAGGTCCATGAACTTAAGGATGTAGGGTAAGTATAACAGGGGAAGTACAATAACAAGAGCATGTGAATAACTGAAACAGTCCATTAAAACACTTCTAATGTTGCTTTATAAAATTGTCCATTTCTTTATCATTAACAGCAACAGAAGTCTCAGTGATCAACACTGCTGTTCTCCTGTACATCTATTGTTCTATACACACACCAGTAAAAATTTTGGTAGCTATACAGAACTTTTATAGATATTGCCAAGCTTGGAGTGTTTGATAGTGGGTTAGAGACTCATGGCTTTCCTGCCCTTCGCCCCCTCCTTTCTCCTTGCCTTCCATATGTATTGCCAAAAAGAGAGTTTGCATTTATGAAATGCTAACAGTGCTTCACTTAACTCCCAGAATTAGATTTGTTCTTTTCTTTCTTCTGTTGTTTTTTATTTAAATGTGTGTTTTGCCTTAAATTTTTGTTTTCTGCCTCAGCCATTTCATTTACCTGGATAGAAATCTTGCTCTGGAATCTGGCTGAGGTAGCTCATAACAGTCTCCTCCAGGTGGCACATAGAGCCATCCCCTATATATTATGGTCAATACTGAGAGCTCTAGTACTGCCTCAGCTAAGACCTTGCACAGTGACATGTTTTCCACTGTTAATCTACAAGTAGTTGGACCAGTTCTGCATCTGAAGGAACATGCTTTTGTCATAAAATAAGAGTGATTACCTTTTAGCTCTTTGGAGTGCTCAGTGCCTACAGGCTTTCCCTTGGACTTCAGACGACCAAAACTTACGTATTCCAGGGGCAAGCAGAGAGACCTCCACCCAGCAGGGCATTGATAGGTCATAGGTATGAACTCATTGCTGCAGTTGACATCTCCAGACCTACTTTAAGGAGTTCCCACTGACAGTGTCTGAACACGGCTTTTATATTTTCATGTGTTAGAATGTGTACCTTTCTCTCAGGAGTAAACCTTTTCCCCCTCCGCACAAGTCCCTTTTTCCTTTGTTTTGGCAGGGGTTGTACCCTGAGTTTGAAACACTACTTGACAGTCACCATTACGATTCCTGGCCTTTCCTTGCGTCTTGAGGCACTTATAACATTGGGCCATTTTTATGCTGACAACCTGATGTAAAATGAGCTCCTCCACATGGAAACAACCCTCAGGAGAGCAAGTTCCTTCCAACTGGCTTCATATTTTGTTTACTGAAGCAATTTGATTGTCTCTGTGTTATACTCACATATCTTGTAATTTTTCAGTACTGCTTCTATTACTTTTGGTAATTTCAAAGTTTTGGGCCAGGTTAAGTTCTCCTCTGCCAAAAATCATCCTTTGAATTCTCTCCTTATTAATGCCATAAACCAATTATATTATAGCATTCCCTCTAGGACTTTCCAAATGAACAACATTCAGTGAGCTTTCATTCTACCACACAGAGTTGCATTTTCTTCTTGCGTCTCGAACTATTATGAAATTTAACACATTCTACAGAAACACTCAGCTTTCCTGAGTGAACTTTTAAGATCTTTCGTAACTTCTCTAAACTATTGCCGCAGAAAACAGGACTGGAATAAATCTTTTTGTGGAGTATCCTTCTGCTCTGAGACAAGAGGAGCTCTACCTGAATTAGCTGTTGTTTTTCCAAGACTGTAACAAACTGAGTAGGAGTAAGTTTTATTCTGCCATTGATTAAAAGCTTTTCTTTATCTGCAGATCTTGTCTGCAAGAATAGGGAAATCACAGCTTGCATAAATTTCTGCCAGCCCTTATTTACTTCCTTGCCTGTCTTCAGTCTTCCTAAAAAAAGAATTGCTGTTTTGACTATTACTTCCCCCACCCACACCAATTTTGAAATGGGATCAATCAGCTATAGTCCAGAATCAAGTTCCTCCTGCAACGGAGCTGGTGTGCAACAACTGGGTGCCTCTTTTGGTTACCTGCAGAAACAAGTTTGCTGCTCTGAATCCTGACTGATTAATGGTGTTTACTGCAGAATCCCAGTTCTTGTGCCTTTAAGACACAGCTTTGGGGTCTGAACTCTCTCTTGGTAACTCCTCTCTCTTCTTTCAGTAAGGCAAAGTTCGTTTTATTCATGTAGACGGATACAGCTGGGACAGAAGCTCTGGAGCCCCACTGGGCCAAGCACCTACCTTTTCAGAGTCATTGCCCAAGCTGGCGGCCTATTAACAGTTGCAAAAAACAGTCTTAAAGCTTTTAGTACTTCCAGTCTCTGTGTTATTGCACGCAGACTCTGTATTTGGCTGGATAATTTTTGTATCTTCTTTGGCCTTGGCTTTTTCAGCTTGCGTCTTAGTTACTCAGAGAGGCTTTACCAAGGGTTTTGTATCTGGTATCACAGATGTAACACAGAGCTCAAGGGAGATGACATATTTTGGATCCAGTTTAGACTTGGCTTCTCAGGGAAACGTTTGCTGTTATTATTTTACTTTGGAACTTAATACCATTTTTATATTCAGATCTGAACCCTGCAAATGTTAAGGAGCAAAGCTTTCTGACTTCCCCAGGAGGTGCAGCATTGGAATAACTTTATGAACACTGGAGATAAAGAGTAAAGTAGTGAAAAGATTTTAGTGACAAAGTCCATCCTAACCTGGTTTCTCTCTGCTGATTTAATCACTAGACAAAGCCCATTTTCCACGCTTTGTAAGTACCTTTCAGTCATGTGAAAAAACTAACTTGTCATGCAGACTGCAGGACGAAGCAAGGCAGCTGTACTGAAAAAACTCTGTGGTCTGGAGACATGAGGCTTTACCTTCATAACAGTGCTCACAAAGGTCTTCTATTATCTTTTATCATCTTTTTTTCTGTATTGTACTACTTCTCATGGCTGAACATGGAGTGTTCAAGCTGGATTCAATAAGAATTTAATAAAACATCCAGATTATGATCTGGCTGCATTAGAATTGTCCACCTTATATGCTGCCCAATAGGTCTTCTTTTAAATGTATATTATTATTGAAAGAGAGTGGTATTAGTTTTATATAACATCTTCATCAATTTCCTGCAGAAGGACATGCCTGGGGAAAGTGGCATGTTTGTGGCTGACATTGAATTTTTTTCAGATCATCAGATACTTATGTCACTAGTAATGAAGATGCCCAGAAAGACCTCACCAAACAGAGTGAATGGGCAAGGCAGGAGGAGGTGATTTTCAACCCAGCAGTGTTGAAAACATCAAGTTGGGCATCAATGGAACAACAGTCTTGCCCATGTTCAAGTGATGCTGAACTTTGAGCAGGCAGCTACAACTCCAGAAGGAGTTTTTTGAAACATGACTGAAAATCCTCCACAATTACCAGCTCAGTGGGTACCAGAAGTCTGAAAAAAAACCAAAAACTCAATAAGACAGTAGACATCACAAGAAAGGTGAACTGAGAGCATGACAGTGTCATTTTGCATCACTTGAGTATTGAACACAGTTCTGGATGCCGCATCTCATGAAAGACATAATGGAATTAGAGAAGGTACAGATAAGAGCAAATAAAGTGACTATGATGATGGAGAAGCTGCCATATGGAGCAACACTTTGCAATGTGGAGAGGAGAAAGTTGAGGAGGGAAATATAATATAGGTGAAACTTGGAAGGGCTCACTGTTCAGGGACACTGAGAGCTGGCCTGGGGCCACTGCTAGATGCAGAATTTTCAAATCTTTGCATTCTGTGTATTCTGAAGCTCATTCCTTCCTTAAAGGGTTATTCTTGCTCCATTCTGGTGCTATGTCAGCCTTGTTGACCTGAGTGGTGGGAGGGCAAATTCTACTGGCCCTGTATCAGATCTCAGGGCCAGCCTGACAGTCTCCTAATGTGACCTTGTCTAGCCTTTCTTCCTGGGATACTGAAGCACAAGAGATTGAAGTCCAGTCCACACAAAGATTTGATATACCTTTTCCTCCTGTATTCTGCCATCTCCATACTGGATAGTTTTACCACAATCATTTATTGCTGTTAGAGAATGGACAGGTATTGCACATACTGGGTTGATTAATCTTCCTTTATAAATATTATTGTGGAGCCCCAAACCCAGTGAAGTGTGTGTGTGGTGTATAATGAAGCAAAAAATTCATCAAAAAAGATTGACTATAGGAATGTTTACAAAGTTAAAAACTGCATGGAGAATATCAGACAAAAAAAAGAAAAAAAAAGAAGAAAAAGAAGAAAGAGGGGCTGTGTGACCAGAAAGAGACATACTACATACACTAATACTAAAAAATCATTTTAAACAGACACATAGGCAACAGTAAAATCATCAGAGACTGTCAATAGTAACTGGTTGTCATAATGACAGTGAGCTTATTTTATTCCATTATCTTGCCCTCAGGTTCTAATATATCTTTCTTTGAATATCAATTCAAATGAATTGCCAGATGATGTTAGTAGATTGTTTGATGTCACTAGCATGTTATTTTTTTTTCAACTTGTAAATAATGTACTCTCTTTTTCCAAGCTTGCTGTGTGAGATCAACTAAGAGCAATTTGTTTAGCTTTTTCCTTGGATGGCTGATAGCAATCAGGCACTTTGAACAATCTATGTAGGTCATGGCAAAGCTAATTAATCCTGCTTTTCAGGCTGAAAATTATTTTCAAGGAAATATGTTCTAAAACAGCTGTCCCAATGATTTTAAATAAGCTCTAATAATATATGCTTATAGTACCTTTCCAGTATTTCTAGAAAATAAAATTGATTGAGATTCATTGACAAGTACAAAACAGAAAGCTGAAGATTACAATTCTAGATATCTATTTACTGAGCAAGGGACGGGAATTGCAAAGCTAATCAGTTTCTGAATGAGCAGTGTAAAGGAAAAACAGTAATATAAGGGAGACATAGAAGATATGTGGTTGCTATTTTCTTCCAAGGGGGAAGCACTTGAACCTTAAGGAAGAATTATCATGTCAATGCAATAGTTTTGCCAGGATCAACACAGGAGTTTCTTCATCTGTCAAATGTTTTTCTTGGTGTATCTGACTAAATTTTAAAGGTATAGAGCTTGAGTTAGCTTTTTAGTTTTATACTGGTACTGGGTCACAAATTCCTAATTTCATTTTTCAGTGAAGAGCCTTTTTATCTCAGAATATTGAGCAGGCTGGCAAGAGAGAAGTAAATCTGTGCACTTTCTCACATGGTTGCTATAAAACTCTCTCCCTCTGTCCGCCAAGCTGGCAATAGCAGCCTTGCCAAAATTCAGAGTTTACCCAGTGTTAATTACAGTTGCCTGTTGATACAAGAGAGTTAATAGCCAAATTTCGTGTATGCAACAGCAACAAGCTGCTTATCTGGTACAATTTACTCTGCTTACTTTTCAGTGGATGCATCAGGGAGAGCACTCAAATGATGAAGCACGAGCATCATCTAATACATTAGACAGCCATCCTAGGAACCAAGATACTATACAGTCTGCCTCCAATACAGTATCTCCAACAGCTCTTTGGGTTTGTTTCTCAAGCAGTGCTTTGTGCATCACTGGTAGATTTTAATACATTGGTCTGTGAAGTTTGAAAGAAGCCACACATACTCCCCATACTTCCAAGAAACCAGACCTTCATTTTGTAATAAAGGAACATTCAAACTTTACCCTAATTTTAAGTTGCTTGTAAATGAAGACAATTGTGGGAACACTTTAGAGATGGTCTCTGGGTCTTTTTCCTAAAAACATCCTTGCGGTCATTCAATTAAATAAAATTAAGAACCACTGGCCTACAGAGTGGATCTTTACAATCAAACTGTCAGCAGGAATTACACTACCTGGAACTAAAAGATGTATGTTTCTAGGTCAGACTGTCTGCAGTATTAGATTCACAGATGAAAAATGAGTCTAAAGAGATTTTTACATAAAGAAGGAAACAGATCTTTCCTGTCTTCTGACAGTGGCTCCCCCTCAAAAATTTCTTGGGGTTATGCTCCAAGCTCATAAGTAGATATCAACCCAATTCTGAATACAGTCCCCCTGTTTTGCTTGTACTGCCTCTCCTACAGTGTTACTCTGTGCCCATACATTCCTCTCTCCTGCCTTCACAATATTACAAGAGGGAGAGGAAGGGAAGAAAGATTCAGGGCTATTTCAAGCATCTGGCATCACAAAAAAATTTGAGACTTGATCACATTTTCATTGAAGTTGAATTTTCACGAGCTGAACTGCTAAAAGTATGATTTGACTAGATAGTTTTAGAAGGTAAATGAATCTACTATTCAAAGTGTATCATGACTGAACAGATGTCCCAGCCTTGACTGAGGAAACAACATTGGAGAATGATCTGTAAGAGAGTATCAGAACCTGGCCCTTGCTGCCCCATCTCTGATTCTGAGCCCTCACTCCTTCTGCGAAACACACTTTTGATGGACATGTTCATATTGTAGCTCCCTTTCTGGAGCTCTCAGTGTTGCTCCACCTCCATACTCAGCCCTGATGTTCAGTCTCCTGATGAAGGTGGAACCACATAAAGTGGTTCCTTTATATTCACAACTCTCCTCAGGCTAAATCCCTGCATGCTTGCCTACATTCCTGAAAGCCTCAGACTTGTGAATCCAGGTTTCATGGTGTCCTCTGAACTATGCTTACAATTAAAGGCCTAAGCCCATGAGACAGGCAGGATTTGAGACACAGCTGCAGATGCTTCACCTCTCCCACACAGGCTGGTTTATTCTGTCTGCCAGGTCACACCCTGACATTGCACCTCTCCCATTCTCTCACTGTTTTGGGTGCTTCAAAACCCCAGGTTTGAAGGGACTCAAATCACAGCATCATCATGTTTCTTCTTGGACCTGGGTCAGGTGGCATAAGTGGTCTGAACATTTATAAGAGACTTCATTAAATGCAGGAAGTGTTAATCAAGGAGGGGGAAAGCTCTAATAAGCATTTCAGAATTGCTAATTTGCACAGATGGTGGAATTGGAGGGAATATGCAGAAAGAAAAGATAGATCCTGAACATGCTTTGAAACCAATTTTTCACCCAAATAGAAATAACTTTATGAAGCAGCGAAATACAAAAGATTGCTGAGGCAGCAGTGTAGATGCCGGGTTCAGGCAGTAAGCAACTGGGTGCCATCATGATGGCAACACACTGTTAAGAAAGACAATGAAAGGGTTTTAAGGAAACATAAAAACCAGTTTTGTAAGTCACATCCTACCTTCTTCACTCAGCATAACATTGGATCCAATTTCTATTGCACTACTTTTCAAACAGATGCTGGTGATGAGCATGCCATACTCTCATAAGCAGGACAGGGAGAACATAAATCACTTATCACCCTAAAATACGTATGATCCATGAAAAACTGCAGGCCGTTCGAACAGTTACAAAGATATCTGTTGAAATAAATGACAACCAGATATGAGAAGGGTCCTAACTCTTTAAATTATATTATAAATAGATCAATCTTGCTTTTTGCCTCCATCATAAGACTGGTGAAAGCAATTTGATAAGGTACACATCTGTAAAACCATTGCAAAACCAATTGTCAACTGTAAAAACATATTCGCTAATTGCAATTAGAATTGTAAGACTGAAAAGGTCTTCATGGTCTTGGATGTCAACCCTGTGCTAGCCCAAATGGCCAGGTATTAAGAAGTGCCAAAAGCTGGTCCATCTATGTATAGAGAACAGTTTAGGAGTTTTTTCTGCTTTGTGCCTCCCTGACAGCACTAGAACATACGTATGAATTGTACAAAATAATATTGCCTTCTGATTAAAAATCACCTTAGGCTACCTCAGGCAGAAGTTTTTTCTCTACTGAGGTAGGCATGGACTGATTTCTGCAACAGCCTCACAAACAGGATAAGTGCACTTCGCAATAAGGATACAGAATTCTTGAACTGCTATCACATAGTTATTGCAGTTTTAGTTTGTTGCATTTGTAAGAGTTTACTATCAGTTCCTATAGCTTTAAGATTAATATATAGTTTACTTAATATTCCAATGTCAGTACAGTTGGTTTAACAGGTCTATTTGCAAATACACAAGCTCAGGTACTTGGGTTATGAATAATCAATTCATGCGTTTTAATCACAGGAACTACTGATAAGTAACAAGCGTGTACCAGCATAATTCCATTGTAATTGTGGAGAGGAACGGCTTGGCTTTTGCAAGGCAGTAGCAAAACTCCCAAAGCTCTCCATAAGTCAGGGTTTTTCTTACTACAAAACATTATTAGCAACAATCTATTAATTGTTGACTATCTAAGTGGGACTGTTTTATTTAGCAGGACACACATTAAGGTGCATTGGTGAGACTCCTACAGTGCTTTTAGTGTATTGCTGGAGAACAGACCTGGAAAGTGTAGTTCAGTTACCATATTGTGTGAATGAGCTCATAATCTGAGCACAGGACAGACATTTTCTGTTTCTTTAATCTGAAAACTGGAACATTCTTTAAAGGGATACTGACACAGAAATTGGGAGTTAATTGTGCAGGTGAGAAAAAGAGGAGAATCATAAATGTGCTGAATGAAAAATAAGATTTGGATGTAGGTAGGAGCCAGAAAATATCTGTGACTGATTATTTTTCCTTTTCCCTTTCTTCCAAACCTACTGAGGAGCTGGAACATATCTCAGTATAACCATTCCTTCTCTCCTTTGAGACTATGTGAAAAATATGTATGTCATGGAAATAATTGTGGTTATATATTTAATGCCCTTTTAACATCAGATAGAAGTTTTTAGAAGATAGAAAAAGGAACAAAAAAAATCACAAATCATTATGAGGCATTCCGTGAGCAATTCTAGTATCTGTATTACAATGAATAATTTCAGCAATTGGACTGTTTGCAGAACCATTACTTTTTAAGTAGGTATTAGAAAATGTCCATGGAAAATGAGTCAGAAGAGACATTATCTTCACCACAAACCCCCTTACAGAATTAGTTTCAGCTTTCTGAGAGCAAAAAAAGGCTATGTGACTTAGTCATCCTACAAAAGTTACTGGAGAAACTGGATTTTAAATACGGATATTTTAAATACTGAACTGTTAGTGAGCAATCTATAAAACCAAATAGGTCTGGTAATGTTGCAGGCACTATAATTCAACCACACTCTTCATTCTCTCCAGCTCTTTTATCCTTTTATTGTATTACATTAAACTGAATAGATGATTTAAGCAATTACAAGGCAAAATAATTTTCCTGGCCTTTCATTAGACTTCTTATGGTTTATATCAAAGTTCAGGTTTTTAGTGTTAGTGTAGTATAGCAAGGGTTACATGGATTAGAACGGCTAACATAAAATCTCCAAAAGATTAAAATATTTACTGCCTGACAAAGGCATACATAATGAAGCTGGCACCTCCTTACTACAAATGCATGTTTGGAAGTTTAGATTTGGAAAGGTTTTAAAGGATTACTTTTATTAAAATGTCTCAGGTTGCTAGAAATAGACTTCATGGTAGACAAACAGTAAACAAGGTCACATACTTCCTACCTGTTGAATAAGGAAAAACATGCCAGATTTCTTTGCCAAAAATCCCCTTTTGTGCCTTTGTTCTAAATAAACCCAAGGCAAATCATTACCAGAGCCTCTCTCCTTCCTGCACCCCCTCCCACCCTCAGCTTAAGATTCCATTTCTAGAAGCAACAGATAATTGGAGATCTTTTGAAATGAACTATTGAGCTTTCTATTTTTAGCCACATTAATAAGGATGAACTGAAATTCTTTCCAGAATTTCACCTCTTCAGCTTAGGAACGAGTAATCAAAATCTGTAATAACGCCTTGGTTTGTGTTTTATGTTAATGCCTGAAGTGCCTCAACAGCCTTGGGAAAGGAACAGCTTGCTTGTCTAATTGAAGCTGGCAATATTTCCACGTCTTATTTCAGCTGGTAGGTACTGTAGCAACCAAGGTCATGTAAGAAAATTTCAGCATATGGTAACAGCTGTGCCTGTGATTGCAATATTTTCTGCAGATGGTTTATTCATCGTTAGATAACAGTCATGATTATTGAGGGACTAATTGGATTTTCAAATGGTTAATCTTAGAGGATGGAAGAATTATAGTAGAAAAGTTTGGTGTAGCTTAGGGAGTCTCTTAATTCAGCCTGTTGCCAACTCTCAAGCCTTTCTTTAATGTAAGAAAATATTTTCTTTATTTGCTTTCTGCCAAAAAATTTCATCACCTGCTGAAGATACAGCCTCCTTCAGATCTACTAATACCATCTTTCTTTCAAGGATAGTACCACCAAAAAAAAATCTGAATTTTGTTTCTGCCATTTAAATGCCTGGTATGCTGTACTTTGGCACATCAGAGTCCTTAGGACAGCCTTGCACATGTTTGTATAAGGACAAGGAGATCAGATATAGCAAGTTAAAGAATCAAGGTGTGTAAAGAATCAAGAACTGTGCTTTATTATTAATTAATAAGACACTTTCTCCAAATTACAGCACTAAATATGTTTCTGTCCCAAGAAACTAGAAAAAAACCCAAAAAGTTTTGAGACCAATGCAGACTGTTGAGCATCCCAGAGTTGTTAGTGCTGTTTACTCCAGTACTGTCATATGCCTTACTTGAGGGTGAAGGAGGGGGGTTATGATGGGATGAGGGGTTAGGCACACAGGTAACAGAATTGTTCTTCTGATCATGTAACCAAAATTCCTTCCTGGAAGACAGCAAACCAAAATAAATATCTTACACTGCTTTTCTGTTTTGTCAAGTCAGGGCCTTATAACTCTTTCCTTGAGTTTAGAAGGAGTATTGAAGACCGAAGTCCTACACACAGGCAACAGAATCCAGTTCTTAGAGGAATATGCCTTGGACTCTAATACTAGCATTTTGTCTAATAACAGCATTGATAGTAGAGTTAAGCTGTTAAGGGTTTTCATAAAGATTTAGACTATTCAGTAACATCCCATGTTTAACAATCCATCAATATTTAAACATACAATATTGAAGTCTTTCAGCCCATGATAGTGCCTGGATGTGGGGTATTGGCTACAAAAACTTATGTACAACTCTTCAGAATTTTTTTTTTTAAGGATCATTTAGTCTTGCTGCATTTCTACATTAAAATCTGCTCTTTTAATTCCTTTCTCTGGAAATATGTATTCTTTTGTTTCAGCTCAACCACAAAAAAGGCTAGACTAAAAGAATACTAATGTCTTACATAATAGGAATTTTTTCTCTATCTGATCTTTAGTCTTTCTAGGCTGATTTTGGAAGTTATTTAAGGACACCTTAAAGTTACAGTACTCCAGGGCATTGATACAGTGGCCACAGCTCCCATGTTATGCTTAGGATATGTATAATCTTGGCAAATAAAAGGCATGGTTACTGCACCTCTTTTGAATATCTTATGATCAGCATATTATGTCTCGTTCAATCACATACACAAAGTTTTACTCTGGTAATATTACTGAACGATGATTTTGCTCTGATGAGTTTAAAGACATGGTAGGCTGTGATACACTGTGGGAAGAAAAGGTGATATTCCATCCTCCACTCCCCTTTTGATGACAGTAACACATTGCTGGGCTTTAATCCTATTGAGTCTCTCTCCTCAGATATGGAAAAGAAATGGAGACACACCACTGGCTGGAATAAAATTGTATTAAGAACAACAGTGTGAGAGGAGAGACAGAAGAAATTAACTGTAGCTGGCAGGTGAAAATTTTGAGATCTGTACTTGAGAGAGTAAGTAGAACAAGTAAAGAACAAGGATGGACAGACACATATATAACCAAAGAATATGTTTAGCCTGGAATATAACACTTCTTACCTCACTGGAGTCCATCAGCACAGCCTGACTAATGTGGACTCTCATCATAGACAAGAAGAGCAGTTACCGCAGGGAAGTGAACTGGTGAAAGTAGAGCAGTTGTTAGCCTAAACTACAGTTGCAGGAACACAAGTCTATAGTAGAGCAGGTCTGAACACAAAGATATCACTACACAAGGTTCTTATTTCAAAACTACTTCTATAGATTTTATGAATTAACTTCACTTGTCATTTGAAACATATTTTAGGAATAATAAATGAGGATATGAAAGGAAATTATTAGGAAAAGGGATAAAATTAAGAACTGAGGGTTGTACTCCACAGTTACCTTAAGCAGATTATTGAAACTCCATTTCTTAATTTAGTGAACTTCTACAATGAGGATAATCTTTATCCACAGGGTTTTGTGAATGGAATTTGTGAAGTGCTTTGAGGGTTTCTCCATGAAAGTCCTATAATCTGGAATTGCAAAGCTTTATTAAAATGTTTTAGTGAGTCTGAGAAGCAGGTAAAACAAACATAAAAGCTGCTAAGTTATGATTTAAAATATTTATGCCCACTAATTAATATTCTGAAGCAGTAATTATAATTCACTGGTGTACGTGAATGTCTTCAAGACTTCCATAGTCATAACAAGCCCTAGCACTCAACCACACAGGAAATTCTGGGGGTTTAATATGTACACTAGAGAGTATACTAAAATATAATCCACTCTAGAGTGTACATTGAATATCTTTTCTCCTTGATATCTCATTTCCATCATTCTTCTACAACAATATCAAAATAGCTAACACTGTCAAACTTCAAATTATCTTGAAAGACACAAAAACCTAAGGGTCTTAAAGAATTCATGTTATTTATTTTGTAGCATTTAAAACTTACAAAATACGGTACTACAGGTGTAACAGCTTACTATTTTGTGTTCCTGTTTTACAGTACAGGTCATTCTCATTGAGAATTTTTGGTATGCTATGCAAGATTACTTTCTTCATTTACAAAAAAAAAAGAAAATAGATTCCTGTGTTTTCAGCTGACTTCATGTTCCAGCTTACAAAGTTAAGACTTTTTCTGCCTACCATCTCAAGCAAGTACCAAGCATGACTGTGCCACTAAATCTTCTGAGTTACTCTTGTCTTCTCAGAAGCTCAAGTCCCTGTGTGTCTCCCCTGCCATATGCAAGTCAGTTTCTGAAGCCTTGTAACCATGGCAGTTACTGGTAAGCCTAAGAAAATAAGTCCTTCCAGAGGACAGGATATAGTCACATGGATTCAGCATCTTACTAACTCAGCAACAAGTGAGAACCAACTTCTACCTCTCTGGTTGCAAAAGAGGATGAAAGGCTTCCCTGTTCTGGGCATACATGCTCTACTTCTACAAGTCTCATCTATAGATAAAGCAAGGGATTTTTTTTTTTTAATTTTAGGAGGAAACAGTATTGATGCAGAAAAATTTTTCATTCTGTCTTCAAGGGCAAGAAGGAGGTCCCAGGAAACTACGGGCTGGTCAGCCTCACCTCAATCCCCGGTTGAACAGCCAATCCTGGAAATCATTTCCACACATGGGAATGATGAGAAAAATATCAGGAGTAGTTAGCATGGATTCACCAAGGTAAATTCTTGCTTGGTTGATTAGATAAACTTATACAGTGAGTTGACAGGCCTGGCAGACAGTGGGAAAGCACTAGATACTGTCTGGACTTCAGCAAGGCCTTTGACACTGTCTTCCATAAAATTCTCACAGAGAAGCTGATTATATATGGACTGATGAAACAGCCAGTGAGACAGATTGAAAACTAACTGAACAGCTGGGCCCAGCGAGTGGTGATCTATGGCACAAAGTCTAGCTGGAGGCCAGTAATTAGCAGTGTATACCAGGGGTCAATATTGGGTCTGATCCTGTTTTACATCTTTGTTAATGATTTGGATAATGGGCAGAGCACACCCTCAGCAAATTTGCAGATGACATAAATCTGGGAGGAGCAGTTGGTACAGCAGAAGGTTGTGCTGCACTCCACAGGGACCTCGACAGGCTGGAGAAATGGGTTAACAGGAACTTTCTGAAGTTCAACAAAGGGAAGTGCAAAGCCCTGCACCTGGGGAGGAACAATCCCATACATGCATGTATGCTGGGGGCCACCCGTCTTGAAAGACCAAGGGATCCTGCTGGACACCAAATGGAATGTTAGTGAACAAGGTACCCCTGCCACAAAGAAAGCTAACAATATCCTGAGGTGCATTAGCGTTGCCAGCAGGTTGAGGGAGGTGACCCTTCTCTGCTGCTCAGTACTGGTGAGGCCACACCTGGAGTACGGTGGCCAGTTCTGGGCTTCTCAATACTAGAGAGACGTGGACATATTGGAGAATCTGAGAAAAGGCCACAAAGATGATTAAAGGTTTTGAACTTCTCTGTTAACAAGGAAAAGCCAAGACATCTGGGAGGGACTATTCAGCCTGGAGAAGAGGAGTCTTGAGGGGGATCTTATCAATTTATAGAAATATCTCAAGGGATGGTGCAAAGAAGAAAATGCCAGGCTCTTTTCAGTGGTACCCAGTGACAGGATAAGAAGCAATGATCTTCCTGGACATGAGGAAACACTTTTTTACTGTGAGGATGGCAGAGCACTAGTACAGGTTGTTCAGGGAAGTTATGGATTCTCACATCTTGAGTACTAAAAATGATCCTGGATGTGGTTTTAGGGGGCCCTACTGGAGCAGGAGGCTTGGACCAGATGAGCTCCAGAGGGTCCTTCCAACCTCAGTCATTCTATGATCTGTGATGTGTGATATTAACACAGATTTTCTGGCACAGACAGAATTTGTCTACAAGTTTTTGAAGAGCTGTGGGGATGGTGTGTGGAGTTCTAAATGTTTGTTGTTGTTGGATATACTTGATAGTGTAGCTAAAAACTCCTCCAAATCAATAAAAACTCAAGCTAAGCATTTGCCTAGACTGCAGATGGGAGAAGGAAAGAAAGAAACTTCACAAACAATTTATTCCCCTCATGTTAATGAGAAACACAGGTTTAGCAAAGCTCAGCTGAGTATTTTGATGATCTCCTTCAATAGCCTCTTCTACTGCTATTAAATCAGATTTTAAATGAACAAGGAATAGAAATCCTTCATAATACTCATTCTAAAATTAGAAACAAGGCTTAAGAACATGTTTCCACATCTAATACACAGCCAAAGTATTTCATTATAGCAATCACAAAGCATTTGAAGAGAGATTGATTTAGGCCAGTGTGGAGCTGGTGAAGGGGGAGGGCAGAATTTAGGAAATACTTATTCCTTATTCCTGCTGTTAAAACTAGAAAAGATTGGCATATTTTCAGGCTATAGACCAATTTGGGTCTTTGTTAGGTGTCCAAATGCCTAAAGTTGTACTGATATAAAAGCAATAAGAGTGAGAGAAGTATCCAACCTTCAAAGGAGAGATGGACCAAAGATACACTATGGAAATCAGTACCAAAACTTCTCAGAGTAAGAAAAAAAAATAGAGAAGAAAAAAAATATAGAGGAAAAAAAAATTTGGTCAAAGTGAATTGAAATTTCAGCTTTATTTGTATTTCTGGTGCTATGTGTGTCTCTCTCTGCAACCCCAGATGGGTCTACCTAATAGAAAGCCTCTGTTGCAGAGTAGAAGCTGTGAGTGCATCCACCTACCTTGGATGCAGCTATTCCCTTTGAATGAAAAGTTTTTGAGGTTACGAGTGGTAGTGCAAGGGAAAGTAGCAGCTACATCCATGACAAAAAGGAAAAGTCTGTGCACCAGTCCTGTACTTCCTGTGGTATCTCAACAGGAGGGGAGAATAATCATCTCCCACAGACCACCCCAAATCATCAAACCAGTATGAATTGTACTTGCCATGCCAAGAACCAGGCATCAAAGCACAAGAGCTTACATATTCTATTAAGTGTTTTAATATTAGAGCAGGGACACCAGAAAAACTGCAACCTTTTGGCTTCCTGAGGTCTCCTAAAGAAGGCCATGAGGAACAAAACACTCTAATTTTTTCTGTTCCTGTCTACAATATTAAACCACTTAATAGAATATGTAAGCTCTTGAGCTTTGATGCTTGGTTCTTGGCATGCCAGAGGCTTTGTTACATGTTTTTACAGTAATTGAAAGAAATATCCATCTGTAGCAATTTCATTTTTTAGCAAGCTGAACAGATTCTTGGGAGGTAGGAGCTGCAAACATATGAAACGGAATAAAATAGTTTCTATTGAGCTTGATTCTTTTAGTTCTGCTTTTGAGGAAACAGTCACAGAGGAGTGTTATAGAGGAGTCCTGGAATCAGAGCTGACATATTTGCAGTCTTGGTTCAAGTAATGCTGCATGCAGCCAACCCTTGGGATGCTTTCAAACCTACCACACCATGTTAGTAGATAAGGCTGGGGTTATGCCATCAGACCCCGGGTGTAAGACAGCAGCTCTAATTATCCAGCTCAGACTTGTTTCCTGAGTCACATTCAACTGTTAACCAAATCTCATCCTCTTTGTGGTTCATCTTCCCACCTTATCCTTCACTCTGTTATAGTTTGTTTATATGCTTTTGGGGCAATGATTTGTCTCTCGCCCTATGTGCATACAGTGTGCTGCAATTGGGTCCTGATCTTAGTTCAGAAATACAGATGATACTGTGTTACAATTAAATGGCAATATTCAGAGAACAGCTATGTAAAAATAAGTTAAAAATGGGATTTAATACGAGCAGAGGTGACCTGGTGTCTTGGAGGAGTAGGATAAAAGTAAAATGGAACCAAGAAAGAATTTAGAGAAATCTGTAAAGCCAGAACCTTGTAGACATTTGGCAAGGTGCTGAACAGGGAAAATTTCTTTGAATAGTGGAGAATCAAGTTTCCACAGTGAGGTTTGTTATGGCCTTTGGGAGCTCAGAATTTTTACAGCTTCAGCAGATGGACTTCACCCAGGTAATATGTTATTTTTTGGAACCTAAGATGTGTGGTTAGCAGCACCCCCACCAACATCTTTCATTTCTGAAACTGGCACTGTTCTGGGGGTTGGCAACCAATTGCCTGTGAGGCATGCTCACAGCACTGTGACATCCTGATGCAGAAAATCTCACTGCTCTGGAGTGCTCCATGAATACTACTTCCAATCTAAAGGCACAAAATTCCCAAAAAGTAAGGTTCACGCACCATCTTACCTTTCTGCTGAAAAACAGCAGGGATTTGTTTGCAACTGCCCTATACTATTCTCATCTGCAATGTGTAGCTGCAGAGAATTACAGTGAGATTTCTCTTTTTCTGCCAGGTATTAAAGTGAGCTCAGTTGTGCATTGAGCTGGGCTTTCCAGGTAGCTGAGCACCTCAGGGCAAAGAGAGGTGCTGCAAGGCCAGTCTGTGAAATACATGAGATTTTAATTTACATTATGAACATCAAAAGCTTTTGTCTTAAGAGGAGCCGCCAGAGAGCAGAACCAGAGATCTTTGCTAGGCAGGGATGATCCCAGCAATGAAATGTCAGTTCAGAGCATGTTATTCTGCACAGCTCCTCATAGTTTACTTTTTTTTTTGCTATATTGAAATAACGGAATCATAGAAAAGTCCCTTCCAATGAAGGGACCTGAAAGGTCATCTAGTTTCAACACTCCTCCCATGGGCGGGGACACCTTCCACTAGTTCAGGTTGCTCAAAGTCCCATCCAAAGTCCCATCCAACCTGGCCTTGAACACTTGCAGGAATGGGGCAACCACAACTCCTCTGAGTAACCTCTTCCAGTGCCTCACCACACTCATAGAAAGAAAATGTTGGCACATTCCATGGAGCTGACATCCAGCCTGCAGTAGTCAATGACACCAGAGAGATCATGCTGCTGCTTATGCTTGTGTTGCAAAGCAGGACCCTGCCCACAAGAATCAGAGCTTTAAGGCAAGGACGTCCAGATTTTTTCCCCTGTAGTCTGTACTCCTACAATGACAAGCCAAACAAATATCTGAGAAAAATATAACCTTCAATCTACAAAAACTAGGTTTATAATGTCCCATTTTTAGATATACAGAAATCTAGTTTCTCCAGAAGAGGCTAAAGGCATTTATAAACCAAACTATCTTTGACCACTGTATCTTTTGGGGAACGATGTTTTTTCCAAACTTAGTTTCCATCCATTCCAAATCTAGAACGCCCCCTCCAGTGATTGTGTCTTTCCCATCCCATGAAGGTCTGGCTGCTGTCTCTCACTGCCTCTCAGCAGTCTGTCTATAGGGCTACAGGGCTGTTCCTGGCTACTTGCTGAAGCTATTCATGCCTGCTGCCTTGCCTTGCCCACTTGACCCCCTCCAGGGAAGGCACAACCTCTCCACTTTCATTTGAAGGTCCTGCCTGACTGAGTGCCCCTCATCATAGGACAAAGCACAAATGAAAACCAAGCAAATTAATAATTTCATGTCACAGGTGGCTTATAGCAAAGTGTCAGCACTGACTAAAAAAGATTTGAGAATAGCTGTAAGTGTTCTGGCAAAAAGTAAAAAAAAATGTAATCTCTGATAAAATGGTGGAGGTCAGCAAACTACTGCTAAAAATGGAGATAGCAATGAGATAAACACCAGCTGTTTTTTAAATCCTTCTGAAGCAGTGTATGAGGTGGATTTCAGGTATTTAAGAGGACATGTGCAATGTTCTTGGAAAACACACTGGCATAAAGAAATATTAGAGAAAGGAGGAATATACGGTTGTTGCTGACCAGGATAAATCATTATTAATGTTTGCAATGGATGCAGAGATAGCAGGCATCAGAACAGTGCACTGGTTTAGCCTTAAAAAGCCTCTAGACACCAAACTTTTTGACAGAGCAAGATGTAAAAGGTCCAGTTTCTGTGTTTTGCATTAGTAGGGGGGAAGTGAATAGAGAAAGCTGACAGCTGCCAGATGGCACAAATAGCTCCACATTACCAAGTACATTTCTTGTCTAAGTTTATGACAGAAGATTTGCAGTTTTGCAAGAGCTCGGCCTTCAAAAATTACATCTAGAGTTTCTTATTGTACAAATCAGGGTGACTGAACAACGCTTCTGGATTCCTCTGGCAGGCTCCTTATCTTTGGAGTTTCTGGCCATCGGTCCCTTGCTTCAGTGAATTCTTAATGCCCCATTAGTACCCTTCAGTCCCCTCTCGCAGCTGCTGCAATCCTTCTCACAGCATCTCTTCAGAAAATGTTGGAACTGCTAGGGCTTAACTTGGTGGCTATTTCTCCACCTGTCTTTTACTGGCTAGTGTGAATCCCTGAAATCACCTGAACTGCAGATTCTGTAGAATGGGTAGGGTAACAGAAAAGGCTGAAGATTGTTGCTTTTTATTCTTGCTATCAGTTCATGCTACTTTGTTCTTCTACCTTCAGACGCAAATAGGAATATTTAAACTGGGACCTTGATCAAGTTGCACTGAGCTAGTTCTACATAAGAGAGTCAAGGCTGAAGACTTATGTGACCAGCTACAAGTGAAGATCCACAAAAATAAAGGGGGAAGGTAGTTTATCTGCATAAATCCTCCTTTCTGAGGGTTTCTGCATGAAATTCTGCTCACCTGACAGCCTAAAGGACTAAATTTGATTGCTGTAAGTCAGATTTCCTGTGGAATAGACAGAAGTAAATAGACTCTAAATGCTGCTTAGTAGTAAGATGGAACTAGAAAACTTCTCTTCATATATAAAATCAATATCTGAACTCTTCAAATAAAGTCTGTAATCTGAACACTCGTATAAGACTCCTTTTTGGCTCCGGCTAAGTTTGGACCACTTGTTTACCAGGTATGTACAGATGGGAAAAGAGGATCAGCTCTGAGTTGGTTTTGAAGTTTCAGCAACACAAACAGGAAAATCTGTTCTGTGTCATCAGTATTAGGCACTGAATTTGTATGTCTGAAGTAATTGCCAGAAGAGTTCTCACCCCAGCTTTGTTGTGATTCTGATGTTCTCTAAATGTCAGTGAAATCAGATAACCGCCCCTTCGCTAAATAATGTCTGTCCTCTCCCTCTGTCCAGGGGATGAACATATTGCCAGGGATTTTTAAATAGAATGAGAGATGGGGAGTGCTGAAACAGCCACATGTACTTCAAATTCTTCTTATAAGAGTGGTTGTCATTAGCACAGATTATTTTTGTTCATTACATATGGACATTTTCTAAATAAAATTCCCAGTACTATTGCCCCTTTCTCGAAAGCCATCAGGCACTCAAGACGAAAGTTATAAGAAAAGAAAATTTTCAGCTCTTTAGAAGGCGAAATAAATCATTCAGTGGGAACACAGCCAATCAGAGATTTATTTCAAATGAAAAAATGACACAACTATCACTTTATTTGGATCAATGATACCTTTTTGCAGGTGTACACACAGATGATGCTATTATTTATAGGAGAATACACAGCCCATTAGAAACCATCTTGTAAAAACCCTGACATTAAACCTCTGAAGATGGTTTTAGGAGCTTCCAGATGCTTGGATGGTCAGCCAGATCTCTGGTCCACAAGAACAAGATGGAGATCTAAAAAAAGTCAGGTTGTGTTTTTAATTTTCTTCTGCAATATCTCCTGCACTTGGCACCAAAAGAAAACATAATAATTCAAGACAACCAAAATCTGTCTGAGTTCAAAGGAAAGTTTCTGTTCAGTTGGTGGATGTCCAAACTGCCATGCTCTCCCTCCAGGTGGTAAGTGCAACTGGTATCTTTCATGATCTTTTCTATAAATAACACTGTAAAAAGGTTTGCAAGAAAGGGCCCAAAGAGAACGAAGGTAGTTAATGTTCTACTCTCATCAGAATGAATGCAATATCATTACTGACCCTCCTTTCTTGTTGGCATTGTTAAAAACTTTACCTATTAGTAAAGGATTTTTTTTTGTGTGTGTAATATTATAGATTTAGTCTAGAAGACAGAAAACACTATATAAGGAACTGAAATGAATGAGTGGACTACAGAAAGGTGCAGAACTGAGCTCTGAGTGTGCAGTGTTCATGTAAACATCTGGACAGTATATCTACTGTATTTTCATCAGTACCACAACATGTTTCCATACAGATGCTGTACCTGAGTTCACCCCCTTTTGTTCCCTCAAAGACCCTTTATAAAGTTGTTAAGAAATGGAGGGTCCTTTTACTTCAGGAGTGCTCTGATCCATCAACATTTGCTGCTTCCACTCAGTGAGAAATACACTTGCCTCCCAGCTTGCACAATTTAAATCTTATCACGTAGGTAAAAGCAGTCTACTGGCAGTCAAAACAGACATGACTTACTTTGCATTTTTCATTATACCAGTACCTGTGAACAGAAACTTCACAGATTTTCAGATTTAACTACTACTGGCTTAGTTTACTTTAAATGATAAAGTTGTGCAAAAAGAGAAGAGACTAAATGAATGTGAACATGAGAAAGAACTGAGTTTTGTCACTGGCCTTTCACTGATTCTCCCTTAGGTTCAGTAGGGCAGTTTTAAGGCTGTGGTTTTCAAGGAAGCCGAATGACTCAGGAGCCCTAGCTCAGCCAGTCTGGGTAACCCACAGTACCTGGAGGAGTGGAGGAGCACACGCTGGCTGCACAGGCTGTGGAAGCAGAAATAGCACAGCTGCATCAAAGCAGTGCTGTCCTGACCTAAAAACCCAGCTAGGGAAGGAGTTCATAGCCTCAGGGGCAGTGCTGAGCTGACACAGCTACCCTACTCTCCCCCTCCATGCTCTCCTGAGTATGCAGCTTAACACTCAGCCAGCACTACATAGTAGATTTATTTTATTATTTTATTTTATTTTATTTTATTTTATTTTATTTTATTTTATTTTATTTTATTTTATTTTATTTTATTTTA
>JAOXXN010000065.1:53016637-53032673 GCA_026770055.1 Myrmophylax atrothorax | reverse complement strand
CGGGTTACGAACTTTCCGATGTAAAATATGGAGGGAACAGTTTGAAGGGATTTAAATAGTTCTATGTTCAAATGCTGCCATCAAGTGGACATACACAGTACAAGACATCAATTAAAACATCAATTAAGACATCGTTTTAAAAGAGGAAAGTTGATGGAGAGAGGAAGTATAAAATAGTATTTTTGCTCCAAGCTTCATGGGGCAAAACATTATAAAAACATTTTTGCCCTAATGAAAACTCCTCTTTAAGCCAGATTAGTCCTCCTTCTTTACATTATATCACCTTCATATTTTAGCATCTTTAAAGCTGCTCAGACTTGCCTTTGAGAGACCATGAAAATATAAAATTGTTCTGTGCCTGTAAAATTTGTGTGGATTGCAATGGATAAGGACTAAACTCTTCATTGTGTTCCTATGAACTTCTCTGAGACCCACACTCAGATATGAGCTTCAGTACAGGTTCACCATCTCAAGGATCATTTTGAGTTTTAGAGCTAATTAATAAAATTAATTAATTCAATGGTTCCTTCAAATATTTGAGACTTAAATGTTTCCCTTTATAAAAGGTGTTTTTCCCTCTCTTGCAAAGTTTTAAAAGAACCATATCGTTATTTCCTTCAAGAAAACTAGGAGAAACTTCAAACTATTACTTGATGTTACAAGAGCAAAATCTAATACCCAGTATATTTTCTCGATTGATGTAATTTTTAATGGCCACAGAGATGCAACAAAACTGGCCCATGGACCTCAAGTTTTGACTCCAATATGGGTTGAGCAACTACAAAAATCTTCTCTCAAGATACTTCTTTCATCTAAGCCAGGCAGAACTGGATATTTTCCTTAGCTGTGTGATATCCAGGAATGCAAGATTTGTCCATGGCTCATTCACAAGAAATGCATAGTAAATGAAATGTGTTTTGGAAAATTTGCACTGTATGTATAGTACATGTGCAATGATTTAATGTTCTCTGGATGCACATGCACATAGTTCTGCCAGGAAAATCCTGTATTAAATAAATTTTTTTTAAAAAAAGAGTCCTGTATTTGTAGCAAATTGTTATGCCTTTAAGGCTGCAATGGTACATAAATATGCCAAGGCAAATTTGAGAACTTAGAGAGGGAATGACAGCTGTGAAAAATATTGTACTTGGGCAGTGCAATCTGGGCTGTTGTCTTCAGAGATGGTTTGTATATTTTCCTGCAGCCAGGTCCCCAAAAGATGAAGGTCTCTTTTAAATAGGAATATCATGTTCCACCTGGATATAAGTATTTCCTTGAAAACAGAACTCAGATTAGCAACTCCAGAGAGCAAACTAACTGGGCTGTTGCAGATATATCATCAGCAGGTGGTTTAGCGCTTACAAACAGAATACTTACTGATCAAAAACAATGCATACATTATTGTCTTATGGACTGATATCAAGAATGGCAGTATAAACAAAAGCCATGCATGTATTCTCTGTTTAGATATCTTTGTCTGGAAGTTGGTGATTGTTACTTCTTATGTTTTGCTTTTACAGCAGACAGACCTCTCCCCCATCATGGCTATGAAGTATCCCCGTTCCCCAAAACAACCAAACCAACAACCTCCCCCCAAAAAAACCCCACCCCATCCAAACAAACCAAAAACAAAGAAACAAACCAGAAAAACATCCACAACCTGTCTCTAAAAAACCAGATATTTGTAGAACATATATGGGTCCTTTTTTTGCTAACCTATCAGGAACAGAGGCTCAGATGGTTCAAAGGGAGATAGTTAAAATAAAAATACATAATAATATATTCTTCCATACCCTGGGGACAAGAGGGAGCTACTGTGCTTAACAAAGCATCCCGCTGTCCCAACCTATCCCTCAGCCTAGTTGTGTTTATTTATTTTTTTGCTTTCACAGGCAGTAAGGCAGAGGTGAGTTTGAGTCTCAGCCTGACCAAGGGACAGCATTGAGAACCTGAAAGGTGAGACAAGGAAATACAGCTCAGTACTCTGGCAATGAGCATCATAGATATGTTGTTCTCTGTCCATCAATATTTGTAGTATTAACATAAAATTGTCATGGTATCAATGCTCTGTCTTCTCTTTGCTCTTATGTCAGTGTTTATGCAAAATGCTTGTTTTAAACTCCTTACTTTGGAGACCTGTTGCAGGCTATCGATCCAAACACTGTAGCTTAAATCTTTTTATCATCCCAGTTCTCTTTGACCAATATGGTGATAAATCTTTGGAGCTATTCACTACACTAACAGCACAGAAATGAGAAACAAGCATACATATTTTAATTCTTTTCTGGAACAGAGAAGCTAACAACATCTATTACTTTTTCCAGATTCCCTTTGGAGAGTATAGCAGGACAATAGCAGCCTTCTATATGACTCACTGACACCACCAGTGATAGGAAGGATATGGGGAGTTGAAATCTGCTTTTCCATGATGAGAAAATGACCTTTTCTTGAATAATGTTTTCCTGTATACACACAACAAAATATTCGATGATAGAGGAACTGCCAACTAAGTCATCATGGTAAAAAAAAATAGTAACAACAAATAAATATAAATTACAATTACCTAAATTTTGTATGTTTAAAATACAAAGATTCTTACTTCAAGTCTGGACCAGAAAGTCCAGGCCAGAAAGTTTTAAGGACTGAGGGAGACTCTGGCCTGGACCAGAAAGTTTTAAGGGCTGAGGGAGACTCTGCTCAAAGAGAGGGTGAAAGTGTACTGCCAACTCTATAATGTAATCACTGATTCCTAGCAGATATCTGTCTCCAAACTGAGCCTAACATATTTCTAATCACAGAATAGATTACATTAAAATGCATAAAACTGAATTATATGTTTAAAACATATTGTTTTTAAATAAATACAACAACTCCAGGGACTCATGTTTCATGGTTTGAAATTCAACTCTGTTTACCTGGTTTTACACTCATCTGGAGTTCTAAGTCAGCTTCAGACTTCACTACAACTGACTGAAGAGTTGCTGGGTTTGATGAATATTTGTCTTCCCAAAAAGAGTTTTGAGAGAATCTGCTTCCTTTAAAATTTTCACTCTGTTTTCTAGAAGTCAAATTTCCACAGTAACATCTGAACACTTTCAGCATAACATTATAAGGCTGTATGTGCCAATATTATCAGCAATACAGCAAACTCGCTATATATGCATAGCAATTAATAGCCTGTATGTGCTTTAAAGCTTTTTTTTTTTCAATTTAGCAGCTGTTAGGGGATTTGAGAATAGCATAAGTATGAGATACCTTAGAAAAAGCTGTTAATAGTTCCTATCTAGGGTGGCTGGGGAAATAAATTGTTACTTAACAGTAATTAAAGATACCTTTAGGTGCTGCAGTTCTAAATTATTTTGTTTTGTTGGCTTTTGGTTTTTTAGTTTTTTTTTTGTTTGTTTGTTTGTTTGTTTTGCTCTGTTTTCTTTTTCCCCTCCTTTCTTTGCTTCTTTTTCTTACAGTTAGAGTCAGGCTGACCAGTTAGAAAATGAAGCTGGGAGACTGAGGAGGGTCATGCCCCTGGGTGGGATGTGCCCACGCCCCCACCAACAGCACACTCATGCAGAAGCTGAACACATTGCCAGAGCTGGTGCTGGTAATGGAGTCCATCCACTGTTCCAGACGCAGCAAGTGCTGAACCAGGTCCAGGCTCCACCCATGGGCTCCAGTCAGGAGCAAAAGGAGATAGGGCCAGAGTTAAGGCTGGAGCACAGACAGAGAGGGTCCATCCACCAGATGGGCTACCTACAGTAAGCAGTCCAAGGTTCACCAGCAGCCAGAGGTGGAGACCAGCATCCCTACAGCATAGGTCAGACTAGAACAAACAGCACTGGGCTGACCTGAAATGGACCTGTGGGCAGGAGGTGGGCGAGAGCCTCAGGTGAGGCTCCTCAGGGAGGTTGACTTACTACTGCCCTCAGGCCCCTGACAATTCTGTGGCTTTCATGACCCCTTGCCTGTTTGCTGGTGCTGCTTTTGATTCTTGAAAACCTTGTCCTTTCCTTGAAATGTGACAGAAAGAGCAGAAGTGAAGAATTAAAAGCAGCTGTTCTATTTCAGGTGACATGATATCTCTTCATTTATCCCTATGACACAGGCATGAAGGATACTTCTCTCAGCAGAGTTCTTTAAGGAGTATTTATGGAAAAGTCAGAATCAGATCCTTTCAGTCTCTAAAAGGTCTCTAAAAGAAAGTACGACCAAAGACATTGAACACCTTTTTAACATTTTGAAATAGATAAATAGAACAATTTATAGAAGCAGCATTTCAAGCAAGAGACCTTTAACCTGAAATCAGTACCCCAAAGACCTCTAAGATTCTATAAAAGGAGTAATCTCTCTCATAAGCACATAAAAATAGCAAAAGTAACTGAATAGGTGAGACACCAGTGTGAATTTGCTCCTGTTGGTCACAATCTCTAAGGTCTTTATTGCATATAGCAGAAGAATTAAGCAGGGACACGTTGTGGACTTTGCAGTAGTGTAACATTTACAAATGAATAAATAAATCAGTATAGCCCTTAACTGCTGTTTATTAAAAAAAAAAAAAAAGCATTACTGAGTAATTTACAAGTACCATATTTGCCAAAGAAACTACGCACAAGACAAGAAGGCCAAGAAGGCTGCAATACAGTTCCAGTGGTAAATTATTTTTTTATTTTACAAAAATAGCTGCCTTAAGAAGAAATAAAATTAACATTTCTTGCTCTTTAAGCCTTTTTTTTTTTACCTTTTATTGCAGGGAATGAAGAAATCCTTAGCAAGACAGATACATTGCATTTCTTCGTTATCAATCAGCACAATTTACAGCAAATATACCCACAAATACTGCTATGAAAAGTTGCAAGTTGCTGCTTGGCTTTCAAGGGCCTAGATGGCAGTGTAGTTCTTAGTGTAATTAGTCAATTTGATCTTCTCTGGGAAGATAATATTAACTGAGAGGTTTTCCCCATTGTTAGACTTCAGAAAAAAGTTCTTTTTCTTGCGCAGGAGATGACTATATTTGGCATTAGCAAGCCACATTTCACATTTTGAAAAAAACACAATCCCAGTTGTACCCAGGACAACAAGACATGTAAGCAAGCCCAGAACAACAAAACATATCACCTGGCTTCTACTCAGAAAAGGATCTGCATTTTGGATGGTTTCTTTCACTGTTATTTTCAGGATTTCTTGTTGATGCACTGATCTATGATGAGCTTTTGCAGGTGGCTTGTAATTCGGCATATGTTTTGTCTCTATATTCACTCCAGAAAGACTTGTGTTTTTGCTGGAATATTTACAGGTCACACCAATGAATTCTGGTTTACAGATGCATTCAAAGCCTCCCTGGGGATGTTCACTGCAAGTCCCTCCATTCTCACATGGGCCACTAGCACAGAATATGACACGGCTGCTGCAGAGCTTTCCTGTATAGCCATGGGGACAAGAACAGCTGAAACCCACACCAATATCTGTACATGTTCCTCCATTTTCACAAGGATTGGATTCACAGTCATCTCTATCAATTTCACAGAAGTTGCCAGCAAAACCAGAAGGGCACAGACAGGAAGCATGGGGTGCAAAACCATTGTCATCAACACATGTTCCTCCATTCTGGCAGGGAGAGCTAGAAAAGATAACAAACAAACAATTGACAAAAAAGAAGCTATTAGGAAACACTTTATATAGCATAAAGAGCTGTTTCTCTTTAGAAGAGACAATTGCAAATGTAAATCCACTAAAGTCAATGAAGTTGAATCAAGAATGAGTTTGTTCAACAGCTTTGTCAATACAGATTATAGTATCTACTGCTGACCCTTCAGGCAGGATTAGTACACTAGTATATAAATTCAACCTGAAGAGCTGTGACAAGAGCTCAAATGATTTCAAACATTTATTCAAATTAAGCTTCCCACTGTTTTCATATGCTTGGAGCTATTTAGCTGAGCAACTATTCAGACAGACAGAACAAAGACACGAGCAGCATGGCTGCTTCTTTTCTACCTGATTATTCATAAGATACTCTATATATTGTATTGGCAGAGTGAAATACTCTGCCATAGCAACTAGATGTAAAGCTGATTGTTTTTATTCTGCCTCTCTGGTGTTCCATGACACAAAAAATTTAGATTCAAACAGATACTTTCTTACAAATGGCTGTTAAGACAAAAATTTTGATATACTAAAAAATATAAATGAGATAATTTCAGCCTTGGCAAAGGCAGTGAGAATGTGCTGGCAGGATGACAGTAAACCAAGAATTTCTGCAAATGAAGAATGTAACAACTAATACCCTGGTACTCTGTTTGAAGTGACATAAATTAACTGAGATCTTTTTTTAGCCTTACAATGCAATTGGGCCTTAGAGAGCACAATGCCAGAAGATAGGCCCACCCACTGACTGGCACAAATGTATCAATTCAGTGGATCTATGCAAAGTGGACTTGGTCCTTTATGTGTCCTTGCTGGCAGTGAAGGGTCCCTAGGTCACAGGTTTACAAATAAATCTTAAACACCACTTTCATGGCAGCTCATCATATATGAATAAAGCCTATACAACTTAGCTTGTAAAAAATGGAAAACATTGGGCAAAGCTTAGGACAACCCTCTTTGACAACACTTTTTTTAATACTTACATATCCCTGAAGACATACGGCACAGTACCAGCTGATAGCTGGAGAGTCCAAGCTGTAATTTAAGTGTTACATTTCCAGGGGAAAGTCCCAGGGGTAATGAATATCCTAGCGTCATGGATGCAGACATTTCACATATGCAGTGGTCAGTAGCAACATGCCGTTATGGATTTCCACTGGGGGACACAGGGATTTTAGAGATCGGTTGATGTCTGAATGAGATGACTGTGAAGGACATATAATCTCCTGACTACAAGTGGTCTGTAGTGAGAGTAAAGCTGAGCTATTCAAATGACCATGCACTGCTCTGGGACTAGCTGTGATAGAGATTACTCTAAGAACTTCTGGCTTCACTGGGGTCTGAAACACTTGGTGGCCACCCCTCAGACAAGTGTGAGTATTGTGGTAGAGGAATCTGTCTGTTTTCTGCTGTTACCACATAAGCTACTCTATCCTCTTGTATTGTCCTTCACTGTAGATGTTGGCTGGGAATAAAAGCTGCTAAAAGAACATATTGGAAGTCTGGAAACAGTATTAGGAAAAGTCCCTGGGCTTTGGCATAGCTGTTGTTAGTGATGACTTGAAGTGATAAAGAATTTTAACAGAGTAGCCAGCCACTATGTTTGCTTTAAGGAAAATACGGAAATTGTAGTTGTAAAGTGCTTGAGTGGTTATGGATTCTTGGAGAGTCTAGCCACACTCTCTTGCTTTACAGGTCCCAAATTGGAAAAGCTGATTTGAATATGACAATGGGTAGAGGTTTGAACTTTCATGGCTGGTTTGAATTTCAGTACTTCCTAGTGAAATGGGAAGAAATCACTGGAGAATGTAAACGTAAACCTTTTCTGAAGCTTTTAGAAATGTGAGCAATTGACATAAAAAAACAGTTAAGAGAAAATACAAAAAATTGTAAAAATTTTCTTTATTGTTAATGCTGAGTTGGATTTGCCTAATTTAAATATATTTAAATAAACGAAGCCTTAATATTTATTTCCTTGAATAAATACTGTTGCTTTGCATTTTTGCCATTTAACACAGCAAGGCATGGTACATGAAAGATTAATTGTGGAAACATGTACATACTAGTTCTTTGCTTTCAAGATACTCTTGTTTCTTGTTAGAAAACTGCTCTGCTTCAAAGCAAAACTTCAAAATATCACACAGAGGTCATCAATGCAGATACCTATAAACAGACTAGAACAAACACTTTGATTTGTGAATTGCTTGGTTCCATCTGTGAATATTAACTAAGGGACCAGCAGAAATGCTTAGTGATATCAACTTTGTTAACAGTACCACTGAGGTAAAGAGGAACTGAGAGGAAGTGAGATGTGAATGAAAAGACACCACCTGACGTAGTCCCTTTCCAGGATGGAAAGTTTCTGGTGGACTGTGAATTATTAGCAGACATAGAGTGCTTAAGCTAAGAACAGTTGTCTTTTTGGACTAAAAGCAGATTTGCAGAGCCTGCTGATCATTTTCCTGAAAAGGATAGCTTCATGGGGAAAAAGAATCACTGTTTCAAGTATGTTTTTCCTTAAGAAAAACTGTTCATGATTTCCAGACTAGCTCATGAGTGTTCAGTTCAAACACATAGTACAAACACAGAAATTTAGTTTCAGCAATTTAAAACTCTGAGGATTTTAAGGAAGTGCATGGATCTATTCTGTGTTATTTTGTTTATGCTGTACTTTTGGAACTCACCTGTTCTTTGGGATATATGTTCACATTGAATTACTGAAATATTTGAGCTATAGATGAAAAGTAGAGAAAGCTATTCACCCCCCCTGTATTAGGTAAGTAGGAACTTTCAAGGAACTTACATTTCCTCATTGCCAGTGAAGAAAAATAGGCAAATCAGAGTAGCTATCTTAGAGGCTGAAAGTATACCCAGATAGCACTGTGTGAATATCTCTCAATTAAAAGTAATGGTAAAAAAATTCCACTGACATGAAGCTGTGGAAGAATAGCAATTTGTGCCAGAGAGAGTGAGGGGTGTTAATGTTCCTTAAATGAGAGTGAACAAGTCTTCAGGAGGATTCAGGCATAAGGTAGATCTGAATATTCATTATTATCACTGAGCAAAAAGAGATCCAGAGGGTATCAATACATAGCTAGAGAGCAAGAAGGCAATCTTCAAAAGGAAAACTGTGATTTAAGGTCACAGTTTTACCAAGTTTGTATTCACCAGAGAGGGAATTTTGTATGCTTATGGGATCAGACCTTTGAAGAGCTAGAAGACAGTAAATACTTCTAGATTTCACCAATTCACCAAAAGGTTTTCCTTTTTAAAAGCAGTTCTAGCAGTGCACTGAAAGTTCTTTAGTCTGTGCCCATTGCACCTTGCCCTTTCGCTGAGCACTGATATCAAAAGTCTGGTTCCGTCTTCTTTGCTTCTCCCCCTCAGGTATTCATATACACGGACAAGGTCCTCAGAGCCTGCTCTTCTCAAGGCAAAATAACTCTGCTCTCAGCATCTCCTCATAGGAGAGATGTTCCCATCCCTTTATCATATCCATGGCCCTTCACTGGACTCACTTCAGTATGACCTTGTCCTTTTCATATTGGGTAACCCAGAACAGGGACAAGCAATCCAGATGTGTCTCACCAGGACTGAGCAGAACAGAAGGATTCCCTTCCTCAAACTGCTGACAACGCCATTCCTTATGTCCCACTTCTCCTAAAGAATGCAGAGCAATGGGGTCCCACATCCTGTTCTGATGGGAGTGAGATTATCTCCTTCTGTAAATTATGGACATATCATTACCTTTCAGTTACGAAAAATGAGAAGCTGTTGGACTAGGTGTTTTTGTGCAGACAGCTTGTGTGTTGCCTACTGTTCTCGTTAGCATATATTCTTTGTATATGCATTTATCCCTCACTGGAAGTGAAAACCCAGGATGGGAGATTACTTCAAGTTTGTCTACAAAAATCTTGGGAAGGAATAAATTCACCCCAATAAAATGTCAAATTAGCTCTTACGGCATTCAAATTGTGCACATAAGATCACACTGATAATCTGTAACTCTTTACAGTATTAACAGATCAATCCGTACAGTTTGATAACAATATCAGCAACTATCAAAGCATTAGGTATTTTAGCACAGAGATATTTCCACTTAGCAAAGAATTCTGAATACTAGTCAGTAGGAGTGTGGATTTTAAATTCATATCAGAAATCAATATTTACCCATTAATAATGCAGGGTCCTTTCTTGAGATGACAGTTTTTTCCTGTAAATTCCTGGGCACACAGGCAAACATATCCTCCATCACCAGTCTCTATGCATGTTGAGTTATTGGTGCAGGGCTTTGCAGAGCATGGGTGAATATCTGTTTAAAAAAACCCAACAGGGCTCAATTAGTCTAATTAGAAAGAGTCAGTAAATGGCATGCAATACTTCAAATAAAATATAACTTTAATAGTCCTTCATCCTGCATTTTATAAATTCCAATCTATTCCTCCTTCTGTAAAAACAGAGTTCAGGTTGTTCAACTATTGCTAGCAATTTCAGCTTTTCTCTTCCTAGCTGCCACTTGTAAAATACATTTAAATCGCTACATTCTATAAGTAAATAATAACAGAAATAAAAAACTAGAATGGGAGAAATAACTTCTATGTAGTCTAGCCATCCTTTCACTATCTTGGCTTCTCATGAGCAGAATTCTAATAAAACAATCAGGAACTGGGAATTCTCCTCACTCCCTGTCCATATCATTATGTGCTTATGAACAAAAATGCCAGAGATCAGCAAGTTAATAAAAAAATCTGTTAGAATTCGTCTTTAGGCTGGGCTACATTCAACCCTTACATAGCTGTGCCAGAAGAAAGAGTTGTATGACGTCTGGGTCCAAAGTCACACATTTCATTTTCTTTAAAATTTCCCTGCTGAGCCACTTCCCACTCAAATGATTACTGTTTTTTTGAAATAATTAAATCTAAATAAACAAACAAGTGTGTATTTTAGCCAGCTAATGGAGCAGCTGTAGAGAAGTGCTGACTGGAAGTTATCTAATGCATCGTACACACATGTGCACATACACACTTTCTAAGAGGATGAAAAGAGATTTAAGAGCATTTATATTTTACTTCCCACAGCATAACATAAAATGTAGATGATATCATGAGGTACTGCAATATTTTAACCACAGGAAAACAACAGCCTTAGCTTTCACATACAATCTTTCCTGGATTAAAATGTTCTATTTCCTAATGTATTATACTGCTCTCACTGCAAGACAACTTAGCATGCCGTTTGAGTGTAAGCTCCAATTTTCACAAGGACTGAAATAACATTTTTGGAGCAATGTGGTTTGCCAGCTGTTTCCTTAGACTCTAAAGGCAGCTAATATAGCATGTACTCTCTGATGCAGGAGAAAACATGACTTTTGATGCAGGATAGAAAGCTCTCTGAAATATATGCATATATAGGTAGGTATGTATATATATACACACACATATACATTACTCTCAGTAATTTATGTTATGGATTTAATTTTAAAACACAACTTAAAAGGTTGTTGTATCAGGTTCCTTTAAAAACATAATAATAAATAGCCTCAATTAGCATATTTTCTCTATTTTACTCTATTTTGCCTCCCAAAAGGCCATCAACTAAGTGACTTACTTGCTTCAAGTGACAACCAAGTCTGAGATGGGAATTCAAAGAAAAAAAAGATGTTATGTTTACACATATATTATGAATGGCCACAATCACATTACCAACAAATTAATTAACGTTTGCCTAAAACTAAGTTGACATGCTGCAGTACATGAGGCAATCAGTGACTATTTTTATGAGGGACAGACACTCAATAGTAGTTTGTCAAAGCAGAATTTTTAATCTGCCTTTTGCATGCCTAGCATGGGAATTAGAGGCTTCACCTGAACTCTCTGTTGACAGTTTACCCACATGTGCCCTTTGCAAAGCAGTCAAGGGACAAGTAGCACATTGTACTCCCAGCTCACACCATATGTTGGCTTTTTAGCCAAACTGAGGCTCGGATTCTAGCAGAGGGTCATGAACAACTAAAATGACTGTGTAGGCACAGCCAGGGGTGACAAGATGACAGATCTGATTTAGCAAGGTGGATCATATACTCTGACTAGGCTGTCATTCTTTTTCTGGAAATAAATTGCCTAAATTGATTTTCCTTTTGTTATGGTCAGTGTTTGTTGTGGTTCCTGTACTGTGCAGTGTGTATCAGCTGCAGAGGGAAACTCTGTGCTGTGCAGCCTGGTTCCAGGTGTTCAAGGCTGTGTTTCCACAAAAAGAGAAGGTGTCATGGCATTCAGTTAGACAGGCTTGTGCACTCCATTGCAAAGAGGTTAACAGCAGTGTTAACATTAAGACCAGCTCACAGATTTCTTTCCTCAAGTGCCATGTCTGCTCACGTGACTGCAATAACAGTCATAAATGACTCTGCCCCACATTTTTACAGTGGATCAAGCCCAATCCATAACCTGCATGCCTCTAAATTACTGAGAAGGTCATTCTTGACCTGAACTGAGAACCAGGCTGCCCATACTAAAAGCAACAACTGTCCAAACAAGAGTCATTAGCAAACAACTTGGGGATCTAAAACTACTCCAGAAAGGAACTTCCATAATCCAAGACAAGGAGATTGTACATTAACTTTTCTAGAAAACAGAAGAGATATCACCACCAGTCCAAATCATCTTTTACTCCCATGCTTAGCAAGCAAGTAAGATGCTGTATCTGTATTTTACAAATACTTCAGGTGTTTGCAGTAGTGGCCAGTGAACTTCAGATTCTCCCAGTTTTCCAGTCTGGGTGTTTCCTTTCGTTTTCCTAACCTGACCAAGTTTCAGTTAGTGGTGCCTGTAAATGAGCTGTAGCTACCTGTAGTGACTTTATACAAGCGGGAAACTAACATTGTGGTTTTGGCATGGGATGATGAGATCAAGGGCTGAGTAATCAACTCATTTGAGGTTTCAGTGCTTTATTGCTACAGGATAAAAATTTGTATCAACTTTACAGTAGCAAGAAGAGGAGCAAGAACACCCTTCTCTTGATCCCTTGTGGCAAACCCATGCATTTAGAGTGGGTAAAACCACTGAGATGAAAGACTGTCAACATGACATGTCATTGCAGATGAAAAGATGGTTATATCTTTTTGGCTGACTATTCTTGGCAGTTCTCCATGGGGATCTAGATTCAAATTAGCAAAGAACACTGAGATGACTCTCAGTGTTGAGAGAAATAATAGTTTCCACACTTAAGCAAGGGATACCTGCTTTTGATTTTATAGGAGTAACTTAATGAATAGGTATTAAATTATTATTTTTCCATAAACAGACAGGTAAAATTTTTCAATGCATTCTCTTGCATCCTAAGTATCAGTTGCAAGTGGGGAACATTGCAAGGCTCAGAACTGGAAAGATATATAAGCACTGAGAAATTCACCTAGGCACTTAGAGCTTTTAAAAGTAGCTGAGAAGACGGTACCTTTAAAAATGCGGTCATTTGTATACACTGGTAAGCAACAGAATTGAGCCTCCTAAGGTGGCAGATGTGGGTTGCTCTGTCTAGCATCTAGGATCTAGAGGGATCCATTCCTCCTCACTAACTGTAGTGAGTCTAGGTGGCTGTCTTGGGTATAAATGAGCATGTGAGATGTGTCCAGAGCACCTGAGAGTTTATAGTCACATTTGCCACCGCTGCTACCACAGCTCCTGTAAACATAACAGGAGTAGCTTTAAATTAAGATGCCTCTCTATGCTCATGTGTGCAGCCAGTGAGTACAGGCTGCAAAACCTCATGAGAAGGTAAATGAGCACCTGAGAACCTTGCACCAAAGTCCATGTCACTGCAAGGATGTGAAATACCTAACTAAAATCATCTGAGTCTTTTAGTCATCTTGAAAATCTTATCCAGTTCAAACCATTATCGTTAATTACTGCTTTGGCAACTCATTGGGGAACTCAAGAATGCTCTATAAATTATGAGCCATATACTAAGAAAAGCCTGAAAGGCATGAAAAGAGAATGAGCCTCTGGACACCTGTCCTCTTCCAGCTGCAGCTACATGGGCTGAACTGGTGCATGCTCCTGAATGTTCTCGTGTTTTCTGTCCCCTCTGATCTCTTTGACTGAACATTTGTTTGTGTTAGCCAAAATAAACCAGCTCAAGAATGGCTAATTCTTCAGCTTGTATGCACTAATAAGCTGGCTCATTCTGACTAGCAAAGAGTGAGAGAGTCCACACAGATCTCTGCTTACCCCTCAGACCTCAGAGGTAAGTGGCAGCCTGTTCATGCAGACCTTTTTCTCAGTTACAGGGATGTTACTCCACTGCACCATAACTGGGTTAGGTAAAGGAAGAAATAAGCACAATGTTCTTGTTTTCAAGATGTATTAAGAAAATAGCATATATAATGTGTCACATAAATATTTTGAATTATTTAATATATACAACTTGTATTTCTATAAAAAGGACCTTATATGACAAGGAATCAGTTATTTGTTGGCCTTGTCCATGATAATCAATGTTTAAAATAGAATGAGTTTACACTTTGCTCACACCTATGCCCAGCTACAAAAGATGCTGCATGGTCCTGCCTGAATTATTATAAAAGTTTGAGGTTTATGTGCTCCTGCCCAGGATCCCCTTATTGTCTGGAGCTGACAGTCAGTATTCTAAATTAGTTCTCCAGAAGGACTTTGCATGTTTCCAGCACCAGATGGGGCTGCTTCCCCTCACTTGCTCAGCGACAGGAAAGGATGTGCAAACCTATGTCACAGAGGCTGCCAACCCAGCCCTCCTCACAGATGCACTGCCAGGGCTTGGCACAGCTGCCATGCAAACACCCAGGGAAAGGAACACACTCATTACAAAGAGCACCCTGCCAGCCAGGTTGACACCTGAAAGAGATAAAAGACAAGATAGAGACATAGTTTATTTTTAATAAACATAATTACAAGGATGTTCCCATTTTTGAGGCACAATAAATAAACTTTTGTATACCAAATTGCATTATTTGAACAAAAGGATACAATCAATGCTTCTTGGATACAAGGAGCAGTTTATGTGAAGAAAACCAATTCATTCGGTGAGAAAAAAGCACTAGACAATGTAAATATCTCATTCTGGAAAAAGTAAATTAAAAAGGTATCTAGACATCTATGCTCTATGATTCCAGTTACTGTATTCTAATAAAGTGCTGTTTCATTACTGTTCCATTTTTTCAGACAGCAAACCATTTCAGCTTCTATCTGTTTTACCAGGATTACGAATTACTGAAGCTGTCCACTCCTGTGATAATAGCCCTGTCCGACAGATCTTTTTACCTGCATTCATTGGGAAATTCACAAAATCCATTCTCTGGGTGGCAGCCAGTTCTACAGTTCACACCTGGAAAAAGAGATTTATAACATCAAACCAGAAAAATCAGCACTCAAAAAAATCACATCATGCCCTATACACATTACTGATGTTTTAGAAGAACCCAGACTGCATAATGTACTGGGTTTTTTTTTGTTTCAAACACGTTTTTGAAACACAAAATTTTAAATTAACTTAATCTGGAACATGTTATAGAGTGTTCCTACAGGGCAAGTGAAATGACATAAAGAATTAACAGCAAAAGAACACGAAGTCACTTCAGCATACGCAAAGTGTATGTAATATCCCTATACACCACTTTAAAAGAGAAACATCAGAGCAGATTGATGGATGTCTCACAACATGCCACTCCAAATGCATTGTTTCAGAACGACTTGAAACACAAAAATACCTTTACTCACAAAAAAAATTCCATTTGAAACAACTTCAAAAAAAGGTGTTGAATTAATTTCAACCCTACATGTGATGAAAATAATCACTTTCATTAAATCATGCATCATTAGGAGGTCTCAGTACTTACAGAAACACAAGAAGAGGTCTTGTGTTTGTGTAAGTACTTGCATCAAGTAATACTCTGAAATATCACCGTTAGCCACTGACACGCCAATGGCAGGAGAAACGCACTCCGTCTGCTGCGAAGGAAAAGCCTATGAAAGACACCAGCATCTCTGGACGGAGCAAAGATCGAAGAACCCTTTGCCCTCGAGGGACTGCTGGAGAGCTCCAGCCATCGCCGCTGCCCATCTGGACTCGGCAAACTCCCGAAACTTTCCCAACTCGCCTCCCCTCACCGCGACATTTCCCGTGGCAGAGGATCCCGGTGCGCTCGGTGCTCGCCGCGCTCCCGCGGCCCCCGCGCCAGCCTTACCTTGAGCTGCGGGGAGGACGAGGGGCAGCAGGCAGCAGCAGCCGAGGAGCCCGGCGGCGCGCAGCCCCATGGCCGGGACGGGGCCGCTCCGCCCCAAGGGGAGCTCGGCGGACGGCGGGGCCGGGAAGGCAGCGGCACCCCCCGCCCGCAGCGCCGCCGGGCTCCGGCGAGACGGGGCGGGTGGCA
>JAOXXN010000065.1:52992389-53002719 GCA_026770055.1 Myrmophylax atrothorax | reverse complement strand
AGCTCCCCATGGCTGCTCTGGGATCAGCCCAAGCTCCCAAACAAGCAGGGAAAACCTCTCTGCCATGCTCTGAGAGACAGCATTTGGTGACAGCCAGGCACGCTCAGCCTCTCAGGCTCCTTCTCCCACAGCTGGCGATGCCTCAAAAGGCCAGAAAGAATCCTCTAACACTCCTTTTTGAGTCTTGGAAAGAAAATCATTCTTTATTTGCAGCATGCTGGGCGCACAGGAACCCTTTCCAAAGCACACCCCCAGGGTTACAGAGGTGCTGTACTTTTATCCTGCAATACCTGACACTCATCAGCTGTGACACCCACACCCCAAACCAGCCCCCCCACGGCACTGCACTGGCCACATCTCTGACACGCCCCTGAATTGGGTTGGGGGGCTCAAAAACACCTCTGTCTTCCTCATCCTCATCTTGTCCCACTCCTGATCTCTGGCCTTGGGCACCAAACCAGCCTTCTGGAACAGCTTCAAGCTCCTTAGACTGCCTTGGTGGGATGTCACGTCTCTTTCTCACGACGTTTTCCCAGATACACGAGCCTTCTGATCTCGTTAGAAATTCCTGTCTGTTGAAACCCTTAGCAAAGCATCTTAGAAAACTGGTACAAAGGCCTTAGTTCCATACCAGGATCTATGTAATAGAGGGTTTAGGCTCCATTTGCCTCCCTCAGAGACTGAAAAGGATTCCATCCTGTTAAGTCTCTGCTGCTTACACTTCATGTTGAACCATAAGGGTGAACAATAACTACAGCACTGGATCCCACGGCAGCCTCATCTGCCAACACAAATGAGGAGCACAATTGTCAGGAACAGCTGTTTTATCGGGGCCCAGTCCCGTAACTAGGAAGGAAGTTTGTGGCACATATTTTCAAAACCCTCTAGAGGACTGGGATGACTTTTATGGTATAAAGGGACTGACTGCCAGTCACACATCTAGAGGCCTGCTAGGAGCTCAGCCAGAGCTGGGGGGGTGTGGAGTTTGGTGCAACACCAAACAGCACCCTGGCCCCATCAGGAGCTCCTCACAGAGAACTTGCATTCTCTGACCGGTTTCCAGGCCCTGGCGGGGCAGACCACCCTGCCACAGTCTGCCCCTTGACTGCAGTCAATCGTCTTTACCCCATGGAGTGGTAGTGCAGGTACCTCTTGCCTCCATGCCATAAAAGCCTCGTCTGGAGATGTGTGTGTTGTCACAACAATGCGTGATACTGATATCAAGTGTACACACATAGATGTGCCTCTAATGAACCCCAACACAACAGCTGCATCACAGTAACAGGGTATCTCGTTGCAGCAAGCTGGGGATTTGCTGCAGCCAGGGACAATCTAAACAAATCACCTCCTGGGCCATGTTACCACTTTGTTTCAGACATTGCAAGCAAGATGTGAACTAGGACCTTGGGGAGAGTTCCTAACACCCCAACCCTGGTTGCAGGGACTGGGAGAGCTCCAGAGGTTACTCAACCACTTCTTTCCCTTTTGCCATTTTGCACCACAAAACTTGCAGAATTTGAAGTGTCCCCACAACCCAACCACTCAGGTGCATATGTTGACCCCAAGAGGTGACCAACCTGTGGTTCAGAGGAACAGGAATGGAAAACCTGAGGAGTAACCAGTATGGTAAGAAGGGACTGTTCAGCTCAGCCCAGACTGAACAGCTGCTGTCTATAAATGTGTTGCTGACTATAGAATAAAGTTACCTGTACAGAAGGCAAAGCCAGCATCAAACCAGATTGGTTTGAACTGGTTGTTAATTAAATTTGGCTGGAAGTTTGGAGAATTTTTATGAAAGAGTACTGAATAGTATTTTAGGAGTATCAAGGGCAAATAAACCACATACCATGAATGGGTTTTTGAAGTAATTATGAACAGATCTTGTGGTGTGACAGGTGAAGGTGCTGGGACTCAGTGACACAGAATCTATATTCCAGGTTTGTGTTTCTACGCTTTTTCCTAGTACAGCCATGCATATTTAACCTGTAGGTGCTCTCCACGCTTCTCTAATATAATTGGTACCAACACAGATCACGTGCTTGACCTGTCCAGAAATATACCCAGATATCCAATGGCATCTTCTCCTGCTCTTGAGGGAAAAAAATGCATTTGAAATTTTTAGTGTTTGGCCTCTATCCCTACCATATGGTTTGTCTTACAGATATAACACTTTTTGCTGTTAAGCTTGTCATGTGCACAATGAGTAAATTTCTAATGCATATTCTGCAATTTAAGGAAATATTGTGTTTGTTCCCATTTTATGAATTGCTTCTTTCTTGTCATTCTGGTAATTATCAAGTCTCTATACTAGCAGTTTCCAAGCACAAATCCCTCTCTTTCCTTTTTAAGGTTGTTGGACAAAACAATCAATTAATTTGTTTATGTCTGCATGTATAGAATGAGTGAGGATGGCTTGTGTATATATAAATAAATCACTGAAGGAAAAATAAATCATTTAAAATGAATGCTACATTTGGACATGAAAATTTCTTGAAACTCATGGTTAATTTTGTTTCAAAGAATTGCTTCTAAAATGTTCCTTGTTTGAGCTCACACATTCTCAAGCCTCCACATCTTAACAGTTTCCTAGGACAGCCATTGTGAGAAGTCTCTGCAGAACAGAGATGAGCCATGTGATTTCCAGTGTTTTCCTCACAGTGGGTATGCCCCTTTGGAATCCAGGTTAGAACTACTGGCCCTGAGGTGAATGTAGTCTGGTACTTGTCCCATAATGGAATTCATCCTTCAGTATTTGCTTTTTCCGTGCCGTAGGCTTTCAGTGTCACAGATGTGAAGTACTTTTGGTGTACTCTTTTAAAGCAGTAAGACCTTAAACTTTTTAAATGTTTCATGAATATCAAGAACAAACTGGACAGAAGAGTCTGATTTCCTGTGCAGTTTCTTCAAATGAAAGTCCAGACAACTTAGTAACAGATGTTCTGTCCTGAGATTTAGGCTGATGGGTGTAAGAATCAATGAAAACAAATGCACAATATCTGAAAAAGAACAGGTACTCAAGAGCATCAAATAAATATTTACTTGCAAATTTGAAAACAAAATCTAATGAATAATTAAACATAACTCATTTTGTCAGAATCATTCTTGAAGCATTCTCAGTTTCCTGGGAACTGCTGAAGCTAAAAACATCCCTGAAGCACCTTAGAAACATGTTTTTTCCTTCTGATCTGTGCAGATGGTGGACTGTTGATGACTCCTGCTTGGGAGAAATGAGAAACCAAATTATACTCTTTAATAGTATGTAGAGGAAAAACAGCATTATGAAGGGACCCTACATTTGCCAGGTTTCCAAGAAGGCTTTGCCAGGACTTTGTACTGGAGTGATCCCTCAAAGAGTAAAATGTTTCAGAACTCAAATAAATTAGATTTTAATGGAACATGGACTAAACCAGTAGCTTTAAAATAGAGGAACCTGGAAATGACTGGGTAGGAAAGAAGGTAGATATATAAACCCTTTGTATGTCTAGAAACTTCAACAGACATTGAAGATAAACTAGCAAAAGTAATCAAAACTATTGTATTTATTAATATTCATGAGAAACAAAGACCCCACCAGAAAATTTGTAAGGTCCACTGATGAATATGAAAGACATGCTCAGTGAACACAGAGCAGTTCCAGAGATGGTAGAAAGTCTTTCTGGATCACTGTTCATGGGAGAAAAAATGAGAGACTCATCAACTGAAGTGATTCTGAAGGGACATTGGAACTGACTGAGAAAAATGAACAGTCACACATCCCCAGGACCACAGTTATCCACTCATGGGATCCAAAGGAAGTCAAGGGTGAAATAGCCAAATTGCTAATGATGCTGTATGCCTCCTTACTTAAGTTGCACCTATATCTGAGGACTCAGCAGTGACATTAAGATGTCTATTTTTAAATAATGTAGAGAAATTTAGTAGAAGCTATAATAAAGAGTGGAGTTAACAAATATGTGATACATCTGATTTAAGTGGCTAGAGTCAACACCAGTTCTTCTTGTGAAGAAGTCAGTATGGTATTTTTTGTTAAGAGAAGATCTTCATTGAAAATCTTTTACAGTTCTTTCCAAAAGTCAATAGAAATATGATAAGGATGATGTAATTGATAAATTTTCTGAATGTTTTGGATACAGTGTTTCAATTTTACTGCAACTTTGTACCTGTGCTTTAGAAGGTTCACTGAGAGAGACAACAGAGCAAAGCGAACCATTGACTTACCATGGCTATGCTAAAGTTTCTTTGATAATAGCCAAGATGACTCCTGCCCAATCTATTCTTGAAAGCACACAGGTGCTCCTGTGGTTGGTTTCCAATAACACAATACTTCTGAGTTGCAGCATACCCCAATAAATCCCTTCTGGTCATGCAGTATTTATTCCTATTATCTGAGACTCTGATTTCTGCTCTGTTCCTCTAAATAATTTCTCAGTCTATGCATGAGCTCAGGGCTCTCTGCTCTGAGAAGAAACTATCTCCTCTCTTTTGTGCAACAGAAACTCCGTCTCTAGTAGCAACACTATCCCCTGGCAAGAGACAAGAGACAAAAGAAGGATACCATGCCACACTGATCAACAACAGTTGAATGTCCTTTAGTAACCATGATCAATTAAAAGGATGTTATTCTTTCTAAATTACATTCAAGCCAGGCAGCTTGAGAGTTTGACAGCTACAGCAGGGTTCCCTCTGTGGAGCAGGTATTGTGGTGGCAAAAAATCCATCCCTTTATGCCCTCAATGGGAATCTACCATGTTTTATGTCCCATTTAGTTGCCTTTCTGACAACTGAAAAGTAGCTGAGTTCAGATGATAGGAGCTGGATTGATGTGTATTACAGTCATTTCTCAGCATGGTAATTTGTCATCTCTACTTCAGATATTCACAGCTATTCTCTTGCCATCCACTGAGTATCACTGGATCATTAAAACACAGTAATTTTCATCATTCATCCTTTCAATTCACATCAGTTTGTTCTGTTACTTCTATGAGGTGGACCATACAAGTGTCTGTCTTTGTTTTGCAACTTTTAATTTACAGGTTTATTTTTGTCTATAGATTTTTATGTTCTTATTTAGATATTTCCAGGTGTTTTAATTTGAAATATGATTGAAGCCCCAATTCATCACTGAGTTTAAAATAAAAATAGCTATGCTCTATCAGCCTGAGGATTCACAGTATCTTTTAGTATAAGCAGAAGAGCAGGCACTACCGTGTGGTGAGACATGCGCTTCTTATCTTTCATCTGTGTGTGTCAGGGATTTTGTGAGTGCTGTAGCTGTGCAGTACAGAATAAGAGGAAAGAGATCATCAACAGAGGTGCAGTTCTACAGATCTCCCCACATGCCAGAGAAACATGTTTCTCCTGTTTCACCTGCTGTCTGCTGTGTGAAGGTCAGAGATGTGGCTTTAAGATATCATCATCACGGCTAGGCTTTGTGAACGAAGATTTGGGAAGGTCAGAGATGCGGGTTTAAGATATATAGGAGATAAAAATGGCTAAAAGAATGAGTGGTGTAGATTGGTGGAATAAAAGATGACTATCTGCTCATCATTGTTCTGGAAATACTTTGGCAAGAGCTGAAAATCAAGCTATATATTTTTATAAATGTGTGCTATGACATTTAGGATTGGGTTTTGGAATCATTAGCTTTTTTAAAAAAGAATACCATTTTTGTGTAAAACTCCCCTCTACTTTCTCTCTCTCTCTCTTTTTTTTTTTTTTAAAGACACAAAGAGAGTATAGTTCTTAGGATAGTATAAATGGTCTCCTTCAAATTTGATGGTGATTAGCTAATTTATACATCATGAGTATAGGGCTCATGTTCTTTGGAATTATGTGATAGACAGGAAAACATCAACCAGAAACAGGAAAACCTTAACCTTCAACACAGAAAAATAAATAATCTGAAAAATCTACAGGAAAAACTGGAGGAAATGGAGTTTGGAGAATGCAAACATAGCATGATTCATTAAAATCTTGGAGAAAGTTCAGGAAAAGTAAACAGTTAACTGTGATTGCAGCATAAGAATATACCAAAGATACTATCATTATCCTTCTGTCCTAGCAAAAGATGCCATAAGAATTCAGAGTGGAATATATTCCAATATGCATAATGAAAAGGATAAATATGGAAGATTTAAAAATAGAAATACGTAAAGCATATGTTTGCTCATTATATTGGGAGTGATATTTCAGGAGAAAAGTTCATTTGTATCTTATAAAAGGTTTGCAGAAACACTGAACACCTTCCTGGCCTTACTTTCCCAGAACATTAGAGAGGCACCTCACTCTAATGCAGCACCCAGTTTCCTTTTAGTGGCACGGTGCACAGCATGGCTAATACCTGTAACGTTGGGGTTTGCCTTCTCTGATGATAGGGACAACTCATGTCATACATTTGAGATTTTCAACTCATTTACCAGTTATACTTCTATTTTAAAGAAGGCAAGGGCATAGACATGTGTCTGGGATTTCTAGCAAAAGGCAATGAATTTTATAAATGAGTTGCTGGATGAGTCCAATCTACATACATTTACTCATGGAAAAGACATGTCTTCATCTGTTGTTAGGACAGGCTTTCTTGACAGAACTCCTAATTAGTAATTATGACCTAAGCTCATAGCCTGGGTTGATATTCTTCAAGGGGCATATAGAGTTCTTGAAGACCAAATTATACAAAATCCAGCCTTATCCCAAAAATAAAACAATTTTTCTATTAGGTCAGTGGGCTTATGATTTCATATACTGGGCACATTTCCTTACTGGTTAGCAAGCAGAGACTCTGGTACAAATAAAGTTTTCAATTCAACTAGAAAATTAAATTAAAAGTAGAAATTTAACCCTGGTTTATTACTGGAAGACCGGAGGTGCACTATGGCCAAAAACTAGGAATTTTCATTGGCTGTTTTTAAAAAGAAAAAAAAAATCCCTTGTTATTTCCATGCACACAACATGGTCACTTAAAGGAAAAGGTGAATAAAGACTATTTGGCTTAATTTATAAATCCTTGTGTGCTTGGTTATCTGCTGTGAAGTACCATTTGCTTTTAGTAGGAAGCCACAGGTATTGAACTGATTGATACAGTATCTTTATGAGAAATCACTGCAAGTTGGGGAGCACTTTCTATTTCACATCAGGTCTGTCCTTTAATTTGAGGAGCTGGTGCACTGTGGCTGGAGGAAGTAGTAGTGAACTTTTGATTTCGGCCTGCTTTCCCGAGGTACAAACAGATGAGCATACAGATAAAGCAGACAGAGAAAGGGAAAAGCTGTAATTGCCATGCTCTGCAGGCTGGTTTCTGTGTGGCAGCAAGCTCTGCCTTAGCTATGCTGAAGCAGGAGGCAGGCAAAGGGCAACACCATACTAGATGTCTGCTGTTCCTTCTAGTGAGGAGAGCAAGGGACCAGCTTAGCTACAGCATCTCTGCCAAAACCTGGTTAAGGCACCACTTTTTCATCTCAGGATCTGTATGGTAGCCCTATTCTTTTCAGCCCTGACCCAGCATATTGATTCAGCATCATCACCCGGGGTGGATCTTCAAAGGCTAAGAACAGCAACTGAACCTCTGCTGTGAGGACTATGCAGCCAGACAGAAGGAAAAAAGGAAGTTCAGTGCTGCTTTGGGGGCTCCTCCCTGCAGATGCTGACTGGGTAGGGGTGGGTTTTCTTCATGGAGCAATATGTTTTGCTAAGAGGAAGAGGTCCCCCCACTCCAGACAGCAGCTTCTGGAAGGGCACTGACACTGCTAGCATGCACTTCGCATTTAGTGTCCTCAGTTGCTTTGTTCCTCTCATCCTCATGTATAAAGACTGCCTGACAGATATTTTACAAAAACAACTGTGGCAGTCTATTGTCTGGTTGGAAACAGGACCAACAAGCAAACCTCACATCCAGGGGGGTGGTAGAGGAAGAATGAGATTCAAAGAGTAGTGCTGGGATTTTTTTGCTTCCTCTGATTCTCTTGCACCTATGGAAAATTTGAAAAGATTGATTTAAGGCAACTGGAGGTTTCTTGCTGGGTACTTGATCTGGTAATGCATCCCTATATTCTGTGCTGACTTTCAGGTGACTGTAACACAATTATCCTCAGTGCAATAAATGCCACTTCTAGGGTTGCAAAAAACCTGAGTTTTCTTCTGCAGAACAACTCCAGAAATGAAGAATAGAAACATAAATAGCTAATGACTTATTCTTCTCACTAAGGAATGCCTCCCTGCCATTACAAACGCTAATTTAACGATGGTGACATTTTTGAGGACCAGAATGAGACCACAAAACTCTCTTCACTGCAGGCACAGAACCAGATGGTAACAAGCTGCAGCTGGTACAATCTGTTCTGGATTTAATCAGCCACCTAAAAGTCAAGGACTCTGCACAGTGAGATCTGAAGGGTTCAGCCCTCCTGCACTTTGGTTTGCTTGGGTCTGTCCTGAGCTTTTTGGGAGGGATGAGGGATGTCCCCAAGCACAGCAGCTCCAGAGAAGGTCTCCAGAGGTGGCACAGGATGCTCTGCTCCTCGGTGCCCCTGTGCCCCAGCCCAGCTGAGGGCAGGCAGTGCCATGCTCAGTGCAGTGTGCTCTCCAGGAGAGCTGCAGCTTTCCCTAAATACCACAGGAAATTCCTGGCAGTTTGTTCCAAGCTTGGTTGGTGCTTCCAAACCGTGGGCCTGGACTAAGAGGATCCCTCAGTGGGTACATCAGAGCCAGCAGGTTTAAAGCTGAGGCAGAGAAAGCCAAGAGTCTGTTCCAAACCAATCCCCCTCACGTGCCAGAACCACTGCACTTGTTCCTTGGGATCCTTCACAGCACCCCCAGCTCATGAGGGGGATGAAATTGTCCTCTCCTGGTGCCCCAAGCTCCACAAGCTGCCTCTGCTCGTGGCACAGCTGGAGGAGCCCTCTCCCCCTCTGTCCTGCTGCTCCCTCCAAGCCCCAGCCTGGCTGCTCTGGAAGGGCTTTCTCATCATTCCCATCCCACCAGGGCTCCCCACCAATCCCTGGGGGCACAGTCAGAGCAGGACAGACTGACAGCACTTGAGCTGCTCTGTGTGAACAGCTCTGGGAATGTTCTCTGCCTGCCCTGGCCTCTGCCACATCCACCATGGGATGGGAGTGCCCAGGCAACCAGAGCACTGCCAATCCAGGTCCCACAAAGGCTCTGCAGAACCTGCTCCAGGAGCCATATCCAAGGAGGAACTTCTCTGCTCCTTTTCCAATGGCTTCTCCTTCCCCCTGCATGCTGAGAAAGCAAATTGTGCCAAACCAGCCCTCTGTGCAGCCTCAGGCCAGGAGAGGAGGGAGAGGGGCTGTGACCCTCCTCTCCCTGTTGGAATATTCACACAAACCCAACAGAAATATGGAATGTGATGGACTTGGGGCCACATCTGGCCACGACCCTGCAGCAGCAGCCCCTGCTGTGCACTCCCCCTGCACATTCCTGAGAGCAGCCGATGATTTCAGGGCCCTGGAATGTGGGAAGGGAAGGCTGTGGGGCCGGGGCTGTGGGGCTGCCCCCCAGCTCTGCCAGGCTCTCCCCCTCAGGGGCACAAACCCACCCTGAGGGGCAGCAGGGGCTGGTGGGCAGGATTGCCCCCGGAGAGGTGGGACAGGAGCCCTGCTCTGGTTTGGCTGCACCAGATGGGAAGGGCAGAGAGAGGGGCGAGACCCCCAACCCCAGCACTGCAGGAGCAGCTGATCCTGCTCATTCAGGAAAGCTGAAGGAAAGCCAAGCCAGGGACCAAACACGCTTCCACCTGACTTGTGTTCCCACAGGAGAGACCAAATACCCCACCCAGCCCCTGATCTGTGGTTCCCCAACTCCCCTTAGGGAGCCCTGGGTGCAGTGCCATTCCCTCCCCACAGGGAGGGTTCCACCCCAGAGCTCTGCTGAGGGGCAGCACCTCCTGCCACCACTTCCCAGAATTCCAGCCATTCCCTCATCCCCATCCCCCAGAGCCCTGGGACAGCAGCTCTGGAGCAGCCAGAACAGCCAGGGGGCACCTGAGGAGCCACAGCACTTGCTAATCCTCTGCTGTCCATCAGAGCAGGGATTCTGCAAAGGGGGAGGGTCTGCAGGGCCACGAGGAGCTGAGGCCACTTGGCTTGTTCAGCCTGGAGAAGGGGAGGCTGAGGGGACACCTCAGTTTACAACATCCTCCTGAGGGGCAGCTCTGATCTCTGCTCTGGTTACAGGGACAGGGCCCAGGGAAGGGCTGGAGCTGTGCCAGGGCAGGGTTGGGTTGGATCTGAGGAAAGGTCCTTCCCCCAGAGGGTGGTGGGCACTGCCCAGGCTCCCCAGGGCAGTGGGCACAGCCCCGAGGCTGCCAGAGCTCCAG
>JAOXXN010000065.1:52963311-52981888 GCA_026770055.1 Myrmophylax atrothorax | reverse complement strand
CTCCTTTCCTTTCCTCTTGGCTGGTTGGGGGGGAAGAGGAACACTTTTTCTCTGTTCTTGGGCAGTTGGCATTTTGCAAGCTCAACCCAAGACACATTTTTATAATGAATGAACGATATTCATGGAATTCCTTGTTACTTGTTTACAATTCAAAGCATCTTTTCAATCAAAATATCATTTTTTCTTAATTTTATTTTAATAACAAAAATAACTTTACTATTAGTAAATAAGAGGGTGAAAGCACCTAGTGTACTTTATGCTTAGAAAAAAAGGGTAATATTTTAAACAAAACTCAAAACAGTGAAAAATAGTGTCTTTTAAAGAAAAAAAAGGCTAATATTACAAATTTAGTATGTAAAATATCTATAAACACAGAAGGAAATATAGATGCAGATATATACTCAGTATTTTAAACACTAGCAGAGTGAAATATTGCAATTAACTTAAAAATTCTCTAAACTATAAATTAGATTTCCAGTTATAAAGAACTAAAAAATAAGGTTAATTTCCAATATAATTAACCTGTCCTTGGAATTGCATTTTTCAACCACTTTTTTATTAATTTTGTATATACTGTCAATAAATTCTAAATCTATTCTAAGCCTCAGTTATCTGGCTTATCTACAACCTTTTTAGGTATATGCTGGTTTATACACAAGCATGCAGATACACGTATTTTCAATACACGCACCAAAAGCTCAGTCACATCCCACTCTGTCAGTGTACATCACACGGTGTTCCATACAGAGTTTTAGGGTTTCACAGTGTAACCAAAATCCCAGAGTTTTGAAAAACAGATGTCAAAATTTAAATGCATAAAGAAACTTGCTTTTCACAGAGGTGGGTGAGTGAAGCGCAGTTTTAGCCACACACTTATTTGGTTTAAATATCTGAATATTCATTACTTATTTTTTGAAAATTAACTATTGCAGGTTGTCAGCATACCAGCTAATGGTAGGAATTATGTGGATGTGTGCAAATGCACACTACATGATAACTAGCTGAAAGGAGAGATTATTTTATTTATCAAGGACGCAGCAGGATATAAAGGTTTTGCATTTTTCTAGAACATACAGAATTCCTGACTTAAAAGAATATACAGGAAAATGTTGTCTACTACTTCCTTGTGTCTTTATAAATTTAGGGACCTTTAAAATCCAGAAGTATGCTTACATGTATGACCTTGTCACTAAACTTCATATATTATATTTGTCAATAATAGCTTTTAGGGTATCCAGGAATTTCAACCAAGAAACATTTTTTTCTAATTAACTGTTTTAAATATTTAATTAGTTATTTTTTACTTCACCCAATAATATATATTTTTTCTGAAGTCTGTACAGCAGATGCAAAAACAACATATACTCACTTTGGCAGTAAGGCCGCTCATTTCTCCAACTCCAGGTGCCATTAGCAAGACACTCGATAGATGCTGGTCCCAAACCATAATACCCTGGATCACAGCTGAAAACTACTTTTGTTTTATACTCATAATGTGAACCATTCACTATTCTCCATCTTCCATGTTCCAGTGTAAAAGAATTGATGCTTGGACATGTAACAACTTCCAAAATAACAAAAACACGTAGTTATTTGTGACTTAGTACAGGCAAATTGGCAAAATCTGTACCATTATTGATTAAAAAATGTATTTAAACAAAATGACATAATCTTTGAAGACTAAAGCTGTATTTGAAATTACCTGTGGTTAGCAGGTATGAGTTCTTTCATATAATTAAGAATGATCCAGCCAGAGTAGGGACTGTGTATGCACAGTGATACAACTGGCGTAGATAGAAGCCATAGCATGTTTGGATTCCCTGTAGGTGGACCTTCCACGACCCTTTACATCAGGCACTAGAATCTTTACTAAAACGTTACCTACATTTAGATATAGCAATTCTTTTTCTACCCAGACAAACTCTGTGAGATTTGAGAGGCTGCACATTGATGACAGATAAAATAATATCCATGTCCAAGTTGCTTTTCAGCAGCTATACATTTTTATCTCACATCTTAATTCTATGTGTTCTTCCTCCAGAAATGGAACAACAATATTCTACAATTCTAAAATAATAAAAAAGTTTAAGAAGCATAACAATTTTTTCCTACTATATTTTTCCTCATTTGGATTGGTTCTTTGGAAAGAGGAAAATGCATGACAGAATGCAATTTAAAAGAACAAAAAATAAAAAAGTAAAAAGAGAAAATCCTTGAAAATTATACTACAGTATATTTTGTTTCATTTACAAAATTTATTGGGTGAAATAATCAAAATCCTAATGTGCATCAGATATTCTGACATTTCTGCATCAGTCTTACAATCAACTGGGTTTTCATATCCCATTTATAACTGCTGGTATCCACTTTTCTTTAAAAGTAAACATGCATTTTCTCTGTAGTGATGTTCCCCCAATTTCAGGTGGTGCAGGACTAAAATAATGGGCTGAATATAAATAATAAGCAGCAGTTTCAAGCAAGTATCCCAGAGGTTTTGCAATTCTGGCTAGTAAATAGGGTTTGTTAACAGTGTATGAATTTTGCAATTCTTATGGAAGAGATGGCTTTTGCATAAACCTCTGCAACCAATAACTTTGATTTAGTTATAAATTATTAGTTTAATTGTATTTTTTAAGGTCTAGCATATTTCTTCTGCTGTCACAGCATGTCTTAGTTACTTATATTTCAAATATATATTTCATAATAATATAATCCAAGCAATAATTCACAGATTAAAGTAACCTGAAGATTAAAGTTTTGGTAATGTGAAGATTCATGCCCTGGATAAATAAACAAAATGTACAGACAGGCTCTTACTCAGTGGAGACTTTTTACATGTTACTTACCTACACAGCGAGGTGTTTTGTTGTGATTGCTCCAGGTCCCATCCGGCTGGCAGACTGCAGTAGTAAGCTCTTTGGCTGATAGCCTGTATCCATCATTGCAAAAATAAGTAACTCGAGTGCCAACTAAGTAATCTGTAGTTAATATCCCACCATTTAATGGAGCTTTAGGAATTCCACAAGATATTGCTGAGTAAAGAGAAAGACACAGTTATTTTACACCTTAAATATAAGTTTTCACTTACCTCAAAGGGTTCATGTACTGCAATATCAGTGGTCTTAAAACTCCTAAAAAATAATTTTTAACTGTGTGTTTTTAGCATTCAAATAAATTCTCCTAAAATTTTAGGGCATTCAATCTAATGAAGCTTTTGTCTTTTAATGGAGGAAGTTGAAATTGAGAACAATGGTTCATAACTCTGCAGCTAACCATTCAAAATGAAGAATTTAATAAAGAAAAGTGAGTAGAGAATATCTGGAAAAATTATGACCAGCATGGTTGAACGAGCAAGGCACTAGTCTGAGAAACTACAAATATGGTTTGTAGTTCAGATTTCTTCCATCAGATGTACTAAATGACCTCTGGCAAAGCACTAAAATTAACTTTCAACATTCTATTTTTCCCACCTGCAAAGCAGAAAGAAAATACCCTTTTCAAAATATTGAATCATCAAATCATATAATGGCCTAGGTTGAAAGGGATTGTAAAGATATTTCAGTTCCAACTGCCCTGCCATCAGCAAGGACACCTTCTGTTACTTGGGAGGTATGGATGAAGCATTTTTCAGTGGAGACTGTCAAAAACATTACTGAGTACTTCAGCTATCTCCATGTCGCAGGTTTCCTGTTTCCTTCTGGGCAAGGTCCACATTTTCTCTCATCATAGCTAGGCTTCAAAGATTTGGGAAGGGCACTACCCACGCTTGCTGCAAGCGTGCTGGTGGCTAAAAACGCCGATGTGGGATAGGCAAGTCTGGTCACAAAAGGCACAGCGGAAAGTCTCCTTAGGTGATATTGACAAGGAACGGTTCTTTCTGCGTTGTCTTTTCTCCTCGAGACTGTCTCTGCGTGCATTCTCGAAGGAAGCAGCAGCATCATGAATGGTGTGTCTCCATGAATCCTGATTGGAGGCCAGAGTGCACCACTGATGGCAGTCAATATGGCTAAGCCTTAGGTATTGTTTCAGGGAGTCCTTGTATCTCTTCTTCGGGGCTCCTCTCTTGTGGCAGCCAGTGGTGAGTACAATCTTTGGGAGGCAGTGATCCTCCCTCCTGGAGATGTGCCCTGCCCAGTGCAGCTGCGTTCTCATCAGCATGGCCTTGATACAGGTAACCCCTGCCTGTTCAAGAACAGACACATGCATCCAGGTTGTCTTCAGGCTGTCCTTCTGCTGAAAGGTAGTGTTGGTGATGGTGAGCTGCTGTTTTGCACAAAACTCTAGCAGGAGGTGTTCGTGTCGTTGCAGTTTCCAACACCGTGCTTGCCCAGTACTCCTTTCCAGGCTTCAGAGCTCTTTCATACTCTGTCATTGAAGACACCAAGGATTGTGATCTTATCATCTGCAGGAACCTTTTGGGTGAAGCGTTCCAGGTCCATGTAGAATTTGTCTTTTTCCGCTGGGTCAGCTTGGAGAGTTGGGGCATATATGATAAAAAGAACAACATGTTGCTTGTTACGTAGTGGGAGGCGAAGGATATAATGTGATCGGAATGATCTGTGGGCAAATTTTCAAGTTTGGAGATGATGAAGTTTTTAATCATGAAGCCAACTCCTGAAAGGTAATTTTCAGTTTTGGGTTTGCCTGACCAGTAGAGTGTGTAGCCGGCACCATGTTCTTTAAGGCTGCCTTATTCTTGAAGACAAACTTCACTGAGAGCAGCAATCTCGATGTTGAGTTGTGACAGTTTGTGAGCAATTAGAGCAGAATGACACTCAGGACATCCACTATCCCCAGTATCAACCATGGTTCTGATGTTCCAACATGCGAGTGTTAGTTTGAGCACACCTTTGCAGGCAGGTGTATGCCTTTGAAATCTCTTTCTTTTTATTTGACCGCACTGGAAGATGCTGGTTGGCCGCAGTTATCCAACCAGGTATGGAGATGAGCTTTGTTTAGGCCACCTTTGCCAGGCCCCTCTCCATGAGGAGCAAGTAGTGGTCTCCTAAAAAAAGGCTGCTTGGTCATTCAGGATGCTGCCAACCAGACTGTCATCTCCAGGGTCAGTCTCGAATGACCAGTGTCCTGCACCGACTGCATATGTGGTTGGGTCTGTGGCCTCCAGTACATCTTATCACCTGCCGTTTCGACCCTCACCTGTTGCTACAGGCTTTGCAATGTGGGTGAACCCTTCAAGCCTGCGCAGTGGATTTTTTAGGTGAGGCACAGCTTGTGAAGAACTGGCCCCACCCTTTACTCCTAAGGTTCATCTGCCAGGGCCTAGCGAGGTTGGATGGTGACAGCGAATACCTTAGGATGTAGTTTCAGTTAGAGTATCCTTTTCTTAGATGGATAGCCTGACAGGGCTAAGCGAGCTCCATCTGCCTGGATTTGGAGTTAAGAGTTGTCCTTCTCCTAGGGTGGTTGCTGGGGGGCTAATGAGCTCATCCTGCCTGTGGACACACTTTGTCTGGTCCTTCAGCTGAGACCTGTCTGGCAAGGGAGACCCTACTGGAGGCACATACCACCGCCAGCATAGCACCCAACCTCATGAGGGCATGCAAGCTTTTCCCCTGCAACAAGGGGAGGTTTCATAGGAAATGATAATTTTTACTTGCATTCTTTTTCCTTCTAGTAGACTATAATCTCTCTGGAACAAGGCTCATCATTTTAACATATATGTCAAGTACAATGGTGACCTGAAACCTGACTGAACAGCTGGAGCTGATCCCTTTCAGTCAAGACTCTGGAGACACAGAAAGTGTGGCCTCCAGCTAGAATTTATCATCATTCTACAAAGATGTTCAAAGAAAAAGATCCACACCCAGTTGCCTAGTTGCAACTGAGCTTTTGTTATTGCCCTGACTGCATAATTCAATAATAGAATAGCATGTCAAAATGGATTGTCATCTCTCAGAGTACAAATTGTTTTGCTCCTGGAGAAGATCTATTAATGGCCAGTAAATTATAAACTAATACATTTTCATAAGTTTAATATATTAGCTCACTTTATTTCAGCTACAGCTTTTGCCCACAACATCTGAATCCTCAAGGTGCCAATCTGAATCATCATGTCCCTACCTGCCTGATTTGCATGTACAATCAGATGATTAACAGTGCTTTTGGCTTACTGTCACAGTTGACTTCTGTTTGCAGAATGCTCAGATAAACTTTGAATGCAGAAATTACATTTGGAATAGACAAACCTGCCTTTTGGCATGTGTTGATTTTTACTATATATGTTTTGGAGTTATTTGATTTTTCTGTTAGGGGAAAAACAGTGTAGAAATAACCACCATTTTGTCTCTCAAGTGACTGGTAATGCACGTGACCGACAATTTCCAAAGACAATATTTCTGTCACAGAATGCTTCCTGGGTATAGAGATATGAGGCATTGAAAGTTAGAAACTTGTGTAAAGCATAAATACTTTGCAAAGAGATCCTTATTACCAATTTCTGCAGGTTTTCCTCAGTATATGCACTGTGGCTTTTGGATAGAGACTGCTTTTTAATTTTGAGGTTAGCTGTACCATTATGAGGTACTAGAAGAAAAGGAGACATTTTTACATGCAAAACTAAGGAAAAACTTGGTTTTATCTAAAAGTGAATAAAAATGTACTTTCTAAATTGTGCTGTTTTGCCATATAGAGTAAGACTTTTTTTTTCCCTGCCATGATAAATTGTTGACACACCCAGCAAAGGAAGAACAGATAAAAATATAACATGCACAAGAACAAAAATCTTATTATACATGCCATCCTGAATTAAATCCTCTCTTTGTGAAAGTGGGAAGTGAGAATTGAATTCAATAAATCTGCATTTACAAAAATCCTGTAGCCAAAAACCCAGGTATGTTATCACCCCAACTCACACAGCCGGATGGTAGATTTTCCATCAATTAGGTTATAGGACCATATTTTTTGATTTTTTTGCCAATATGGAAGTAGATACTGTTTTCCTCATAGTTAAACTCACCAAGCCCCAAGAGCTCAGCCAAGTGCATGAACTTGCTTGTTATGCGATACTGCCACAACTGTAAATAGCACTCAAATAGAGATCACATAGTATGGAAGAAAGGGAGTGTTTATCATTCAGCTGCTCTGAAGGAGAGGTACACCTTCCTATTTGACTACACCTACAAGCTGCATATTCTGAAGGAAATTCCCTTTCCTATTCTTTTTAAGAAACTGACTTCCAAAAGATCTTTAGCTCTCCTTGTATTTCTTCAATTCCTTCTTTTTCTGTGGAACCCAGAGTTTGAAATGAACTAGGTATGCAAGGTAAATTATGCTTACCTTTGGGGTGTCAGGCTGTTGAGATGCCAGGAAGTGGGAAACACATTCCCTTCCCCGAATTAGCAAAGTTATTCTGAGAGCTGGAATTAATCATTCAGGCTCTACATATAGGGAAGGTGGACAACTGAATCACTCGAGTTTACAGTGGTCTCCAGTCCCTTCCCTGCAAAAGAGGTAGGCATGACTTCTAGGTCCTGCACTTCTCCAATGTAAACCTTGAGTTTTCATTTGCTATATCAGTATCATGGACAGTAGTCAATACATGGAAACATCTACTCCTCTTCCCCACTTCTGTACTACTCTGTACCTCAGAGGGATGAACTCACCATACCTATTCTAAATTACTACCTAATATTCTAAATAACTCTGTGATATCTTGTCATTTTCAAGAACATCATGTTGTAAATTAAATGTTTTTGTGTACCCTTGTTTCTGATTTAAAATTGATGAAGTTTCACTTCCATGATTTTTTTCCTAATTTTTTTTTTTTTTCAAATTGAAACAAAACTTACTGGAACAGCGGATTTTCTTGCCTAGTGTCATTCTGTGCTGATCTATGATCTATACTTATCCCCTGCTATGTTCAAAGTGTTTCACTGGTCTGATCTCTTCTAGAGAATGATTGTTAATTTTGAGGTTAGCTATATTATTATGACACGCTAGCAGCAAAGGAAACAAGCCTTGAAATTTCTCAATACATCAGCAGTTTGAAAGGCAGACATAAAATACAGCAAACCCTGAGGCTCACAGAGTATACCCACATTTTTCTATGGTCTGTAGGATACTGATCAGTACCTACTTTCTCTACAACAAGGTAAGGAAAAAGCAGTTAAAAGAACAAATTTTTAAAGAATTTGAACCTCTAAGTTTGGCCTTTTTATAGGCCAATAATTAGGTTAGATGAAGACAGAGTTTAGACATGTCCCAACTTAAAGCTGTGCAATGGAGAGAACAGTGTGAGAACTTGCCCCAAATTCCCCTCATTCCACATGTGCCCATTTTTATTTCCTTAGCCAAAACCGCCAAAATAACACCATGGACCCTTTCGGGGAAAATTATGAATGTGAGGTTGTGGGTTTTTTTAGGAAATCATTTTGGTTCCAATAGTAAGAACCATCTGTCTCACAAAGGTTGGTTTGATTTCAGACATACTGTGTAACAGTGAACATTGTTATAAAAACCCCATAAAATTATATGCTGCTGTGGCAGCTTTAAAAAATTCTGTGCAAAATTTTCTGGTGCTATAAGTGGGTACAATTTCATCCCATTAGACTGGTAGAAAATCTAGTCTATTGTTTTTCTTATGTCATCAAATAAAAAGACAAGCCACTTCAAAAAAATCAGACTACCTTTTAAGCCACTGCCTGTATCACAGGCTGACATACTGTCTGTAGGTTTTGTATTTACCATGCTTCTTGTTTTATTGTCCATATAGGACTATACTGTCCAGACAAGATGGGAAGAAAGGTAATTGACTTTAAATTGTAGCAAGCAGAGAATTCCATTTGGTATTAGAGCTTTGGAGGAATTATGAGGTTATAACAGGAGAATTATGAGTAAGTGTAAGAAACACAGCAGAAGAGGTATTACGCCAAATTAATAAGTTTGTAGGTTAATTTCAGCAATCATAAAGTTCCAGAGATACATTAACCTGTTGAAGTCAATGGAACTCTGTTTAGAAGAGGTCTTTCAGATCTTTTACAGGTATGCATCCACACTTACTCAGAACCCTCTGTCCTGAAGAAAGGTTTAATGCAAACACAAACCTGGTGTGATCAGAATAAGCACAAAGAGGAAATTTCAGTATATTAACTATCTACACTACTCATGATGATTGGACCAATTATTATTATTATTATTGGATTTTGCAAATGCAGACTAGGACTATAATATTTCAGGCATTGCAAGACATACTACTGTTCTCAAAAATGGGAGTGTGGTACCATGCTTCTCATCTAACTGTATCTACATTGAGGACAGTACAGGTACAGTTTGAGACGTGTTAAAGGGAAGTGCAAGTATGGTCTTAACTGGGCTAACTTCTGTCAACACCCTAATCTTTGCATGTAAGGTTCCTACTGCTGGCAGTTCACAGCTTCAAAGGTGCTCAGTGTGATTTCTGAATGCATTATCTTGACTGAGAAAACAACAAAAACCCTGTCAGGTCAAGACAAAGAACCCTTGAGAGTGGCTGCAATACAAATAATCTCTGAGTAACAGTGATCCCAGATTCCCCCACTATACTAGGTCTTGTCTGTACAATATAGTAAAAGGGATTTTTTCCTTGCTGGGCTCCTGGATGAATCTTCAGAATACAAAGCTATAAAGAAACACCTTTTGACTAAAAAAAGATGAAAAGGACTCTATTAACTCTTTACTTCCTCCCTTAGATCTCCTATTGGGTTTGTGTGGCAAGGTTTTGGTAGTGAGGGTGGCTACAGGGCTGGCCTCTGTCACAAACTGGCTTCTCCTGTGTCCAATAGAGCCAATGCCAGTTGGCTCCCAGATGGAGGTGATTAACTCTGCAGACACCAAGGTCAGTGGAGAAGGAGAGGGAGGAGCTGCTTCAGATGCTGGAGCTGAGATTCCCCTGCAGTCCTTGATGAGGCAGCTGTGACCCTGCAGCCCATGGAGGTCCATGGTGGAGCAGAGATCCACCTGCAGCCTATGGAGGACCCTATCCTGGAACAGGTGGATGCCTGAAAAAGGCTGTGACCCCATAAGGAGGGGACTCCATGCTGGAGCAAGTTTGCTGATGAGACTTGTGATGCCACAGGGAACCCACAATGGAGCAGGCTGTTCCAGACTGAGCAGTTTTTGAAGAACTGCAGTCCATGGGAAGGAATGACTTGGTGAATTTTATGGAGGACAGTCTAGTCTGCCATGGCAGGGACCCCACACTGGAGCAAGGGAAGAGTGTGAGGAGTCCTAGTCCTCTTCGTGAGGAGAAAGGAGTAGCAGAGACAACATGTGATGAACTGACTGCAACCCCCATTCCTGTCCCCCTGTGCCCCTGGGGATGAGGGAGAGAATCAGGAGTGAAGTTAAGACTGGAAAGTAGGTAATAGTGGAGGGAAGATGTTTTAGGATTTAGTTTTTATTTCTCATTATCCAATTCTGATTTGATTGGTAAGAAATCAAATCCCAAAGCTGAGTCCATAATTGGTGAGTAGTTACTTCCTGTCCTTATCTGGACCCACAAGCCTTTCCTTCTGTTTTCTTTCCCCTGTCCACCTGAGATTTGGAGTTACAGAATATCTTTGGAGGGCATTTGGCATCCAGCCAAGGTCAATCTACCACAGACCTCCCCATAAGTACAGGTAGAGCACTACACACACAAGTTCTTTCTGACAAGGACTAGTTAAAGAGAGCAGCAACTCAAGAAGCAGCAGCTTTTCTCCAGCCAGTCAGCAAATCTGGAAAGCTTATGGGCACTAACACAGATGCCAGCTAGCAAAAAAGGCTTGGGAAAGTGTCAGTGCTTGGAAAAACACAAACACTTGGTGCTTCGTTCTGAAAAGGGTCATTCAGCTGTAACAAACCATTGATACTCAGCTCTTTCGTCATGCCAGTTGGCTCTGGGCAGAACTTCCAAGCAAAAGTCGGCTTCCACTCCAAGTCTTACAGAGCCTGCAGTCTGCTGTCCATCAGAAAAGGGAACAAAGCATGGACAGGACTGCGAGCCAGCCCTTGGCTGGTAGGGAAAGCTGGTGACAGCCAGCCTGCCCTGTGGCAGCACTGTGCTCATGAGGACAGTGAGCTTTCATGTAGTTCCTTCGATTAAAACGGCATTGTCTCTCAGCATCAGTTCCTAGTGTGTCGACTGTCTCAATTTCAGTGATAGTTTGGCAGCATCTCTCAGCCAGGCATAATGAAACTGATTCCCCCTTTCAGAAACAATTTAGCTTCATTGTGAAAACAATTGAATTAAGTCCTCAGCTTCACCATAAATCCAGTGTTCTGAACCAAAACTGTACTCAAGAAATCTGTGTATTGAATCTTTTCTTTATAGAAGCATAAGATGGAAGGTAAGCAAGAAAGAGAGTAGGAACAACAAAGTAGATTCAGCAACCTTCTCTCAGCAGTGAATCCTACCCTATGTCAGTTACATAATGTTGGCTCAGTTTTACTGTCAAAAACATCAATCTGTAAATGAAAGTCTGTAAAGCAAGACCATGTAAGATTAAAAAAACCTAGAATCAGAGGGATGATTTGGGCATAGTCAGTATCTCAATGTCTTGAGAGATGAATACTGACATTAAAAGGTATAAGAATCTGTGGAGAAAAGAGACAAAAAGCAGCTGACTGAAAATAGCAGATGGCAAAAATAAGGATCAGCCTACTTCAGTTAACGAAGTTCTACCTCAATGTCTCCTTGAAGTTTACCTGTCCATCTGAGGCTTGTCTGTAATGTCTGTAGTGACAAGGAGGTGATAAGCCTGAGAATGTTTAACCCAATAGCATGATAATCCCATAAATCTACTATGACTCTTAAGCAATAAATATTTTTGTACACTCACAAAATGTGTAAAATCCTTCTTTCAAGGTGCACCAATAAAGTAACTTGGAGAGCTGAGGATTACGTTTCCTACGATCTGAAACTGCTTTTAGGCCACCTCAAATCTAGAGATATATTGGTTTCCTTTCTTGACAGTTCGCCCCAGGGAGCCAATTAAACTTTTAAGAATGAGAGCTGGGTTCAAATTCTGCCTTACGCATCACTTGCAGACTTGTTAGCCAAGCTGTAACTGCTCTATGTTTGTAATTTTTTTCCAAGCTGATGCATGAACTGGAAAAATCCACCTGGGTCTCTAATCCCAGGTTGAGTTTTCAAAATGAAAAGGAAAATATTTTTTCTTGCAAACTGTACAAATTGGGTTTGCAGTTGTCACATAACTATGATCCTGGAAATGTTTAGAAATTAGTTTTTCATTCATTATTATCTAGCTATAAGAATTGGTTCTCTCTTACTACATTTCTTTCTAGGACTCTGCTGAATTTGTAGACATCAAAGCCCACAGCATTCTTTCCACCACAGTCAGAAGCTGCTGGAGTGTGTCTCAATATTGCTTGTACTCAATTTGATATACAGTGAGACCTGAGTAATTTATAGTATAAAATTTTCTTAAATGCTCCCTCTATCTTAACCCAATGCAAATTGTACGTACAAGGAAGCCAACACTGATTATGTTAGAATAAATCAGATCTGGTAGAGTGCTTTTTAGTTTCATGTGGAAATTTAAAGGTTTTTCTATAATTCTTATCACTATTTGCCAAAGAATCTGTTTACTACAAGGTGACCATTTGACAGAATGAGCTGAGTAGTGCCAAAAAAACCCCCAAAACCCAAACAAAAGCAAAACCCAGAGAAGGCTGACAACTTTAATCTCTCTTCCTTTCCAGCAGTTTTGTTTCTCCCTTCATAAATGTTTTTCTCCTGGCACTTTTATAGAAAACTTAAAAAAGTACCAGTTCCTCACAAGATATCTCTACAAATTCAGAGAGGATGAAATTCCTTCCCAAAGCATTTGAAGTGGTAGAGAACCCCAAAGCTACTCCATCACTCAGCAGGAGCACTATGGAGAGCTCCCTCTACATCAAAGTCTGCTGTCTCAGTGGGATGGTACTGTCTGACTCCAGCAATATACAGGCTTGAGGTCTGCAGTCTGAGAGAAGATGTTTTCCCACTCTTTTGGTAGGTAAAGAGGGAGAGCAAGGATACACAGTATTCATCTTGCTGGCTTGAAACATACGTGTAATCTATCAAGAAGTTAATGCAGCATAAATATCATATTGGCAGGGCTCATCTATTGTCATCTTTTTGTGGCAGACAGCAAAGCAAGCAGCATGGATGGCTGCATTTATGGCTGCATTCAGTTCAAATACAACCCCCACTCCCTAGCAATTTTTGACTGCTATGGATAAAGGAAGTGGTTTACATTCCCCACTGTCACACGCAGGGCTCACTTACAACAATGTAGTCACTTCACATTGTCTTTAACAAGGCTTAAGCATCACACAGTCTTCAGCAGCCATGCCAAAATGGGTCTCACATTTCACTTCTGCAGTAAAGAGTTTGAATTTCAAAGGATTTATACAGAGAATTACATACAATGAGACTCAGACCACATCCCTTTTTCTAGTGGGCAAGCTTGCTGCACTGCAACTAGAATATATCTGAAGGTTTAAAGCCAACCTTTATACAGCTGTACTGATTAATGCACTTCATGAAGCTTCAATGAAGAGCCGAAGATGAACTTTGACTGGTACATTTACTATGAGGGATGAGAATAGAGAAATTTCACTGGCTATTTGGCAAGATCATTTATTTAGCTCCAGCATTTTGGTATTTCTGCCCCTTTACGAGGTTGGAACCACATCATCTCACATTGCCTTATTCTGAGGTTTTTTTCTGTTCAGATCTGAGTCCTACACAACTCCACAGAAGGAGAAAACTGAATAAGAAACTTATGTGATTAATAAGTAACTAAAGGTAGGAAATATAATTAATGTCAATCACCATGAATTCATAGCATCCAGAACCTGTCAAATCTGATACATTTTTGAGAGTACAAATATAGTTAGTGAATGCAAGTGTCAGTGTAACTAAGAGTTCAGCACAGTGCATGGGCAAGATAGCATACAGTGCTTTGAATAAGAAAGGAGAGCAGAAAAGGAGTGCCTGTGAAATGGATTTAGAAGGGGCAAGACAGCTGGCATGGAAAATAAATTCCAAAAGGAAAGTCATCATCAGATGTCTGCTCCAAGTGGTCTCCTATCCTCCTTTAATTAAATCATGGAAAATGAAGATGCCCTGCATCAAGTTTAAGTTATTTTCAGCTGTCCTCTCTTCCTCAGTGTAGTACCATAGATTAGACAGTCTGCCACAAATTTTATACTCCTGAAAAAATGTTACGGAAAGTAACAGGTTGGCAAATCAGTGATGGCACAGTGATACTAGAACAAAATGAGATGGCCTGCTGCTTGCCAGGCTATCCAGTGAGACCACACAACAATTTCTCTGGCATCCCTGCTGCGCTGGAACTTCTGAGCTGTGGACACAGCTTACAGCACTGATACATACTATTAGGAGATCTCTCTTCAGCCCCTGCTGCCCAAAATTTACTGCCCCTTCTGACTGTTATTGATTTATCTTTCTCTGTCTCAGTACTCAGTACCTGAACACAGGAATTTTGAAAAAGAATTTGGGGAGAAATGTCAGGGGCGAATTTCCCAGTCACTCACTATGATTGTAAATTTCAAGCTCTTTTATTTGTGTTATACTGTTTTGTCATCCTGTCAATTTTCTAGTCCTGGTCTCTTAATTTTTACACCCACCTCTGGTTTGTACTTTTGCAAAAGTTCATAAAGGAGTTTGCTCCTACTTTATGATACTGAAAGGAATCATATTTACCAAAACCTTCTATTTCAAATTGCAAATCAGCTGTTTGCAGCTTATATCTCCTAGGCTGTAGGTGCAGATTCTTTAAAGCAAGTAACAGCTAGGGATCCTCCTGAGATTAATGAGATTTTTCTTTTTTTACTGTGAAGATAGATTAGTCCTAAAAAAAGCTCTTACGAATAAATGAACTCTGCATTATTTTCTTCACAGTCTTTACAGAAACAAAAAAGATGACAGAAGGATATAGCTAGACAGGTGTGAATTGTGCATATAGATGATTTTTCTTGAAATAGCCATATTAGCATATCATAAAAATAAAAACAAAACCAAAAAAGTTTCATTCCACCAAAGAAAATTTTTAGATAACAGAAGGAGAAAGGGAGTTTAGTCAACTACTTCACAGCAGAATTTATTAAGCTTTAAAAAAAAAAAAAAACAAACAACATTTTTCTTGTACCAAACCCACTAACAGCAGATTTGGGGAACAAACTGACCACTTCCACAAAAAAATATCTTTGGTACAGAATTTTCAGATTAATTTGACTTGGAAATTGTGGTAAATATTATCAGTCAATGAAACAAGCTTGTGCTCAATTTAATAGCAAAATTTTGCATGTAATCTCCTTTTTTAACCAGAATTAATCAAATGATTCATTTTTCTTCAGAAACTGCATTTAAAAAATGCACACCCTAAATATTCCTCTAAATCTTTAGAAGAATCTGTAAGAAATGTATGATCTACTAAAAGAGTTTTCAAGCAGTGAAATCCTGCAAATGTATTTGGCTCATTTAAGTGTGGCTCTTAGTGAGATGGAGGTGATGAAAATACTAGAATTTTGTATCTAAAGAGTCTAGAAGGGATTATTCTAACTCCACCAAATACAAATAAAATATTACTGGTGTCTAATCCACACAGAGAATCACAGTGCCAGATCATTAGCATTTCATTTAGTCAAAGTACTGTCTAAATCTGCAGACCCTATGGAGAAATCCATCTGTTCTCATTAATCAGGGCATCTGTTTTGGCAACTAGCTATTAACAAGAATTCTGTAGTCTGGATGGAAAATCCAAAAGCCATTTCTTTAGGAATGTGATATGAGGTACCTTGTTTCATCTTTAGCAGATTTTTTTTTAAAAAAAACCTTTCTCTTCTTTCTTATCCTCCTGCCCTGTCAAATCCGCACCTGCAAGTGCTTTACTGAGTTGCTGCCTAATCTATCTTCATCACAGAGAAAGCACACAGATTGCATCTGGGCAACGAAAAGATGGATGTTTAAGCATCCTTCATCAGACCCATCAGCCTTGAATAATTGATCTCGGCCTTCACAATCCGTGAGTACACGCACACTTTTGTTGGCACGGAGCTGAAATGTAGTCTCTGCAGCTTTCCTGAGAGGAAGAGTTTATAACATTTCTAAAGCATTCCTTAAAGTCCAGTGGCTATAATGCCACAGAATATTATTTTAGTTTGCATTTTTTTTAGACGAACTGTCTGACACACTGAGACAGAAACAGCTGGAAACAAATAACCTTTCCTTTTAAGGAGGATGTTATTGAGAATGTCTTGAGATGAACTGGATATACATTTAAAGAATCAAGTAATTAATTGTGTGATCTGTACATCATGTTGTATATGAACAAATTTCCACCCACTTGTCCTCAAGTTCTGTGAAGAAATATTTTGCTGGTAGAAAAACTCTTACTTCAACTTTGTTAAATTAAAAATTGTCATTATTATAGATATATGGAAACAAAAGCAACTGCACTTGCTTTTCACCTTCCCAGCAATAAAGTCAAGAGAAAAAAATTCTGTGAAATCTAGTCTCTGTCTGCTTCCTATGAAATCTAAATTACTCATGGAGAAAAAACAGCTGATGTATTAAATTGAATTATGAAACTGTTTCCCCCTGTTTGCAATTATTTTTGTTTGATTTGTTACCCCACTGCATATAGTGTATTATTATTAGTAGAATCCACTTCAATATGAGGTAAAGCACAGTTTAGTGACCTGCATACATGATGAGGAATAGGGAACTCAGCTCTAATTCTGGTGCTGAAACTAATAAATTTGTTGGCCCCAGGCATTGTGCTCTGGCCTCAGATCAACACTCTATCCCTCTTCAGCAAAGCATTTAAGTACAAGGATAAGTACATAAGACACTCTGGGATTTAAGCAACTGGTTAACTGCTCTGCTGCACTGCAAGGTATTTGTTGTTTCTCATTGAACCTTTGAGTAATAAAGGAGACAGAGAAGGAAATAGATCTTTGAGATGCTCACTGAAGCCTGTGTTAGTTTTTCTAATAGGTATAAGAGTATTTGATATAGCGAAAATAAGCATAGGATATTGGACACAGATGTAGTCATTTAAAATAAAAGTGAAAGATGACCCCTGAAAATGAGAGCTCTAAAATCTGTCATTTGTCTTGTTCTTGCTGAGCCAGAGATTGCAACTTTGTTAATGACTACCAAAGAATTTGCTTTATTCCTGCTCAATTGATATTAATGAAAGTGTTAAACTTATACCATGAAGTTTCTGATGTAGAGAAATACAGTATGTCCTGTAACAACTTTAATTGCTTTCATATGACTCTTTAAAAGGACAAAACTTGTTAAAAAGCATGCTTATCTTTGTCTAACCGTCAACACACGTAGCTTGATCTTTAAAATTGATGAGCAGTAACAGCAGTGGAAGCTATCATTATTCTGCACTGTGCCAACTCAGACCCTATATTTGTCTTTGCTTCTTTTTCTATAGAGATGATAATAGCTGTTCACCTATCTGGAATGACTGACATCAAAACCAGCTCTCTGAGACTGAACAGTGAGATTCCAGGGTATGCTAAAAGCCTGCCAGTTCAGTATACTCAAAAATAGATGAACTGTTTTGCTTTTAAAAAGCCAACCAACCAAACAACCAAACAAACAAAACCCCCAACCACACCCCAACAAATTCTAATTATTAATACTTTACGTTTTAATGGGAGCCATCACAGCAGAAACTGAAGAATCTTCTGAATATATTTGATTTGAGGCAAAATAGTCATGGCAACATAACTTTTTTAAGACAAGAGACATCTATGAAAAATAATTTTGCCTGATAAGACATTACAGAATTCTAGTTGTGAAAATTAACAGGTGTTTAAGATACCATAAAAAAGGACTTAACATCTGGATAATTCATACTCAATTTACAGACTAAATACAATCTAGTGTCTCACTTTCCACATGAATCTGATTATATCCACAATATCAGTCAGAAATTCAAAGGCTGGCAGAAAGACTTTACTGAAGTAAAGAGTGACAAATCAAGCAGTCCCTCACTGTTTGACTGGGGAGGGTGCATGGGTAGTTCATAGGACAGGCTCTATTCCTCACAAGGGGTAAAAAAGTCACAGCCTTGCCGTGAAAATTCAACACTTTGACCAGCAATGTACCTCTTAAAGATGCTTTATCAGTAAAAGGCTTAGGTGGTAGGATGCATTATTAATACTAATAGGATATTGTAAGATATGAAAAATATCTTTTCCAGGTGATTCATAGAGACAAATTTGGAGATGAGGAGTGATTAGACATTGTGAGGGGTGATATAGGGAATTCAGCCTTGACAAAGAGGTTGTTTCTGGCCTTTTTTTTGCTTTATTTTCTTGCATATAGGTAATGTTATGTTCTTTTCCCTGGATGGGGGTTTTTCCCCAAAAGTGCAGGTTAAGGGAAGGGCATGTTATAAAGAGGTTCCGGATCCTAAAGAACAGAAACACTGTAAAAATGCCACTTGATTACTTACGGAAAGATTAAGGAGTTTCTTTAGACCCCGGTGGTAGAAAAACATGCAGTGTGCCACAGAACATGTGGACTGGCAGCAGTCATCAAGGAAGC
>JAOXXN010000065.1:52949844-52959872 GCA_026770055.1 Myrmophylax atrothorax | reverse complement strand
GTCTTTTTCCGCTGGGCCAGCTTAGAGAGTTGGAGCATATACACTAAAAAGGACGTGTTTCTTGTTGTGTAGTGGGAAGTGTAAGGACATAATGCGATTGGAATGACCTGTCAGCAGATTTTCAAGCTTGGAGGTGAAGGAGTTTTTAATCTTGAAGCCAACTCCTGAAAGGTGACTTTTGGTTTTGGGTTTGCCTGACCAGTAGAGTGTGTAAACGGCACCATGTTCTTTAAGGCTGCCTTCCTCATGAAGATGAACTTCACTGAAAGCAGCAATGTCGATGCTGAGTTGTGACAGTTCATGGGCAATCGGAGCAGAACGACGCTCAGGACGTCCACTGTCTGCAGTATCAAGCATGGTTCTGATGTTCCAACATGTGAGTGTCAATTTGAACACACCTTTGGAGGCAGGTGTATGTCTTTGTCTCTTTGTCTTTGTTTGGCTGTATCAGAAGATGCCTGTTGGCTGCAGTTAGGCAATTGGGTGAGGGGTGGAGATGAGCTTTCGTTAGGCCACATTTTCTAGGCCCCTCTCCATGTGGAGCAAGCAGTGCTGTCCTTAAAAAGGGCTGCTTGGTCATTCAGGATGCTGCCGAACCAGACTGTCATCTCCAGGGTCAAGTCTCGAATGACCAATATCCTGAAGTGCCTGCATGCAGGGTTGGGTCTGTGGCTTCCATTGCTTCTTATCACCTGCCATTTTGACCCTCACCTGTCGCTACAGGGCTTTGCAATGTGGGTGAACCCTTTGAGCCTGTGCAGTGGATTTTTTAGGTGAGACACAGCGTGCGCAGAACTGGCCGCACCCTTTACTCCTAAGGTTCATCTGCCATGGCCGAGCGAGCTTGGGTGGCAACAGCGAATACCACAGGATGTAGGTCTAGCTAGAGTATCCTTCTCTTAGATGGATGGCCTTACAGGGCTAAGCGAGCTCCATCTGCCCGGGTTTTGGAGTTAGAGTTGTCCTTCTAGGATGGTTGCCAGAGGGTTAGTGAGCCCATCCTGCCTGTGGACACACTTTGTCTGAGCCTTCAGCTGAGACCTGTCTGGCATAGGAGACGCTACTGGAGGCACATACACTGCCAGCAAATATAAACTGCAGAATATAACATGGGCAGAGTAGTATAGGAGGGAGGATCTGGAGTAGGGGGGTTGTATTAGGTGACAAACTGAACACAACTTAGTATCAGACCTCTGGACCTCCTACTGCAAAAGAGACAACAGAACCATTTCAGGTAAGGTATAAATTGTCTTAGGGAAGCTGCTGTTGAGAAGCACTCGTTAGCCAGACTGAATCACACACGATTTACCAAAAGAAGTGACAAACCAGAGAGTATCCAGTGAAATGAAACCTGAGGGCTGAAGACTTTGTAAACCCTGAACTTTGAGGTAAGCATAACAGTTTTGAAAGGCAATTGTACAGATTTAGTTATTTGTTCATCATTTATTTGCAGGAGATTATGTATGATGAAAAATGTAAGTAGTGTTAAACACTGGCAGAGCTGCAATGTTTCTGAAGGTTTGATGAACAGCTTAAATGAAAATATGCTAAAAGTGCCTCAGATATATCTTATCCCAGCACTAAGCTGAGAGCTGAGAGAACAATACCTGGAACTCCCCTCCAACCTTACTTTTCCACCTCTCTGTGCTTTCATGCTTGTCTGGTTTGTCTGCTGAGGAAGTGGCAGTTTGATGGCGAGTAGAAGTATTATAATAAAGAGTTAACAAACCAGACAGAGGAAAAGGAAGGAAAAGCGTCAAAGTCATTCTTCACAGTTATGCTCATCACTTTTTCAAACAAAGATATGGTGCTATTTTTAGCAAAGTTCCTGGAAACACAGCATGCTGAATATTCATTATCCACAGTAAAAGATACAAGATGGTGAGCAATATTGTTAAATCTGTCTTTTCTTTCAGAAAATGGATGAAGCTCAAAGCTGTGTATATCAAGTACTTGAACTTGTGCAGTATTTTGCAATTAGAGGTGGCCAGACAACTTCCAGCAAAAGATGAGTCTCTGATTCTGTTACCAAGGGGAAAAAAAAAAAGTGTTAATCATTCAAAGTATGCTTTCATTCAAGATCTAACAGGTCCCATGACTGGCTGTTTCCTGATGACTTGCCTGCTACCTCAGCTGCCAAACTAGGAAGACCTGGTCAAGGACTGCATGAGGGCATCAAAGACTTTCAGGATACAGGTGGCCCAAACTGGAGGGCAATCAGGCAATGAACTTCCCTGTGAAATGGACTTAATTTCTCTTGTGCTGCTGGGTGTTTCAATCAAGTTTCTTCATTAACTTTCCATTGCTTTCAAGGGAAATTAAAAATTTCCATGAGAAGAGAAGTCACTAGAAACTTTGAAGTTTTCCATATGGGAATCAATTTCTTTATCTTCATATATGGGCTTGAACAACTGATACTACAGAGCAGGGACACAAGGGAAATAATAAAATAGTTGCTTAAGGGATCAGCACTCACACTATGTAAAGCATGAGGAAGTGGTTCTTCAGTGAGGGGGGAGAAAAAGATTTGTCAACCCTCAATTAAATACCATTGTACATGCATAGGGACTAATTTGACTTTCTGAGGCCATCTAGCATCTGCTGGGAAGACAAACTTCCCAAGTGCCCTCCGAGTTGATGGTCTTTTAAAATAGATTTTGAGCACATAAGACTGATTCTGAGTTCACAGCAGCACATCTCATGACTCAGAGTGGCAAACAGCAAGATGAAGAGCACAGTCTCACTGACAGTCTATTCTTCTCAGTCCTATTTCAGAGCTCACAGCTACCTGAAATAGATTGCTTTGCATTCACAATAATCTGCTGTGTAGCACTGCATACCTTTGAAAAGCTGCATCTTTTGCAGAATCATAAGTAAAAGGTGGAACAGACTATCAGACAACTCAACTCTTCTTTCTTTGACAGCATGATGCTGTTATATCAGGTTAGTCATGTGTGTCAAATGGCTTTGGATATTTTATCTGTCTAAAAGGTCTTATTGCCATATTGTGCATAAAATCTCATAGTGAATGTTTTAAGTTTCTTGGGAATTCAATAGGAGCAAGAATCATCATTGCATTTTTTGGGAAACACAATCTGTGATGACCAACATGCTATGAATATTCTATAGCTCTATCAGTGCTGCAAATATGCTCCTGGTACTTCATGCATATTTCCCCTCAGATCTACCAAAGCTATTTCATATTGCTTTGCATGCTTCCTGCTGATATTCAAAACCCAAGCAACGAGGTGCCCGGTTTTTTGAGGAAAACTGAACTCTATACTTCAGATTGACTAGTTTGTGTTTCACCTTACTCCTTGATGGGTTATGTCTACACCAGGAAAGTTGAAGATTCCCAGGAACATCTACTATGAAACTGCTAAAGTGCTTGCAGGCACCTTCTGGCACATTTTACATGACACTCTCCAAAGCTGCTCCTGAGAATGGCTGAGGAGTCAGCAGTCACCACAGATCTTTCCAATATGCAGCTGGCACACAGCTCCTCCTTTCTGGATGCATGAGTTAATTTACTAGCCCAGATGTAAGACATTTTATGGCAGTCAGCTTAAGTACATGGGAATGCTTCTGGCACACCTAATGGATGTATCGACACATCCATAGGGAACAAAACTAAACAATCGAAAGGACAAAATATTCAGCTGGCAATAAGAGGATGGAATGACCAGAACTAGATAAGGGCATGAAGGAAGGTATTCTTCAGTCACATTTTGTCACACACAAATATGTGTATCCATGTCACATGAAGACTTAACTGCTAAAATGGGGTATTTCCACTCTTCTAGTATAGCAGTCTCAAGTTTCTTTTGCTGTCAATAACTAAAAGTTATACAACGGTTCCCATTGTAGAAGTTATTTATCTCTCACTTTAGCAAAGGTCTTTTTTCTACTACTTAGGTGTTGTTTTCTCCTAAAGTATGGACAAATCACCCAGATCTACTCAGCCGGAAGTAATCAAATTATGTACAAAAAGAGAGTTAGAAAATGAAAATAAATTCTGTGCTAGAAATACCTCATATGTGATAAGTGTGGGGGGGAACAAAACAAAGAAAGTGCAAGGCAGGTTGTAGGTATCCCAAAAAAACCCCATGAATCATGAGTTGTCATCAATTCCTAGCTCTGTTACAGATTTTCTTGTACCTCAGGAAAGTAATTTGACAGTCTTGGATTTACATTTTCCATATAAGCACATTATTCTGATGTCATTTAGGAGCAGCTTTGGAGCTTGAAAGCATTCACATTTTTAAATTACATTGTATTCTTCAGGTGAAAAAATCCATAAGAATGCAAAACTTTATTTCAAAATCTGAAATGGCTTTGATTTCCGCTCAACCATGTCTTGATATGCAAAAAGACAAGAAATTAATGACAGGAAAATGTACCTGGCACTTCATGTGGCACAGCAGTAATGACTATTTTATTAGCAAGAGGAGTGAGTCAAAAGGAAAAGGAAAATTGTATAACCAATTTGCATGCCTGTATTTATATTGCTGGTATGATTTCAAATGACAATATTGTCCTAAGTAAAGGTAAGTATGAAGATATTTACTTTAACTTAGAGTCAGGCAGAAGCAGAGAAGGTATATCATTTGAAATGAACTTCCCGCCCCCACCCCCCCCCATGGAAACTCCATGATTCAATTGGTAAATATCTATCATTCACAAAAAGCAGAGATTTCTTAATTTGTGTAAGCCAAGAGAAAGGCAGTGCTCAGGGAAAGTAATATTTCATTTTGTCTTCCAAAAAGTTGCTGTCTTTTGAGCCATTATTCATCCCAGGTGCTAGCAGCTGTATAACTGTATTTTAAACTCACTGTCTCTAAGAATTTCATACAGCAGGAAAAGCAAGCATCTGTCCCTGTCAAAAGTTCAGATGGATAGACTGTGAGGTGTAGAGCAGATCTATGTCCTTATTCTTTGTTATGTAGAAACTCATAGATCATCTCTAATGACTAGACCTCTTAGCCCTCAGTTGTTTTGCATAGATTTGGATTATTCTGTTGACTGGCTTGTAGTCAAAAGACACATGTAGTATTCATAAAATGAGTCATCCCAAAATGCTACATCCAAGGAAGTAGCTAAGTGTTGTGAGATAATTTGGCACAGAAATACAAGTGAGTCCAATTTGTAGCAAATCTACAGATCCAGGTAACACTGAATTCTACTTGCATAGACAGGAGCTGGAATATTTAACAAAACAAATTCTTTTAACTTGACTGTCCAAGTAATCTGACATAAACTGGCATAAAAACGCCAGCAAATAGTTTGTTATGACGGTGTAACCCACCTACCTGCTCACTAACCCCACAGACCACACAGACAGTACTGTTCCAGTGCTGTCTGGCCTATACCATGCAGATTTGCAAACCACAAAACTGAATCTTCCTTCCTGTCCAGGCAAAAAATGTGGAGTTCAGGTGCTTCAATTCTCATACATTTAAGAAGAAGATCTACTTTCCCTCATGAAAGTTGCTGTGATCATCTTTGGAGGAAGGGTTTTTTGCAATGCACTCAGGACATTCAGGGTATTTTTTCAGAAAAATGAAATGCTTATGGTAGAAGTAATTAACACAAAATTGAAACAAAGATTGAAGTAATCACAGTACAACTTGTCTTTGATGGTGAGGTAACAGCTTTCACTACTCTGTAAGCAAGAATGGGGCATCGTAGTTATCTTTGCAGCTTTATCAGCAGGTGGCAAACTTCAGGCAGTCAATGTTAAATGATTTTTGTGTTTTCTGTTGTGGATCTCCTGACAAAGCGACTTTGTACCAAGAAGCCTTGGTACTGAACAGATTAGCACCTACTACTTATTCTCTCACCTGAAAGTTATTTCATACGGCAATGCCTTTTGGCTTGTGAGGAGGAGGTGTTTGTCCTTCATGGGGCCATTCTTTGTTCTTTTAATTGAAATGATAGAAAGGAATTTGCAAGGAACACTTTCACCAGCTTCATGTGCTTCTGAGGCCAATCAGTTTGCAGTAGTAAGACCTGCATTGTGGAAACAAAATTTAGTCCACTCACTAAGGAGAAACTATATACACTTCAGCTAGAATAGAACTAACTGGGTTGTACTGAAATATTCAGAGCAAGCAAGGAGACTCGCTCAAAAACACTTCTTCATGAACAGAATTATTAAGATTATTTCTGTTCACCAGAAAAAGAAATCCTGTTATTAAAATAATTATGAAACATTTACGAAGAATTTGAAGGAAAGACATTAATAAATACTTTGAGAATTATTAAAGGGTCATTTCATTTTTACAAGTACACAGGAAACACCTGAATTGTAAACTATGCCTTTATACTCAGTTCATTTATTGTGAGCAGATCTGAGGCTCTTAACATTATTTTATTCCTGATGTAGATGATTGCTACAGCCAGTTCCTTTCCTTCTTGTATTAAAAGGAGATGCTGAGCTCAGAGTACTTTACTTGCTCTGTATGGTCATCCAGTAGTTTGTGCAGGCAGGTCATTAGTATATCATTACATCACACTGCAATGGTTTTGGATGAAGCCCTATCATTACAGCATGCTCAATTCTTGGGCAGAAATCAAGGAACTTTGAAGACTGTATCTCTGATACAGCACCAGAAAGAACGGAAGGAGAGGTGAGTGATGAAGAACCCAGAAATCATAATGGGGTAAGGAGTCCAGATGGGAAGGCCAACCTTCTACAGCATTCTACCTATAGCCTCCTTTTCCAACCTGGCACAGTTGTACCCCATTATCTAGTATATGTCTTCTTTTAAAAAATAAATGATCTACTGTTTGATATTGTCACATGAATATGTGAAAACCCAGTTAAAGATGCATAATTGAGTGTATTTATGGGATAGATGCTGGGCTAGGGTAGAGGCCCCAAGGAGAAGAATCTGAGGAAGGCTGACCTTGAGAAGAGAAGAGCTCTGAGGAAAAGACTGGGATGAACTTTGGGATACAGCTGGTTCTAGGGTAGGAAGGAAGAGACTGGTGGCATGAAGGAAGAGGATTGCAGAAGGGTTGAAATGAGATAGAATCTCCTTAGACCAGAGCAGCTGGAAACTGGGGACAGATCAGATCTCAGTGTGAGGTGTAGGCCACAGACCCCTCACACAGTATAGCCTGGCTCCCACCTTCTCCTTCTCACCCAGCACTAGCATGTGTGCATCAACCCCACCTTCCTGTTGCATATTCTTTACAGCTGGAAATTTAGCAAGTCCACGGGTCATTCATGGATTCTGTTATGGTAAAGAGACAATGAGACACTCCCATTCAAATGGCATTATGGTATTGTTACTTTTGCACTTGCCTGGTAAGAGGCTAGTTTAACAAAGCCATGAAGGGTATCCTTGTAGGTGTTTTGAATGAAAGTATACCTCATTCTTGAAAAAAGAACCATCAAAATTTGAAAGTAAACACAAACCTGTAGCACTGGAATCAAGACTTCTTCCCCCCGCCTCCCCCCCATTTTTTATCTCTTCTTACTTTTTTTTTAATAATCTTACAAAAATAGGGACCAACTGAAAAACTTGCATCTGGAGCTGTTTTCTCTGTTATTTTTTCTAAGCATTCAGTTCTTACTTTGGACCCAGCTGATGAATTATGCATGTTCTAAATAACAGACTTACAATGAAGCAGCCTGACTAGGACGGTGGAGAATGGGGGCAGGGAAGCAAAGGTTAAAATGGATATCTGAGGATGAAGGTAACTAATTAAAAAATCATCTAACAAATATGCATAAATAAAATAACTGGGGGGAAGAAAAGGAAAACCATGGAAGTCACAAAATACGGAAAAAGAAAAAAGATCATATAATTCCCAGCTCCCTTAGGAATCCTGAATATTAATTTAATCACAATAGTAATAAACTGTAAGTTTTAAAATACTTGTTTCTTGACTGTCTGCCAATGGAAATTTAGTGACATGAACCCACCATCTTCCAGAGATCTCCAGAGATGAAAAGACTATGGCTGTGCATAAAGTGGCCTAGATTAATACGATGACACTTCAAAAGCACAAGTTGGAATATTCCCCATTTCATCTTGAGTTGTGAATTATTCATCACCCTAAAACATGGGGGTTTTAAAACTTAGATGCAGACTTAGATGCATAATTATTGAATTTCCTTTGATCCACATTGTTTGTTTAATCAGTTACCTAACATTATGAAGTATGCCTTGTAATAATTGTGATTTGAGTTTTCTTATATAATAGAAAATGGGAGGGTTGGGAAGGGGAAAGAGAAAACACAATACTAAACCATCCAAAGCTGTTTTTACAAATTTTTTTAGCAGTTCTGAGTGTAAAGTCTTTGTGTTTCCTACATAAGATGAGGGATGACCAGAAGCTAGGTCTTGATAATTCAATTCAGTGTGGCATTCTAACTTTGATTTCATCTTTGTTTACAGCTGCTTAACTTGGATTACAAGCTTATCTAGAACTGTAGAAGCTACAGGCAGCATAGAAAAAGTACAGATATTGTGTTTTCTTGATGTTTCATTATCTATTTTGTTACAGTATAACTGAACAGTTTAGCTTGTTGTAACTATGTTAATTATACTAAACATGCATTCATCTCTATGAAGAAAATATTTTAAGATATTATTTAAACCAATGAAAGCTCGTAAATGATCTTTCTTTTGTGCACTGTTCCTGTCAGCTATACAATAGAAGATGGCATCTAGCCCAGATAAACTATTTATAGTCAAAATGGCTTTAACTAGGCTTAATTAGAAACTAAGATTTGTTAATTTTCCCAAACAGATCTGTTTCACAACTTAGACAAACATGGCTCACTGTCTTTAGGTGTGAGGCATGATTATGACTTGGAGACATTTCCTACTCCTGAGCACCAAACAAAGCTACCTTTGAAATCATTCCAGTGCGCAACAGGAGCTCAGCAAGGGCAGCATTCACAACTGTGCTTTCCAAGCTGTCTGCTGGCCCAAGGAGAGATGGCTATAATCCTATATCCTTCTGTATCTCATCCAGCTAACGCATCAGAGGTGGTGGCCCAGGAGTTCCATTTATGTGCTTGCAGACGCTTCATTGCAGAAGAGCTGTTCTACCTTCATTCACTCAGAGCTCCAAGTTTTTTAAGGTAGCATTAATTACCTGAGAATGTGCGAAACAATGATCTTGACACGGAGCTGATTGAATGACATGAAACTATCCTGAAGAATGCATCTGCAGTGATATCAGCTTCCAACAATTACATTTCTATTTCCTTTCAAATATGCAATTTATTATCTCCAACCCACAAATCCTCATGGTTCAAACTGAGCTACTTTAATGGAGACATGCTTCTTATTCTTCAGAAATATTAGGAGCCTATGTGAAATCCTGCCCCTCTTGAAATCCATAATTTTTGACAAAGTCTAAGAAAACTGAGATTTCATCTGAGGTTCCAATGGACAACACTTTGAAATGAGTGAAAATGTTGCCTTGACTCAATGTGTTTGGTGTTAGATCTATTGTAATACAAAATCTGTTTCTGTAGTAGTAGTGTGTGTTCCTCAACAGTATGAATAAGCCCAGAAGAGTTTTTCAGTTAAGAATATAATAATGGTTATCTTTCTCAGTCATTGCAGGGACAGTGGGCGATAACAGAATAAGTGTGCAATGAAATACCCTTCCATATCCTCCAAAATGGAAAACAGAAGATGAGTCTCCTCTTTCCAACAGCCTCCTGGGATTTTCCTTCCACTGGCATGTGTAACAGCTCTTTGAACCCAACTAAGCTACTGGCATTCACAGCATTCTGCAGACATGCAGTGTGAGTTGCATGGGAAAACCCCCCGACTTATTTGCCTTTGTTTTCAGCTTCGTATTTGAGTATTTTATTTGCTATTCCCTTGTTATTGTGTTCTAAGTGAGTAGTATTCCCTACCCATCTCTTATATGACATTCAGTATATCATATCAGCCTTCTGTCATATTTTTCAGGGAAAGCGTTCTAATCCATTTAGGTTCTCCTTACAGAGGAGCTTCCCATCGCCTTTGCTGTCATTCTTTATTGCTTTTCATTTC
>JAOXXN010000065.1:52928960-52949744 GCA_026770055.1 Myrmophylax atrothorax | reverse complement strand
TGCACATATTGTTCAAGTTGCAGGTGCACTTTGAATTTGAATAGTGGCATAACCATGTTTCCTTCTTACTTCCTTCCTCCTTTCCTAGTACTTTCTACCACCTGACTTTGCTTTTCTGATCACAATTGACTACTATGGTGATGTTTTCAGAGAACTAGCTGAACTCACTCCCAGTCTCCTTCCTGTAATAGTGAGTGCTAATTTAGAGATACTTGCTGTGTGTGCATATTTAGCATTATTTTTCCCTGGAAGCTCAATTGGCTTTAGCAACATTGAATTTCCTCTGTTATTTTTTTTTGCCCAGTCACTTACCAGTGTAAGTCTCCTCTTTCACAGCTGGATTTTCATTTGACTGTGCTGAATAATTTTCTCTCATCAGCGAGTTTTGCCACTTCACTTTTTCTCTCTTTTCCAGGACATCAAAAGACATGCAGAGCAGCACAAGATCTCTATGGATGTCACTGATACCTTCCCTTCACTGGTGTTCTTTCCATTAAACAGTCATTAATCCACGGAAGGACTTTCTCCTTCATCCCATGATGAGTTTTGTTTTCTAAAACAATATCAGTCAAATGCTTTTTTAAGGCCTAGATACAGACATAAAAATTGAATGTATAAATATACATTCAATTAGTAAGATACTTCACCAAACTAATAGATTTGCAACATAAGACTTTTTTTATAATAGACATATTAGCTTTTCATCTATATGCCTAACAATGCATCCATAAGTTTTCACATTTTTAATGAGATGTGTTTTTTGGAGGGCTTTTCTTTTTGGTTGTTTGGTTGTTTTCCTCAAACGTTAATTTGCCTGGTATGGGGGGCAGATTTAATGGTGTATACTACCTATATGTCATGTGATTTTTTTTTAAGTGGTCACCTTTGCTCCTTACTTTTCCTTTGCATTGAGACCACCTAAAAGACTGTGTTGTATAGCACACTCAATAAATAACTCCACGTGAACTCTAAACTCTTACAATATTTCATGGCAAACACCACATAATCTGTTTTATTTACATTTTCATAATTTTTTTAGGTTCTACGTATTGTTTTCTTTTTTAATTAAGACTAACATCTTGTTTCAGAAATTCTTTTTCAACAAAATCCAACACATTTTACTTTTGACTTTAAAGATATTTGAAAAATTGGGAACCACCTCTTTATTTTTCTGCATTCTTACAGGCACTTGTCTTATGCTTACAGAGGGTCTCAAACCAGATGCACATAGTGTGTGGGGTCCACATAGCCTTATTCACCACATGGTAGGTCATGTGGGACTCGATGTCAGCAATCCTTCCTCGCCTTCAATGGGATTATCCTATGAAAGTGATGAATAAAACAAGGTGGGCTCAATCCAGCAGTCAGAAAACAGATATCTTCAGCAGAACTGCAGAGATCATGTATGCTAGACAAAAGAAGTAAAACATCCAGAGAAAGGATTTTAAGGATTCTCCATGGACAAGAAAAACCAAACAACAAAACAAAAGCAGCACTGTACAAAATGACCAAACACTGGCATTTTTCTTAGGAAGGGCTGAACATCTGACTGGAGCAGATTCAAAAATCTTTTCCCTCTGAAAGAAGCCTGTGGCATAGAATTAGCAACAGATGGACCATTGGCAGTCAGAAATTGTGAAGTCACAGAGCCACAAGGGAACATAAGCTGGAAGGGGTGTCCAGAAGGTATCTGATCCAGCGTTTGCTCAAAGCAGAGCCACCGTCAAGGTTAAATTAGCCTGCTTGTGTCTGTGTCCAGGTGCATTTGAATCTCTCCAAGGACAGAGTTTCCACAGCCTCTGGGCTCCCATTCTAGATTTGTGCCATCTGAGTGATGGGGATTTTTCCTGCCTAATACCAAAAAGCATTTCCCTTCTTGCCTAAAGCCTCCATTGAGGTAGTAAAGGTTTCTGTGCTGAAGGGGCAGGGAGCAGCTGGGAAGGGTTGAGCCCATGTTTGCCTGTCTGGGCCATCTCCCTGGCTGTGGAGGGATTCATCACCCCTCATAGCACCAATCCAGTGGTGCTGACTCAGAGTTTCAGAGAGAAAAAGCATGACTTTATTTGTGGCTGAACAGGCACCTCCACTAACATAGCTCTTCTGCTAGTTCATCCATGGGTGGGCACCCTCCGATTGAGGCCACCCCTCATTGGTAAATATCCTCAAACTACCTTCTTCCCTCCAGGAACTTTGGCATCCAACCTCCTCCAGAGGTTAGGCTTAAATTCCTGACTATTAAAGATGACATTATCCATACAGATGAAAACTGGATAAACCTCAACTGCTTAGTACAGAAGCTGTTGAGACCTTCAGGCAAAATTCGTGTTCCTGGCATCCAATTCTGTTATGTAAAATAAAATATTAAAAAAACTAACAAAAAACCAAAAAGAAAATCCAAAATAATATAGGAATGCCTCCTCAGACCACCTGCTTGTGTGCCTCCCTCCTCTTACAGCCAGACACACCCAAATCCTGCCTCCTCCCTTGAAGTCCACAGACATTCATTTCCCAGTACCTGAAGGCTCCAGCAGCAAGGAGTCATAAGAGAATCCCGTCAGAGATAATATTTTGCTGACCCAATTCAGTTTCTAAGGTAAGGGTGGTTGTGTTAGGTTGAACTGGCAAAATACCAAGTGCCCAGTACAGAGAGTCAGTTTCTCTCCCCAGCAAGGGAAAAGAAAGAAAAAAACCCCAAAATTAAAACTTAAAATGGCAAGAGTTTTACATTTATTCAAAAGAGACACAATTAAAAACAGAATATAACACATATATATACAAATGTGGAAAAAAACAACAACTTTATCGAGTTGCCCACTGAAATAATACAGATTTCAACCACCCAGCAAGAGGAGAAAACCAATGACAAAAAAAATGTTCACTTCCCAAACCAAACAGCTGTGAAGTGATGGCAAGGTCTAACTCTTCCAAAACGGTGATAGGATGTCTGCTCAGCACCCAGCCATGAAGGGGACTGAGAGAACTCCTCCTACTTTACTGTATTTATACTTGAGGTGATGTCAGAACATGATATGGAATATCATTGTCCATTAGGAGTCAGCTGTCAGCTGCCTGACCCAGCTCGAGTCAGCTGATAATCTGAGACCTACTCTGAAAACTAAAGCCTAAATTTAGGCCTAGATAAATCCATAACAGTGGTATTACGTCTGACCTACTATGCTGCTTAGGCATTATTATTTACCACAAGACCAGCATTATCTTTCAGTTTGCACAACCGTAGTGGTAAATAAAGGTATCTCTTTTTAAGTGTCCTAAAATTTATTTTTTTTAAAATTATATACAGATTTTCTATTTACTAAATTTACTAAGCATTTAAAGAATCGTCACACCAAAGACTGCTTTCGGATACCTAGCAATAGAGGAAGGAAATAAAAAAGAATTAAAAAATCCAGAAAAAAACCTCGAAACTAAAGCAGACTATACATATGACAATTCAACTGAAAGTGAAAATTTCTTGTTTGAAGTCAGTCCCTGTATGACATAGACCGCACAGACTGAACAGTATGAATGATTTCAACACTTCACTCTAAATATTATTTTGTCAGTTAAGATTAAAAAACAAACTGACAAAGCATTTGAGAACGCTATGAAGCCTCTGATGTGCTCTGGAAAAATTGTTCAAGTAGGGTAGAAAAGAAATTCAAATCATGTTAAGAAAATATGTTTGTGCTGTATAGAAAGAAATTTTATCTTTAGGAGACTTTCAGCTCTGGAGAACAGGTTTCAGAATCAATCAAAGATCCCATGGAAAACATGCAAAATTGTGCATGAAAGGGGTGTTCATTATGGTTACTAGTTTTTGTAAGGATCCACTCAAGAAATAATAGTAATTTTTCACCTGATTACAACTGGACATGAGCTAGAAAAACAGTTTTGGATAAATCTCGGTGTCTCTCAAGTCGACCTTCAGCCACCTCTGTTCAATTTTTTTGCTTCTTTATTTCTGTCCAGCTTTGAATGTTTGAATCCAAATCTAATAAAACTTGCTCTGTACTAATGCATGAGATATACTTTGTTACCAAGCATCTATGCAAAACATTTTACAATAATGAGGAGATCTAATGCACTGTAACTTGTATTAAGATAGAGAGACACGCACAGCAGTTACATGAGAGAAGTCCTAGAACAAGGCAAAAATACAAATTACAAGGCAAGGATAACAGAAAATAATATCAGTAGTACATCAGCCAAATACAGATAAACAAGAACAGCCATCACAGTGTAATATACAAGATGTTCATTTCTCATGACTCTGAGCAATAGCACATCACTTTGCATATTTATTAATTCTTGTATTACAATGCTGGCAACAGAGTGTGGTCTTTGTCATGAAATACTGGATGTAAAAAAGCAGGTAGATAAATTAGCTTAAACTCTGTACATGACTAGAAACTGTGTAGTACCAATAAATAAATTAGTGCTTAAGGGACATTAATTTATTTTCATGCACGATTCTGTTGTATTCATGTCATATTAATTCTTTGTTTGGACAAGTGAGTAACTAGAGCTGAGGGAAACATATAACCCCAATTGTCATGTACAGTAGAGTGTACATGGATGAGCGGAACAGGTTTGAGTGAATGTTTATCTAATTCCCATTTCCCCTGAAACAAAATTATAGCCCAAAGTATTTCCAGAATATGGAATTTGGGGTGATGTATCAGTGTGGGTGTCTGAAATCTAATTACATCCTTCTAATAGTCCCCTCTGTCCTCATGTAGTGACAAACCACTTGTAACTCTTCTCCAAATTCATCATCTGTCCCCACAAAAGACACTTCATGGGCACTAGCCTGTCCTTGGACAGGCAGCAGTTCATCACAGCTCCACTTTAGCCTGGGATGGGACTGAAGAGCCTCACTGGCGGCCAAGAAAGATCAATGAAAACATACAGTACCAGGAATTTTACTTTCAGCCGCTGATCTATCCAAAGCCCCAAGCAATCAGTGAACTCCATTTTCTAGTGACTGAAACTCTTAGTCTGAATACTCTGCAATCAAACTACAACACATAGACAGAGAAGATCAGGAGAAAGACAACTGCTGCTGCTACTACTCCAAAGCTTGAAAAAACCAGACACTCGAAATCAATGCTTTGTGCGTTCTTATATTTTTTCCCTAATTTGCATATTTCTTCTAAGTCCATTACTGCTTTGATTTTTCTCCACATATTGTGTTCCTAACACACAAAATCCCCTTCACCTCCTTTCTAACTATTGTCAGCTGAAGAACTCCTTAAACACAGCTGGCTGTGGGTGGCAGCAGGAGGCTGAATTGGCAGAAAATTTCAGGCTCAGTGTGGTTATCAACTAAGGCAGTTTTCAGAGGCTACTGATGGCTATTTGTTTCAAATTTCCAGGCAAAATTGCCTGATCCTCCTTCTAACTGAAAAGAATAATGTAATTCAGCAATAGTTAAATAAGCTACAGATTTTATTTGCCTCTCACCTATGTGGCTGCAAAGGGTTCAAGTCTGATAACATCAGTCACATGAACAAAAGTGAGGCTAATAAAGTCTGAGCAATTTTTTACTTTAATTATAGCTGTTGTCAAATAGCAGCCACTCAGGAAGCAACATTTCCTCCATATGAAATTCTTTATGTAGCCACTCTTTTCTTTATTCTTCCTACTATTGAAGTATCTTTTCAACTACTATTATGATGTTTTTAAGATAAATAATTATTACACATTGTCAGTAAAAACAATGTGGGGCATCTGGCAGCAACATATTCTTAAGTTTCATATGTGACCATCTCATGTTTGCCCTTCCAGGAACTGTTTCATGGTTCATCAAAGCTCCAAACTCATTAAGTCAGCCAATTCTTAGCATGAATGAGGTAGATATTTCTGTTGCCTGGCTCGCTTTTGAAGAAAAAAGGTAAGTGTTGTTGACTGATTTCAAAGTTATTTAAGGACAAGTAGTACAAGAATGCAACTCCCCCCAAACCAATTTTATAGTTAATTAGTGCATGAAGACATATGCATTTTCCAAACTTACATACATACTTACAACTCCACAAACACTGCTCAGCACTCCACATTCTTGTATAGGTGATTACACATTAGAGCTTACTGTAACCTTTATTCTTTTCTCTTGCTGTGAAATACTGTGAAATGTTATACATGTGGAAATATAATATGGAATAAAGTGTTTGATCTTTCATATAGTTTAAAATGATTAATTTATTGCTGGAGTGGTTTATTTAGTCCTTACTAAATGTCTTACAAGGTAAAGAGAAATGCACATCCTTGTGTATCCATTTAGGTTTGGATACACCGAATGAGGTAATGCCATTTGCAAAGTAGCATTTGGATGTTTCATTTTTGAAACCAGAAACCAATATTCACAAATGCTCATGTGTATCTATTATTTCCATAAAAAGAAAAAATCATCTCTGTTCTGATTAGCTTTCCATATTACTGAAAATGCACATAGGATCCTATTGGTGTTTTTACATACCAGTGCATGGACTTTATCCAGAAACATGCTTCTCCTGAAATGGAAAAGGAATTTGGAAAGACTTGTCACAATGATGCCATGAGAGACCCCAACAAAGCAGGACTCTGAGGCAAGCTATGTGGGATAAGATAAAAAGTGGAAGTCCTTTAATATCAGGCTGATGGCCCACAGGAATACATATCGACGTGCGCACGAGCAAGCCCATAGGCATCACAATGAAAAGTTAGGGTGGAGAAACCTTGACAGATTATATATGGTTACTTTTTAATGGAAATAATTCAACTCAAGCAAAATTGCTGACAAAGAGATCTGAAAGAGTCTGTCAGAGAGAATACGCCTTACAAAAATGGATTAAGAAAACAACATTCTTTGGCATTTTCTGATAAATTTGGGGGGTTTGGGGGGGGGGTGTGTGTTATTTTGCCATAAACCACTTTTTAAACTGAACTTTGTCTTTCTTTCTTTCCTAATAAAAAAAAAAAACAAAAACAAACCAAAACCAACCAACCAACCAACCAAAAAAAACCCCAACCAAACAAAAAAAACCAAACCACAAACAACGTAAGTCAACCACTAATTCCAAACAGTGCCATTAACAGCCTTCCATTCCCTCCACTTTCAAGACTGGGAACATTTTGCAAAGTTTCTCCAAGATGGTCTTTTAGGACAGTTGGAGCCACTGGCTTGTAGATCTTTGTGACAGAACTATCTTCATGGCCAGGACTGCCTGGGGCAGCTGATACCTGGTGGAGGTGGATCACACCTGCCCGCACTGGGTGCAGAGTCCCCACACATCAGACCAGCAGCATGATGCTCAAGCAGCAGCTTCTGCTTGGGAGCATAGGTGAAGAGAGCGTGGGCTTTCTCCTCTGTAGTGAACAAAGAACATTTGGATATTGCTTTTTCTGCTCCCAGCTGACAGCCAGCCAGGCATCCCATTCCAGAGCCACCCCACATTCTTCAGTGGGTCTAGCCCAAAAATTATTGCGAGATCTTGGAAGAGCTCCTGAAATTCACACAGAAATAAAAAGGAATTTTGTCATTCATTTCAAGAAAATGGATCAGAGCTTTACTGGTCCAGTAGAACTGAGAATAAACCCAACATCTCTGCAGTACAATAGTAGTGCTACCAGCTTTTACCTTCTACTCCACAATGCTGGGAAGAATAAAATTATCACAGTGGATAAATGCTACCTTCATTGTGTCAGATACGGCAAAAAACCCAAACCACAGTATCTGAAGTTGGAAACATGCATAGAAAGAGTGCTTGCTGAGCTCAGATGCCTACACACACACTGAAATAAAGGATTTTTGACACATTATTACTAATAAATAATGTATTTAGTTTACCCTCGTGGTAGCCCATCCAGTTTCTGGAATTTAACACTGAGCAGGCTGAATCTGACCCATTGCTGAATCTGACCCATTACTCAATCTGCACTGACAGTTATCCTGAGAGTCTGAAGCTGGCTAAATACCTGCATTAAACTTTTCCAATCTGAAAAAAAAAAATCTTTTAATACTCTTCTAGGCTAAAAGCAAAGACTTTATTTCCCCATAATTTGTATTTCATTAGCATAGGGTAAAAATTGTTTCCATAGAAACACCAGGGATATGTAATTTCTAAATAATGATTTTTCTACAAAGAACTCACAAAATTATTTTGAGATTACAATAAAAAAACTCCAAACTTAGTTCACTTATTAATATTACAGAGAGAAAATATGTAAGGACTTTGAACTTCAAATTATATCTGTAAAATATTAAAGAAAAATTGAGTAGGTTAATATTTCAATCATAGAAAATAAAATCACAGGAAAATACTAGAAACCAAAGTCAAAGTTACATCAAGTGTAATTTCACTGATTCAGTGATCAAATATGTCAGTTGTGCAATATGATGGGTCATATATCATCTGTATATATTTGGATAACTCTAAATAGTTCTCTCTGTTTCCTGCCTTGTCTATTAAATGTTTTATGTGTATATCTTATTTCTGAAATATCAATTTTAAGATGAAAATATACATTAAAATTAAATATTTTTTTTTTCTGTTTCTTCATCATCCATTCCAGTAAAGTGCTAACAAATACTAACTTGGGTAGGACCATTATTAAGAATCAAGTCTTCCAGCTGGGCTTTAAAATGAATTGGAAAAACATCACCTAGAGTAGGGATAAGTTATAAAAAGACAAGGATTTCCTTGAATTCCAGTATCAAAGAAAGCAAAAAAGCAAGATGAGCAGAAGGAAAGGAAGAAGAGGTGATAAAGATGACATTATTTTCCCAGGCTGGGTAGTCTAGAGAAATCTCCAAGTACTTTAGGATTGAAGAGGAAGGAGACTTGAAGCTGGAGAAGAGATAGGGATTTTATATTTCTTTCCCATGTCACATCTTTTTTGTGTTATTTAGGTATAAAACATAATGGTGTTACAAATCCTTTTATAGCATTTTGAAATTATTTCTTCATATATGTAATTTTTCTAAGGGTGAAAATTTCTTAAAAAATTTGAATGTTTGATTTTGCACTTGCTGACAAGAAAACCTCAAACCTATGTACTTTTTTATGGTTAGATAAAACAAGAGGAACAGCACACAACACAGATCAGGTCAGAGGCCAGTGCCAGAGCTGGGGCCAGTCAATGGCAGGTGAATCTGTGGGTGTATTCCAGAAATAGTAAAGGGGAGAAGAAAAGGGGGGAAAAGGCACAAGCTGAATGAAATGTCAGGCAGATCCCAAAAACTAGCACTCCCCAAAATGGTGTCTCACCAGCCACCTACGTAAAACTTATGAAATAATTTGTTCTTCTCTTTCTCCAAAAAACTTCTGTTCAAACACTATAAGGCCTTTGCCATGGGTCAGATTCTCTTACATGATATTTGCACATTAACATGAATATACATTAAAAAATATGAAAAACTGACTGCAGTCAACTTTCCTAGGTGAAAACAGAGTCCAGAAATAGAAAATGTTGAATGAAAGCAAAGAGTGAGATAGAGTGACTCAATGAGGGAGAAAGGCCACTTATGAGATGAGGATGACAGGTGGGTTATGAAAGTTATCCAAAGATACTTTGAAGTGGTAAATGACTGTCTATTCAAAATGCATACCCAAGGGACTAGAAACTAAGACCACAGTCTGCCACAACCCTGGAGGACTCATGCAATTACTACTACAACGAATTACTGTTAGAAGGATCTTGCTTTGAGCATGAATAACAATAAGGGTGCTACTTGCATGCACTAAAAGGCTTCCTTTCACAGTTGCTTTAAGAAACACAGCAGTTGTGCTTGTTTGGAAAGAATATGAAGTGAGTCCAACACACAGCTGCTGGGTCTGCAAACTCACCAGGCATCCTGGTCCTTGTCAGGTTCTCAGCATGTGCAACATTACTGAGTATCCCACCCTCAAACATTGACCTGGCTCACTGAAAAGAGGGCAACCATCTGCAGCATCTGAGAAAATCCTTCCCTGGAGATAATAGATGCAGTATTTGGGCTCAGGTTCTTTCTCTCTTGTTCTTGCCTTAGGGGAAAAAAAAAAAAAAGGAAAAATGGAAAACATGTGTGGAAAAGTTTTGTTTTCTTAAACATTCAAAACATATTTATTTATTTCCAGTCCAGTGACTCTTTCATGAACTGTATTCCTCATGAGCTTCTTTGGTTTATTGGCCTGGTTTGTGTTTCATCCTACATCCTAAAAAAATACTGTGAAAATTGAACTGTCTGTCTTATGCATCCAGAAAGTCAGTTTTGAGGACAAAACAATTCAAAGAGTATAAGGAAATCCACTAGGACTCATTCTATGAAGCAACAGACTCTCAGCTATATAGTTAACAAAGTATTAATAAGGTATATGATCCTAAAATATGAAAGGTACCACCTGCCATAAAATTAATTATTTTTTAAAAAATGAACTCCTGAATTCTTACATATGAAACAAAATAACAGTTTTACTAAGATATTCTAAATGCCAAAAGGTGACAGGTCAGGTCAATGAGCTACATTATGCATTCTGCCACCACACTTTACACGTTAATCTCCAGTTTTGTGGGAAATGAGTTCAATAGCAACCCCAGGCTCCATAAAAGGAGCAAAGCTGTCTGCTGCTGTCAGGTGTATGGATCACTCCCACCACACCAACTGTCTTTCACTGTGCCATGCCGTCAGAGCTCTCATCCTGATGAAAGCTAACCGACTTTGGCTTTTCAAGCTAGATAGCTGGGGCATTTCCATTTGGATCGGGAGGAGCACTTTCTTTCTTCCTTTTCAGGATGAGAAGATGAAGCCAACTGCACAGAGACAACAGACCCTGGAGTCCATAGAGTCAGCTAGTTCCCATAATATCTCAGATGACAATGATTTTATCATAAAGCTTCTACAGTAGCTCACTGTGCCCTACTTTAGCACTTGTGGAGCAGTAGCAAATCATTATGACTCCATTTCAGCAGGACCCTGGACACGGAAACATTTTTCATTGATCTTATTTCTAGGACAGCGAAGCTGTCATTCCACATTACTTAAATGTAATTATCATTTTTACTGTGGTTTTGCAGACACTACCCCTGAATTTGCAAACTTAAATCATGCATTGACGCTTAAAAGATCAACACCTCATACAATAAAATGACGAAGCACAGAATATTGATAATGTGCCCTTTAAGGGCTTATTTCATTGTTTTCACAAATTTTGGAAAATTTTTGAGCCATTGCTTTTGGGCGTGGGGCAGGGGGGAGCATTTTCAATTTTATTTGTTTTGCAAAGCAGTTGTCTAGCACAGTAAGTCATGATTAGGTATATGCAGCTGGAATGTTTGCTGCATGTTTGCACCTGCATGTTGAGTAATAAGACCCAAAAGATTTGATAAACCTACACAAATCACACAGAAAGACAAAGGAGGACAGTGGATTGGAGAAAAGCCTGCAGGCTTGTCTTCTTAAGGGGGTCCAGAACCATGTGGGCATGCAGTTGCATAGTAATGGCCTAAATATGAGCATTCTTTATTTATGCCAGTCTGCATTCATGCCTCTCATATTATTTAAACATGAAGTAAAAAAAAATATATTTTTTTCTTTCTTGTTAACAGGAAGTCTTCCAAAGCCAGTTACTGAAAATGCATATTATTATCCCGAGGCACCAAAACATCCATATTAATCTCTCAAGAGTGCTCTTGGGAGGGCTGTTTTATGATTATATAAGATGGTTTTGAATATCTTCACAAGATAATAAACAGTGTCAGCTTCTCTCATTGCTTTCATTACTAAATCTTCACAAATTAGTGCATCTCCTCTTGATGTGGTTTTAAATAAAACCTGAGTATTTCGTGAATGATAGGTCAGATTGGCAAGAGGATATATAGCATTAGATAATTTCATTGTTTCACAGTATATTTCTTATGAAAAATGTATAAAATGTATTAGAATACAAGAGCACCAGCTGAAGTATAAAGAGGAACAGGAAGGAAAAAATATAGAGAAAATACACAACAAACTGCCTGATAGTACATTTTGCTTTTTGAGCAGCCCTTAGCAAGCCACTTCACTATATGTACTTAGTAACCAGATGGAGGAGCCAAGAGTCTGTTCTTATAACTGGCACACAAAAACCACCCAACATTTCTACAGCTATGGAAATAAAAAAAAAAGAGCACTAAGTAATCTGAAAGTATTGTCCTTTCTATGCTTTCATATTCAGACCAAATTAATATTCTGGTCAGATCCTGGGAGTCTAAGTCACTCTGAAGCAAGACACTGAGCAAATTTCTTATAAAACTCTTGAAAGTGATTAATGAAAATGGCTATTTTTGATAATTATTCCCAAGAGAGTTTTGTTTTGCAGTGAGGATGACCAAATTCTCAGCTCAATTCAAAAGGCTGAATGCATAAATACATTTTGCCAAAATCAGTACTATGTAAACATGCAGCAGCTTAAGTCAGACACTCAAAATCTAAAAGCTGGCTGAGACCTGAAAAATCCATTTGGGCTGTTTAAGTGTATGTTTTATGATATAGCCTTACTTGGGCATCTTGCAGAAAAATTACTTTGCAATCACCCATTTCATTTAGTGAATAAGATGGATATTATTTAATTAAAAAGCTTTGAGTTTGTTCAACTTCGGTTGTACAAAATGTGCCATAAATAAACCCCAAGGCCACACAATTCAAACTGTTCCTGCCAGAGTAATTTCTTTCCTTGCAGGTGTTTAAGCACTGCTCACTGTTAGGAGCTCCCCCATTTCAGGGAGGTTTCCACAATCAAATTACTGCAACTCTCCTGGCAACCTCAAAACCACCTTTCCTGACCACACACGTGGGTTGTGTGGGTACTCCATAAAGCAGTCCCCACCCAAAATGCCACAGGAAGCCTCCAGAGCCTTTAAAACACAGGCAAACTTTACAATACAACTGGGATAGGGGCATCTCCTGTGTTTTAAAAATGCGATGTGAGTCAACACTTTTTGTACACAGCAGCACCTCTTTACCACATGCACGTCCAGGACCCTGCATTGCAGCCACTTCCTTTTACATGTACACTCTATTTTACTTAAAGGATAGAGTTCAGGCAACCAGACAAATCTGCTGACACACTACAGCTTTGAGCAAAGCTGGAGTGGGGTGATAGCCTACCTGCTTCTCTCTGTACAGTCAGGCTTCACAAGAAAACTCCATTTCAGAAAGACCATGCAGTCTTTGTGAAGTGTGCTTACAGTTGGGGTGTGCTCACATGGGTGAGGTGTGACATCACCAAACAATGACTCAAGGTTGTCCCATTCAGGCTAAGGATACCAATTCTTATTTGAAAAGAAACACACTCCTGGTGCTCAAAAAAATACTCAGGCCAGCAAGAGATTCCACTGACTCCAATGGCATCTTTGGACAGAGAGAAACAGAACAAGCTTCATGATCTACCAGGCAGAGAAAATATGACGAGAAGACCATGGCATAGAAATGTCCTGGTTGTAATGGCTTGGTTTAAGCCAAGCTGGAAATTAAGCTGCATGCTCAAGCTCTACTAGCGTGATCTGGGAGAGATTCGGAAGGATAAAAGCTAGAGAACTTGTGGGTTGAGATCTCTTTTCTCTGACTCCACTTTTGGGCTCAGCTTTCTGCTTCAGCAGCTCTAGGATTAGTCAGTGCTTCTTTCTGCCTTTATTCCTCAAGCTCTGGAATACCTTAGGAGGTAGCTATGCTCTTCTGCCATGGTCAGCTCTTCCCATTAGCCATAATCTCCATTTCTCTGGCTACCTCTTACATGCAAAACTTTTAGTCCCAGTGGGTAACATCTAACAAAGCCATACGACACTGAAAACTGCATCTTGCCATTAGATCTGTCCATTAACTGGGAGAGACACTGCACAAAACTATTACTCTCTCTGTAAAGCAAGGAAGTACATGAGGAAAGGAGGAAGTTTCTGAGATTGCTTAAGATAACTTTTGTGAAGTGAATTTCTAGAGCACCATCACAGATGCTTACTGAATCCTGACACCTGGGGCTCATTGGCAATCCTCTGCCTCCCCCCACTCCCCACTCAAATTTCTCTCAGAAAGAGTGATTTCATTGCAATCCTTAGGAAAGTAAACCATAGAGAAGAGCTTCTCTTTCAAACTGTCAATTTTTTTTATTATAATTCTTCAGTCCTTAGGCAATATCATCACTTTTTCACTTAAAATGAAATTTCTTTCAAAAATTTGCTATCTTAGATATATATGCATATGCTTATAAATACATATATATACACATGAGCTTTACATTACTTTTTTTCTCTCCACACTGAGAAGTTTAGGATAAGCAAGAAGACAGACAATATGAAAAAAATGGTGATTTGAAGTAGTACTAAAATTTGGCTGAAATTATGCTTAGCTATTAGGTATAGATTTTGCCCGAGACGATGAATTCCCCAGATATATTACTGTAATTGATACTACACAAAAATTATGCGTAATATTTATACAACAGATTTGGACGCTTTCCTTATAAGGAGAACTATACCCAAGTATGGACAGATGGGAAGAAGCCACTCTGCACCTACCTGTTTTTCTATCCTTCTTCCTGTGCTGGCCTCCTTCAGTGCCCAGAGATGTCTCTTTGAAGGAGTGGGTGTAAGCTGACCCTTTCCCCCCTCTCTCAAACCTGTTCTGTGAGTGCTACCAGTTAACAAAAGATCCTAATGCCCTCATCCCTTCCTTTGCCTCCCTGTTTTCAGAACCCTTGTCAGTCTCAAGACCGTCAGCTGTCATAGGCCCCAATATTTAGTGAAGCTTAAAATACAACTCTATGTAGGTAGTAAATAGGAAAGAAACAAAAATACAGAAAATAATTATGGATCAGATCAATAGAGAAGCATGAGCTTTGGACTAGGCTCCTACAATTATTTCTCACCTAGCACATCCACAAAAAACACTAAGCAGTGATCAATTCTACTTCGTGTGAGTAAAGCATTTTGAACTTATTTTGAACAGATGTGTTATTATTACCTTAATTATCGTGCCTGGGTTGAGCACCTATTTCCAAAATGCTTTTGAGCTAATAGCCTTTCTTACAGTTAAGTCCATTAGCATTATAATTTCCACACCTTGGGAACTCTTTTGCTATTTTAAAGGTCTTTTTCCCCCCTAGATTCAAACTTAAATCAATCACAGATATTGTCCCAATATATATTCTTTAAACAGAATGGGCTTCACTGCAAATTCTAGCTTTGATTTCAATGGGGCTGTGGAAAGCACTTGCAGTAGTGAAAAACTCCAGTCTTTTCAGGGGAATTATGTCTATGCAGTTAGAGTAAGCATAGAGTAACCCCCTTGTGCTGCAGACACCTCCAGATAATTGCAAAGCCAATGTACACTGTCATTAGCTTTAGCATAGGAGGATGGTCCTTGAAATCACTCAAATCAGGCTAGAGGTGGAGTACTTTAACCCAGACTCAGAATACATCCCCACCAAAGCAGATGAAAAATTCAGACTTCATGTTTTTGTTTGGCTTTCTATTAAAACAGAAGTTCAGACCTTACCTGGAACATTGATCCTCTATCTTCTTTTGCTTGTCTGACACAAGTTGTGCATAAGGGTTTGGGGTTTTTTTAAGAAATAGAAAATACTTTGCTTAAATAGTGAAGTTATAATTTAAAAAGATAAATTTACTGGGCTGTAAAAACAATAATTTCACAAATATGATGTTACAGAGTCCAGACTGAAATTAGTCTCACCTTATGCAATTGTAAATGAGAAGGTGATTTTGTCAGTTGTGAAAATGGCACACAGAGAATGATAGAAAATGCATCTTAACTTTAAATGTGTGATGCTTCCACTAGCAGTTGGGGACCAGGTAAACAACCTCTACATGAGTTATCTTTAAGGAGTTTTGCTACTATTTTTTTATTTGATGCCTCTGTAAATAATTAGCAAGCCTTCATAAATGATGTTTATAAGTGCTGACAAACCCTGAAGTATACAGTAAGTCTCTTAAAAAAAAAGGATACATAATGAAAGAATGATGATCACCTAATTTACATTTTTACCATGAGCCTATTTGGTTTGTATCATCTTGAAATATAGATTAAAACTCCACAGCCAGATGATTAATTAAGTCTAAAAAGAACCTTGTGTGCCTGATCTCCATGTACAGAAAATGAATGCACTGCTGTTTTTATCCCAGATGAATATCCAGCTCTGAATTTCACTCAGATCCTAAGACTTTAGGACTTTTGTTTACACAGAAAAGTAGACTTCCCGGAATATCAGTTCTGTAATTTATTTCTGATGGGTGAGGGAACAAATGCAATTGTATTGTGATATGAAGTCAATATGTTTCACAAATTCTTCAGATGCAATCTTTCATCTGGAAAAAGCAGATTGCTTACTGGAAAACTCAGTGAAGGACCGGAGACTTAAACACAAAACTTAACCAATCTCTGTCTGAAGTGTGTGATACTTAAAAGTCTCACAGAGGAATTCAAAGAAATCATAATGCGATAGAATAGTTTGGGTTGGAAGAGAACTTAATTATCGTCTAGTTCCAGCACCCCTGCCATGGGCAGGGACACTCGACCAGGTTGATCAAAGCCCCATCAAACCTGGTCTTGAACACTTCCAAGGATGGGGCATCCACAGTTTCTCTGGGCAACCTGTTACAGTGCCTCACCACCCCAAAGCAAAGAATTTATTTCTAATATCTAATCTAAACCTACTCTCTCTCAGTTTGAAGCCATTCCCCCTTGTCCAACCATTGCATGCTCTTGTAAGAAATCTCTCTCCATCTTTCTCGTATGCTCCCTTCAGGCACTGGAATGCTGCAATTAGGTCACGCCAAAGCCTTCTCTTCTTCAGGCTGAACAAACCCAGTTGTCTCAGCCTTGCCTCATACCAGAGGTGCTCCATCTCTCTAAGCATCTTGCTGGCCTCCTCTGGCTTTGCTTCAACAGGTCAATGCCCTTCCTGTGCTGGGCATCCTATATCAGTATCTGGGCTGTCTGACTACAAAAGCTGATAAGAGTAGCTGTATTGCCTAGCACAGGAATGAGGTTTTTTAACTCTTTTGAAGAACTGAGTTATATGGCTGAATACTGAAGCAGTGATACATGTTTTCCAACACCTTGTTCGTGCAGAGAAAATCTCTCTTCTGGTAAATTATTCAAAACATAACTGCTAACCTATTTAAGTTTGAAAATATGTGTACTGTAATCAGGAATCCTGTTTCTCAGCTGTCTGAACAGCTACACTCCAACTCTGGCATTATCTAAAGTGCCTGCACAAAACAGTACATGAAGATAACTATGTCCAGTGAACCATTTTGAGCAGTAAATCCTTCATAGTTCTGGGGCAGTGTGTCAAAGAAATCTAGAGGTTTCCTAAATATAGTAAAACCTATTTAAGTATAACTTGCAGAAAGTGTCTAAAAATACTTCCAGCATGTAGAAGTCTTTCCAATGTAACTTTAAGCATGACAGCTGCTCCATTTGTGTCAGACGACTAATGAAATTTATTCAATAATTTATCAAGGTTAAAGATTTTCTCTAAACAAATACAACTTCACTGAAACTAATTAAATACTCACTCTGCCTTCCAACATGGAAGATTAAATAAGCTGTGGCATTTTGCAATTTTAATTTATGGTGCCTTTTCCAGCATCTTTGCATTAGTTTCATTTTTAGATTAATCAAACATTAATATACAAATCACGTGATCAGCAATTGTATGTAACATGCTCTTTTCCCTTTGTCATTTAACTTAGAAGCAACTGAAGTGCTCCAGTATTTGAACCAGCAACACAGTAATTAGTGTTAAGGCACAATAATATGCTTTGTTAAGGCAATTTCTAAATGACTATTTATTGTGTATATTGGAGAAATACAATCTAAAATTGACAGATATAACTAATCAGGATGTTCCCTTGCAATCAGTTTTTAGGTTTTGGGTTTGACATCTGAAGGGGAGGTTTATATTAGACATTAGGAAGAAATTCTCACAAAAAGAGTGATTAGATACTTGAATGGGCTGCCAAGGGAGGTGGTGGAGCCACCATCCCTGGAGGTAGTTAAGGAAAGACTGTATGTGGCACTCAGTGCCATGGTCTAGTTGACATGGTAGTGTCATAGGTTGGACTCAGTGATCTCAGAAGTCTTTTCTAACCTAATTGATACTGTGATTCTGTGATATTCAAAAGTATGTTAATTATGTGGTAGAGGTTGATACAATGCATTTCCAGCATCTCACTAAGAACAGATGTATCAGATTTTATCACCATATTTGAAAACTGTTCAAAACTTGCCATTTGCTCTTTTAAAATTTTCAGATCTTGGAAACATATGTGTACCTGATTAATCCCACATTCTGGATTTACATCCACAGACTTTTCAGTCAAATGAATGATTGAGTTTTTCCAGGTCCAGGACTTCAACAGTGCCTTTTGGAGCTTTAGTAATGTGCTTTGGACCATGTCTTGTACTTTCTTAAACAAGTATTTGAGTGACTGATTGGTATTCCAAGTTTCAGACACATTAAGAAGGGCAACATCTAAATAAATATATCAGACACTAATTTATAACTTTATAGTTCATAATTTTTCTGCAAAAAAGAGGCAATTGAGAGAACATAAAAACATCCTAGCCGGTTTGAATTAATGGGAAACTTGTTTTAGAACTCACCTGTCAAAATGTCACCAGTGCTACTCAAGTGTCTGCAAAGTTTCACTCTCTGTTCTATAAAAGTACATTAATACTGCCCCTGTTGCAGAATCAAATACAAAAAAATCAAGAACATTAATGCAACCCTGAAGAATTATGATGCAGACTTAAATTTTATGCTTATGCAATTTTTTTCCAGAACAAGTCTTATACAATATGACTATTATATATTTCTATTGATCCAGTATAAAAATGCTGTGTCCATAGGACTCTCCTTCCCATGTGGCAGATGTGAGAATTTATGTTATATGTGAGACAGGGGACTCCAGACAGAGTAAGGGTAATTTCAAGATTAAGGGACTGGAATACTGCCTCGGAGTATCTCCACTACTGACATTGTGTGGTGGAATATATGTTCTTTACATTGAGAACCTCAGAAGTGGGCACTAGCTGTGTGTCTCTGTTTATGGATATTTAACATACGTATCTATAGGAAAGCTAAATAGTCCTCACCAGTTCTGGAATGAATGGGAACCATTCTTTCAGTATATCAATGCATTCATTTTCTGGAAATCCAAGTTGCAGTCATACACAAATAAACTGCAATTCTTGATTTCATAGTCAGCAAAAACAAATAATTACAGCTTATGATATGCTGAGATACTACGACAATGGGCATGGCTTGAAAAAGGGAGAAAAAAGTCCATGAAAAAGCAATTTTGGTGCCAAAGTGCTTGAACACTATGCAGAAAAGAGTATAGGCTGCTTGCAGAATGGCCCCTCCACCCAGCTGATTCACCTGTCTTGGGGCAGGGTGGGGGGCAGAAAAAGTCTGTTCCAGCTCTGAGCTGCAGAGAAATAAATAAAATATTGAGCAGTTGCACCTGAACTGAGAACTGTCCATTCTGCTCACTGATTCCAGCCTACACTGTTGCCTCATACCAGCAGAGAAGGTGCCAAAACAAAGATGTTCAAGAAGCTTTCATGTTGAAATTCCTAATAGGAGCATTTGCACATTTTCCATCTTCAGCAAAGTCATTTCAAGTTGATCTTTTCAGCTCGTTCCCTGCTTTTAAAAGCCACAGCCCCAGATGCCATCATCTAGGTTGGTACTGACACAGGCGTGAATCAACAGAAGGTTTCAAACCTTTGACTCTGCTAAGGAGATTGCAGTAATTTCAGCTAATGGAATAATGGATAGCAATCTTAGGTTGTCACTCTCAGTCTGAATCAGCACTAGAGAGGAGCGGACACTTTAGCAGGTTTTTTCAGAGATATTTGTGACAGCAGAGAAATGATGATTCCCAGTTCATTTCCATGCACTTTATTGAAGCATGCTCGCTTAGAAGACTCAGTTTTCCTTGCTGATTTCCCTTTCTCCCCTCAAATTATCTTTTTTTGCAGCCTTGTACCTTAGCTATCTCATGGTCCTCATTTCACACTCCTCACCTCTCAGTCCTGATCTGTGCTCACTACACCCCCATTCAAATCAGCTACAGATTACATCTGAACTGCGCTTCATAAAAGTCTTATAAGCAAACTCAGTTTGGATAGAACTGCAGAACAACAAGCATAAAAAAACACCATACCAAATTTCCAGTGGTTTGCAGACCAGAAGTATTTTTTTTTCTCTACAAGGGAAAATTTGGTATTTTTCTTACCCTTACAGTGTTTTCAGCTTAATTTTTTTAAAAGCCATTTAAATTACCCAGAATTATAAGTCCTAACAACTGAATGTCATCAAAGCTTGGAGCAAATGAAAAAATGCTCTTATGACAGAGAGTAATTAGCATGGCTTCTTGAAATTTTCCACTGATTTCTGTCAACAGCAAATGCAAAAACCAACAGGACAAAAGTATTTATGTGAATGTATTTAACCATGTAGAAAGTTCTGGAGATGTCTTAGTAAATTTTCATAAAATTTGATGGGATCAATTTCCATTTATCCATGAAGGGCCAAGCCCTATAAATATAAGGGGGTTTGGACAGTTTGCAGAGAAAAAAAATTAAAATTATGTCCATCAGGACAATGGCAATTGTGCCCTTTTTATCAAAACTTAGTCATCATAAGTTAGTAATCACATCATAAGATGTGATACACCAAATAAGTTTTATAAGGATATTCTAAGTTACCTTTCTAAGTTATATAGCTATCAATTATAAGTTTCAGAAAAATGATTTCCATGCCT
>JAOXXN010000065.1:52857825-52895713 GCA_026770055.1 Myrmophylax atrothorax | reverse complement strand
ACCAGTCCCTTGAAAAAACCCAGAGGACAACAGGCAGCACAAGGGACCTTTAATTTTATGCTGCTGCACACTGTGGGTTTTTCTTATTAAAATTTAAATTCATTCTTCTTTTTATAGTAAGCAAGACTGCTTAAACATTGTACTTAGAAAAAAAAATGTTAGAAATGCTCCTGCCAAGAGGACATTTAGCAATGAAAATGCAAATATAAAATCCGAAAATAAGTTGCTGACCCACTCACATTGCTTCATGGCAGCAGAAAGGAAAATCAAACGTCTTCAGTATAGGTGGAGCTCATCTTAAGTCCAAATATTTTTCTCATATTAAGGGTTTTTTCTGACTTTTTTATGACAATTTATCATACTGCTACAATCTGCGATAATCTGCTATTTAGCAGAAGGATTATCATCTTGCTGAGAAGTATCTTGTCTTTGTCTCCTGAATTCTATTCCAATTTGGCAGACATATATAATTAAAAATTGTTACTTTCCTAAGGAGGAAAAGGCGTAAAGGTATCAAGCAAAGAGTTTCCAGATAAATTCTTTCCCAGAATTTTTTACTGGACAGCATAAAATATTTGACATTATGTGGCTGCTTTCATAATTCAGTATAAAGCACATAAGATCTATATACATTTTCCGTCACATTTTAAAGTGAGTTATCTTTGGTAGCTTTCATATTCTTCTGAATTTACTCTTCTAAATATTTTCAGTGATGGGAATATTTGCTAAAACAGTGAATGTTGTGGAATATTTTATGGATAGATAGCTGCTTTGAAATATTGCATCGGAAAGTTAAATTTGAAAGTAGTTGTCCTCTCTTTGGAGATAAAAAAAGTCATCTTATTTGTTCACTGAAAACAGCAAAGAAATGAATTCTCCACTCTCATTGCCATCAAACTGTTAAGTTTCTGAACAAAAGGCCAGTAACTAAACTATTGTCTAACAGAAACCAGCCATGGGGGAACGGCTTCTCAGAGAACACACCACACACAGCATGGGGTGGGAGAGCTGACTTTTAAGGGGTTGGTTTGGGGATGAGCTTAGAAGGGGGTGAAAACTTAGGAGGGATTGGGTAAAACTTGTGTCAGTAACCATTAACATCCAGTGAGAGGAGATCTGAGGGGTGGGCGCAAGAACTCAGTCACAATAGGTCCAGGGGCAGGGCAAACTCAATAATTGACTACCTGAGTAACAAATGGAGAAACACCTGTAACTGACCAATAAGGGCTTAGGGATAGCGCAGGTGAGGGAGAATGAGCAAGGGGGGTGTAGAAGCCACACACAGGGGGTAGAGGATACAGAACTTCTCAGAACTCAAACCTGTACAGAAAAAAGTGCATTAATGATGAACTCCAACAATAAATTGTGCATGTGCAGTTGGTCAGGTCCTTGGGGCTGCATTTCAGCATTTCCCAACGATTGTCTAACTACAAAACTGGGTAGCAGAGACAATATGTCTTCAATAAGGTCACACATTAGTATCTGGATTGGGAATAAAATTCAGGCCAAATGGTCGGGTGTTCTCTCACACCTCTGCCCATGACGTTTTGTTGGCTTGCTAATTAGTAGAATAGAAACCAAGAGCAGCATCCATATCAATTCATAAGCTGAACACTGATTCCAGTATTTCTCTTCAGGCACTGTCACAAAGAAGGTGCCATAGTCATTGGCTAAATACTCTCTGAAATTGTCCAAACGCTTCTGGTTCTTAGCCCAATTCTTGTGGCAGTTGAGCTCAATAAAGGATATGAAAAATCAGCCCACCAGGCATTAAATAGTGAATTAGCAAAATGTGGTTTAGTATGGATGTGTCTTAAACTGTGATTGAATCTATTAAGAATGTCAACAAGTGTCCTTTATGTTCACAGACTGTTCTGGATATAATGAATGCTCCTGTTTATTTATCTTTTTGGATTAGAAAGACTTGGTCTGCAGAACAACCAGATTCTAATCAGAGGGCTAGAAGAGAAACTGCATACCCATATGTTTAAGTGATGTTTCCATGGATACAACTGACTTGATTTGCAGTTTGCAAATTTACCTTCAGTAAGTGGCAAAACACATTCCACCTTCCCAAGGATTTGAGTGTCAGGGTGTAGACATTACCTGCCTGTGTAATAAATACGAAGCCAAGGAGTGGAGTGCAGAATCAAGGAGAAATACACTTACTAGCATTGCCAATCTGACGTACTGCTGCAGTGTGTGCTGGGGAATCTTAATCAGGCTGGGTCTTTTTTTTTTTTTTTTTTTAGTGTAAGCAACATTTAGGCTGAAATAATCAACAGCACAAATAAAGTCCAGAAAACAATTGGCTGCAAAAAAGTTCTGGGTAAAAACATATCATGGTTGATGCTGTGGGCCATCAACCAATGAGTCAACAACACCATGCTGTTTCAATGAAAAGAGAATGCTGCATTAGGCTCTATTAACAGGAATAGCTTGCCAGACATGTGATGCAATCCTCCCATCCAAACCCTGGCTGAAATACTGACTTCTATTCAAACACCCACACAGAGATGTCTAGAGCCATTTCAGACGTCCTCAGTGGGAAGAACAAGAAGCAATGGGCACGTATTGCTGCAAGGAATATTCAAGTATACTATTAGGAGAACTTTTTAGCAGTAAGTATAGTGCAGACATGTAATATACTGTCAGAGGAAATTCTGAAATCTCCACAACCATGAGTCATCAAGAGTAAGAAGGACAAGTCTATAAGAAATGACAGAAGCATAGACCATGAGGACAAGCTTTTGATTTGGTGTGCATTAAAATAAATGGCACTGGAATATACTGTAGCCATCATGAATTTTCATCATATTAACAGACTATCTCACCACATCAAGTCACAGTGGATATTAAAATTTACAGTATAAGCAAAGAGATATTCAAAAGGTGACCACTTTTCTAATTACTTCTTTTATTTATACTAAAATTACTTCAATATTTTTGACAATTGTCAGTTTTGGCAAAGCCCTTGGAAATGTAGGAAATTATTCAGGAAGTTAGTTTTTGACATGAAGGGTATGCAGAGATGTATATCAAATGCTGCATTCTGCTCTACCCTCATTCTGCTGTCACTTCTTTCTATACAGTCTATCCAATGTCAGCTAGGAAGTTAATTTAGATATACCATGGTAAGGATGAGAAAGAAAGTCCAAGGAAGACCTAATGATGAATACTTTAACAATAGAAACAGATTTTCCTATAAAGCTCCTGTAACCACTCAGAGATAAAAAACTTCACCCAATATTCGACATTTTCATTCATTACTCAGTTTTTGTGGAGGCAAAGTAGAGATACGATGAATTACATTCACAAGCTACAGGGGAAAAAGAACATACGATTTATTGCTGTAATTAGGAGTACCTCAAGCAGAGCATCGATTGCCTGAAATTGTTTCTACGCTATAGGAAACAAAGTGTGGATTTTTGTGTCTTATTGCAAAACAGGGACATGTCACTGGGTCGTTTCCTGATGGGGCCGGGCAACAGTGTGGGGCAGAAATGAGGGAGAAGTCCTAGGATTCTTCACAGTGCTACAGGTTGTCTCAGTCTTTCCCACTCTGCATCCAATATGAGGAGTTCAGAGAAAAATTACATTAGGCAGCAGAAGCTTACAAGCTCCTAGCCCCATGGAAGAGGAGAAGAAGTCAGAAACTACTGGTAGAGTTTATATCTCTTCCCTTCTTCCTCAGTAAACCTGCATCTGAGTAGGTTTAATCTGATGTGTTCACTGTAAATCTAGTAAACCTCTTTGCATTCACTAAGCTCTTGGCTCTTCCACCACAAAAAGATTTAAAGTATCCAGTGTACTGATAACAACAGAAAATTTCTGACAGGGTTATCAAGAGATAATTTGCTGAGACAATGTTTTATTCATTGATGTGTTTGATGGCATTTAGCAGGTCACTTGAATAAAAGCAATGTTTTCTCCTTATGCTGGCAGGAGCTTTTGTACATGTTAGACTTAATTTCTTTCTGAGAATTTAGAGATATTTTCTTTAATGTAATTGTCATACTACACTGACAATCTGAATGCCATTATCACAGTAATAACTGAAATTTAAAAGTGGAATAGTGTTATGTGAAGATGAATGCAAAGGATGTAGAAAGACTTGTGTTATTCTTCCCTCTACCTGTTATTCTGTGCAGTCACAGTTTTTAGTGGAATTTATTCCAATATGAGCAGTATTTCTCAATTTTAACATCTCCTAATGGATTTTATATCTCTGGGTCAAACTTATCTCTGATATGGCATTCAAACAATTAAGGTACTCTTTTATTACCAATTTGCTTCAGACAGCAAACCTGAATTATTTAAAGGAAAAGTAATCAACATAGGATGTAAAGGCATCCTGAACTGAACAAACAATTGGAAGAAACTGCTAGGAAGTGGGCTTTAAAACCACACAAGTGCTTCAAACCAAAATGCTACTATGGACTCTGAAATTTTAAGAAGCCATCATATTTAGTCTATTTAGGGAGGATGCTCAGGCCATTAGGAAGGGGTACATAAATTAATAGACTACTGTCCCTCAACTGGAACCTCTTAAAAACAGTTCAGGTCACCTAAATATTTAAACATTTGAATATTTAAAAGTGTTTAATGGTAGTCGAGAGCACTTTTTTTAATTCCACTTTAGTGTTGAGAGTAGACCAAGATAATTTGGTCACTTGTATGTGCTGCTTGTGACTTAGCAAAGCCAAACTGGTGTCTGCCTGTTACAGTGCACAGGGACAGCCCCATCAGTGTCCTGCAGCTCCAGGCCTGAATCAACCCTAAAGAAAAGAAAAATAGAAAAAAAAAGGAAAAGTTATTATCTTTATTCTGATTCAGCTTACTTAACGTACTTCTTCAAGGATGAGATGCCTATGCCAGCAGAAAGTACATTATTGATAACCCTATCAGAAAGAGGTGGGCAAGGGCAAGATCACATCTCTTTGAGCAGCTAGCTGGAAGATGGCTTTAGTTGTATTGTAAGGCCACGTACAAAAGGAGGAGAAATGATGCAATTACTCCCTACAGTGTGCAAAAATGGGGGAGGTAGGGATGCTCAAAAGCAGTCAAAAGTGCCATTACCAGAGAAGAATGATTATGAAAACTCTGGACAGCTTTCTCCAATGAAATGCTGTTGTCCCAGTAAAAGGTTTTTACCAATATGGATGGGAAGCAGGAGAGAGAAAAGAGTGGAAGTAAATTTTACAAGGTTGATGCCTGCATCTCTGGCCTGCTGTGTGTGTCAGAAGCAATGGGTACAAGATGGTTACAAGTGCACTCAAGATCAGAAATGACAAGGGGAAATAAAAAATTAATTTACAAATACATTTCACAGTTCACGCACAGTTAGGTGCAACTTATTTTTTAAAATTCCCTTCTCTATTTGGGATTCACTTTACTTGATGTAATATGTGTTGTTTTATACTTATGGGAGTTGACTTATGAATAATACAATTAGTGAGTTTGGGCTTTCAAAAAAGTTTGCATTTACTGGAATTTATTCAATTTAAGCAAGAGGTACTTTGCACTTTGTGTACTCTGCAGCGTAACTCTGAAGTAGGCATAACTCTGCTGAAATAATTTTTTTCCTCCCCTTATACTCTGACTAGATTAGACTCACCTCATTTAAATTCGTGATAGCATCTGAGTATAACAGAGCAATAGCATAAGAATCTTAGCCTAGGATTCCTGTGGCTCAAGCAAATACAACATGTAGGCTGGCACACACCACAGTAAGTATAGACATGGGGAAAACACCAGGTAACCTTACCCTCTGTGTGCTGCTCCTTGAAGACCATCACCCTGAAACACGTCAATCCAGAAAAGGCAATTTCAAAAGTTGTTCTGAGAGATTCAAAAGTTCATATCCTGTGTGACTGATGAAATGATCATTTTTTAAACTTGCATCACATGCCTTACTAGTGTATATCAGCACATCTACCATAATTATAGAGTACTTTCAGTTAGAAGGGACCTCCAAAGATCATCTAGTCCAACCCCCATGCCATGGGACATGTCACAGACACACTGAGGTGGATGGGAGTCTCAATCTGCTGAATGGTGGGAAGGATCTGGAGAGGGATCTGAACAGGCTGGATGGGTGAGCTGAGGCCAGTTGTATGAGGTTCCACAAGGCAAAGTACCGAGTCCTGCACTTATGTCAAAATAACCCCCAGGCAGCACTACAGGCTGAGGGAAGAATAGCTGGGAAGCTGCCCAGCAGAAAGGATCTGGAGGTGCTGGTTGACAGCAACTGAAGACGAGCCAACAGTGTGTCCAAGATGGCCAAGGCCATCCTGGCTTTTATCAGTAATAGTGTGGTCAAAGTGTGTCCAAGATGGCCAAGGGCATCCTGGCTTTTATCAGTAATAGTGTGGTCAACAGAACCAAGGAAGTGATTGTCCCCCTGAACTTGGTACTCACGAGGCCACATCTCAAATTCTGTGTTCAGTTTTGGGCCCCTCACTACAAGAGAGTAATTGAGGTGCTGGACGCTGTCCAGGAAAGGGCAATGAAGCTGGTGAAGGGTCTGGAGAACAAGTTTTGTGAGGAGCGGCTGAAGGAGCTGGGGTTGTTTAGCTTGGAGAAAAAGAGGCTTGGGGGGACTTTATTGATCTCTCAAACTACTTGAAAGGAGGTTGTAGCCAGGTGGCATTTGGTATCTTCTCCCAGACGACAAGTGATAGGACAAAAGGAAATGACCCCAGGTGGCACCAGGGAGGTTCAAATTGGATATTCAGAAAAATTTCTTCATGGAAAGAGTGGTTAGGCATTGGAACAGACTGCCCAAGGAAGTGGTAGAGCCACCATCACTGGAAGCATTCAAAAATGTGTGCAAATGGGACTTGAGGACATGTTTAATGGTGAACATGGTGGTGGTGTGGGGTTGACAGTTGAACTTGATGATCTTAAAAGTCTTTTCCAACCTTAACAATTCTATGATTCTATCTTCAGCTGGATCAGGTTGCTGAGAGCCCCATCCAACCTGAACTTCACTATTTCCAGGGGTGGGGCAGCCACCACATCTCTGGTCAGCCTGTTCCAGTGTCTCACTGCATGCATTACAAAAAAGATTTTTTTCTTATATTTAGTCTAAATCTACCATCTTTTAGTTTAAGCTGCCACTCCTAGTTCTATCTCTGCAAACCCTACTAAAGTTTGTTCTTATCTTTCTGTAAGCCCTCTTTAAGTATCAAAAGGCCACAAGGTCTCTCTAGAGTCTTCTCTAGACTGAACAAACCAAACCATCTCAGCATTTCCTCACAGGAGAGGTTCCTCAGCCCTCTGATAATTTTCGTGGATCTCTTCTGAACTTGCTGCAACCAGTCCACGGCTTTCCTATGCTGAGAACTCCAGAGATGGATGCAGTATTCCAGGAGGTCTCACCAAAGTGGAGTAGAAAAATCAAGAAACAGTAGAAAATCAAAGGTTAAATACAAAAACAAATATTTCTGGTGGTATCACAAACCTATTGTAAGTTCATTGGAAAACTGAAGTTATTAAGGTGATCTTCCTTAATATTATTTAGCCTTTATAACATCAGTGCAAATGTTCGCTTTCTTCTAACACTGACTGTTCTTCTCAGTGTAGTTTTCTCAGAGGAATACCAGTACCCACCAGTCACTGATCTGCTATCCTTGCTTACAGATTAAAACCCACTCTTAGCTCCAACCCATAATATTTGAGTTGACCACACATTTTGCGCCTTACATGAAGAAAAAAAATCATTTATCTGCAGTGAGCTCATTGTCTGATTTATATTATAGAGATTTCCTTTGGATCTGACCAGGAGATTAACAGACTTGTTAAAAAACAAAACAAACCAAACCAAACCATAAAAATAAAAAAAAACTGAACAGAAGCAAAGGAGATCAAACAGCAATTTTTTTACAATGGTCTCTGAGTGAAAATAAAACACGAGTGAATATCTGTCTTTTCTGGGTCAGATTAGAAATGGGAAGAGGCCAGAAATCTTGATCAACCCTAGATTTTTATAAAAATTGGTCTTGGCAAAAATCTTATAGCTCACCTCCTTTCCAGCTCTATTCCCAGCCCACTAGGGCCTATAGATTCCTAATAGTTAAAAACTTATGTATCTCATACAGATACTCTGCCATGACAAAAGAAAAGGGAAGGATAGCCCATGTAAGTAAAGGACAGAGTTCTGCTGTATCAGCTGTGTCTGAGTTCATATTACTATGGAGCTAAAGGATTCCTGAGTCATTGTGACAAATTAGCACCAACACAAGCCACCAATGCAGAAGCCTGAATATGTCCTTGAAAAGAGAAGGCCACAGCAAACATAACCAATTTGCTAATTCTTCAACTGATATGCTACCACCTGCAACAATCTCAAAGAGAAGTCAGCTTCAGTTAAAGGCTAAGAACATCACCCATGTGAGTGTAGGGAGTTTCATTTTGAGACTTTGAAACTGAATGTCAGGATGGTTTCAGAGAAATGCTGAAGATCTGCTTACAAAAAGTCAGTTATGTTAGAGCCATCAATCTCAACCTGGTCATCAAGGCTAGAAGTCTTCAACGATGTTAATAATTTCAGACAAAAAGGAAAGAGAGTGTAAGTTTTTGTTTAAAGCATTTTGTTTGACTGTTGGGCCTTATTCCAAATTTTTCCATAGGCATCAAAATATATTAGCCATTATTTCTGAAGATCTGCTATTCTTGAGAGGCAACTTCTGGCTTCAGGAGCAGAATCTCATCTGAATATCATATAAGGAAAGAGTTAAAAATAGATGGTCTCAATTCTTTGACCTGATCCTGCACTTTGTGCACACATAAGCAGATGTGTTCATTTGTCAAGTAGTGGTTGTTGACAAGATGCTGTACTGGTGCAGAGGGATAACATGCCCTAGAAAAGATGTGTTTAAAGTAGAGTGCATTTTTTGGCCTCTGTGAGTAGTTAAAAACCTCCACATATGTCAGCAGACATTGTATGCCTCTGGCCTGAGGGTGAATAGGGCAGAGTGAGCTGATCCCCACACCAGCTCAGCTGAGCCTCCTGACCTTGGCATTGCTCCCAGTTCTACTCTCAGGGCTTCTTTTGCAGCAAGCTATAGAGTGACCTTTGGACACAAACAAAAAGCTTAAGCTCTGGGGTCCCATCAAACTCCTCCCCACAATTTTCCCTGCTAAAAGAGAGGAAAAAACTGCATAACATTGCAGAAAGTCACAATAAAAGGGGGGGGCTGAAAGTCAGTACCTGTCAGATCTGCTGCTTGAGCAAATCTATTGAACCTAAACATCCTTTTAGTTTTAATAGAGCAACAGAAGAAGATCCTGTACCAGAGGAAACAGTGCAGTGCTATCTAGGCCATATATGCCTTTAAACTTCCTAGCTCAAAAATTATACAAAACTGAATTACTTTACTTTAGTTTACTTTACAAAACTGAATTAGTTTCCTTTACTTACATGTCAGTAAAACCCCTTGATCATGCAAAATCTCTCATACCTGTCTGAATTCAGATCTCAAGAACTCACTAGAAAACCCAATATGAAACAAAATAGCCTGCCACTTTTTTATCTTTTTCCTTTTTTCTTTTTACCCAATGGTGTCCTAAAGTATTTACCTTGCTTTAAACTGTTCTGCAACACCTCAAGCAAGTTGCCTGTCTAGTATCTCTCTGTTGCATGCATGACCTCTCTTAAAGCAGTTGTGCTCTTTCTTGGCTTTGCACTATATTTACTGTAGCACTGGCTGGTCATATTAAAACCTGGACACCTTATGCACTTGTGCATCTCTTATTTCTATGAGTCTAGTACTAATAATTCCAAGCAATTATTCTCTCATATAGCTATTAGGGATGGAGCAGGTCAGCATTTTGAGTGTATACCAGAGTATACAGGACTCAGACACCCAGAATTGAAAGAAATTTAAAGGAAACATATGGCAAACCTTTGCCATATTTGAAATGCCACCCAATAAGTAATTTAATTAGAGAGCACTCTAGCTGAAAAGTCATTCCTTCAATTTTAGAGCCAGAATACAGATTTTTAGACAATTCTACAAAGAAATTGGTAAGTAAATGTTCTGTGCATACTCTGAGCTAATATTTTTTCTCTCCTTTTCTTCATGAAGATTTTAAGGGCTATAGAAGGCAGAAGGCTTAAAATACAAATTTCAATTTACAATTAAAACAAAAGAGAGAGAGAGAGAGATTGGGAAACTTTCCAGTTTATGAGAAAGTCATGAGCATCCTGATACTGAAAACTGTCTGAAACAAATGTAGTTTATCTCATGCCCAAAGGGCAGACAGCAGAGCATTCACAACAGGCACAGAGAATGTAAATCTTTGGCCCAATGCACCTTATAAGTCCCTTGATGCATCATTAAAATGATGTGCCAAATCTAGCCACATTGACAGGTTACATCTCCCTTATGACAGAAAAAAAATAATAAAAATAAAGCCTTTGCAAAAATCCAGAATTCATATTTTTGGTTTGAAATGACCCATTTCTCTTCATAAAAAAATTTAAACATCATAATCACTTTAGAATCTCTAAATTTGGAGAAAAAAAAGGGAGAAAGTGGTTATCTCTGACTGATTTTGCCATTTGTGGAATCAGTATGGATGTGGTTTAAGCTGCTTATATGATCTCTCTATGTCCCAAGCAAGCATTCTTACTTTCTTCATGGTCAAAAAATAGGCCAATATCTTGTTTCTCCATTACTGTTAAGTACCCCTTCTGTCTCTTTTCTATCTCACATTGGTATTCCAGTGAACTAAGAACTGTCTGACATAAGGCACAAGGAAGGGGCAAATGACAATTCACTACGGTGGGTATTAATGAATGTTCCTGCAAAACCTTAAAGGACCAGGACTCTAATTCTATTTCTTAGATGCAATTTTTTTTAATGATTAGGATACAATTAAATAAATATTGGATCTGCCAAGGTTTCTTCATTGATCTGTATCCCAGTTGTCATAGAGCTTTAGTTTTTAATTTTTGAAAATTGCGATATTTTAAATTCCCTTAAAAAAAAAATCACACCTTTGGTTCTCATGGTTTAAAGGAGGAAAACTTGAGGCAAAGTTTGAAGTGAACAGAAGCAACAGTGTGTCCCACCATCCACAGAAAAGAGGAAAATCAAAACCCAGACCCCTGACGTGCTTTTTGACTGGCCACTGGATCCTTAGAGCAGAAAGCCACTTCTGAAGGTGAGCACTATTAAAAACATGAAAGCTTTAAATTCTCCATGGAGGGAACATACTCTGTGTTAATGAAGTATGATGGGTGTGTGTATCCAGGCCACTACTGGCTGTCAGTCCAGCTCCTGTAAAGTCAACCTCTGCACTGCAAATGTAGCCATGGATTGCCACTGCTCAGTCTTTCTGTTCCTCCTCTGGTATTCTTGTAATTTATCTGAAATTTTGAAAAACACTTGCTCTAATAGGACAACTACGAGTCCATACCTCTCAATGACAGGCACAGTGAAACCAGCTCTCAGCATTGGTTCCATGTCTGTGAATACTTGGAAAGATATACTTTATTGTACTGAGGCCAATTTTTGCCCTCTGGTTAAGGGAGACAGAAAAGTGTGCTAGATTCATCCTTCTTTAGGCTTGTAGATGAAGCTACTCCTCTGAATTACTCCCTCAAAGATCATCTCTCTTCAGTATCTACATAACTAACCTAGGAAGCTTTCTTAATAATCATAAAACAAAAAGCTGATTTCTTATTTACATTAAAAAACCCAAACAAAACCAAACAAAAAAACCCCAAACCAAACAAATAATCCCCCTCCCCAAAGAAAGCCAAACAAACCAAAACAAAAAAAACTTCAAACATACAAACAAGAAAAAACCCAACCCCCAAACGTTTTCAGTAAAACTGGGTCAAAGAAAAAACTAAGAGAAGAATCTGCCCCATCTGCAAAATTTATCCTATATCTAAAACACTTATTATAAGGGAATAAATAAAATAAAGACTGAGGAAATAAACACACTTTTTTTCTCCCTTCTCTGCATGTATTCTCCATGCTACTTCTCCTCACAAATAAAGTAGAATTTCCCCCGGACCAGTTAGGGCTTTTATTGACAGAACTACAGACCAGCACCCATAGTAACATTTTCCATTTAAAATGTCTAATCTGCATGTTTTCTGATTCTGAGCAACCTTCTTCTAAGTGGAATTTATGCACTTACTCTCCCTTTGAATGTCCCTTGGGACTAGAGACTATGTATAGCAGTAATTCACTTAAATTTCTCATTTATTAAAGAAAAAAAAGCTCACAAGTTCTTCCAAGTTGGTTGCTTTGTAATGATTTTAATTGACTGCTTCACAGCAGCATAGCAGTACAGTGATCAAGGGTTGCAAGAATAGCATGCTCATATTAGACACATTAGAAAAAAAATTGTATTTCTTTGTTTGAATAAACAATACATGACGAGAGTGGAAAATAAAAATAACAGAATTCACACTGATATATTTAAAATGGAAATTATTCTATCAGCTGGAAAAGACAGACTCAACCTCCTCACTTCCCCTGTGTAGCAGAAGCTTCTTGCCATGTTTCTAGCTTTTTGGGTTTTGTCTGCTTAGGTTTTTTTGGTTGGTGGGTTTTTTGTTTGTTTTTGGTTTTATTTTGCAATTTAGATAACCAGAATTGTTGACTTGGGTAATTTTCAGATTTTCTGGCTGCTAAACATGTTTTTTTAGATATCTTTTTTAAAAAAAACTGGGGTTTAAGGATACAGTTACTATTTTAATAAAAGAAAGAAGTAAAAAAACCTTTGAGAAAAGCCTTTGAGAGATGTGGCCACAAATGTTGCAGCCGGAATCCATGGAGTGCTTAGTTTTTTACATCTGGCCCCAGCTTTGAGTACTGAGCTCTGGAAACCTGAACCTGTGCCATTTTGGAGCTCTAGCTTTACTGGATGGGAGCCTAGAACCTTCCTTGGGAATAGTCTACATTGGATGACCTTCATAGTTCATCTTTCCTCCTCTCTTATCAACATCTGAAGCATCTGGCAGCAGGAGGAAAAGTAGGAAAAACTGTTTGAATGAATCAATAGGGAATTTGTGATTGGTCAGCTTTGACAGCTGTCTACAGATTTTGTCCTGTAAAGGGAACCTAAAACTATTGAAGAACCCTATACATGCTGTCCATTCTGCAATTTCTTTGGCTTTGTGTCACCTTCAAAAGCCCAGGTGAAGTCCATATATTTTTCTGACGACTGAAACAAACTTTTGGCACATGGTGCCCCCACCTCAGAGTATTCAGCATTGAGCACTGAGCACAAGGTAACTGAATGTTTGATCAGATTCATGGTGCTTTTTGAAAAAAAAAAAAAAAACCACAAGGAACTCCACTTTGCTTTCAAGAAACAAATTTGACATGCAGTGATGAATTTCCATAAGGTGCTAGAAGTTGTCAAAACACTGAATTTCTCAAATTCTTTTCTGGAACAGTTCTCATGCAAAGTGTTTACTTAGAAAACAAAAATTCATGGGTTAAAAATAATTTTTCTTCAAGTTTAGTAAGAGCTGTCATGAAGATGGACTTAGGAAAAGTATTTATCATCTTCAGCTTCAATCTTGCAGACTTAGTTTAGGTCTTCTGATTTTGGCTTGCACTCAGATTTTATGTAAGGCTTAATTCTGTAAGTGCACCTTCCACTGGAGTTAGAAATCATATAATTTTCCAATGCCAGTGCAAGGTGCCATTACCCAGACTGAGCCAGAACTACTTGACCATTTTATTAATTTCTTTCAGAATAAGACTCACACTGAGAAGTTTTGAATGCTTGTTGAAAGGATTCTTTACCCCAGAAAACAGGTCTGTGTGAATGAGCACAAACAACTAAAGATTGTGACTGAAAAATTGAAAATTCTTTAAAACACATCTATAAAGGTTTCTCTGAGTTTTGTCTAGCAAGGTAACACATCTGTCATGATGATGCTAGAGGCAGTGTTTCCAAACACAAAGTGATCAAAGTGTTTGGGAACTGCTCAGGCCTCCAACATGGCCATTGCTACCTCATTAGGATCAAGCCCAAAGTAATTCCCTTAATCACCTCTCTACAGATGAGAAAGAAAGGGATTAAAGGAAAGCTCATGATAGAAAAGTAACCCTGACTGGTAATGACCACTTTTAGGTTAGTGACACCTTAAGCAACTGCAACATCCAGCAGGTTCTCTAAGCAGCACAAGAGTTTTCATCCTTTGGGGTAACGTACATTTTTGTTGGTGTATTGGCTCCATCTTACTGGCTGCAATAGTCCTGAAATTGGACTACAGTAACAAGACCTTCAGCTGACCACTGTCACCTCATCTTCATGCTGCTTCATCCCTCCTTTCACATTGCACAGTCCCTGCCAGTACTGCTGGGAAACTGCAATGACTCTCCGTGTATCCTTATAGATGAGCTACAAAGGATGCTTATTTAACACATTCATGTAACTGCTTTTGGCCTCATATCATATGAACTGTCCTTTCATGCATTTTAATTCTACAGACCCCTTAATTATCTTCAAGGGGAAAAATAATTTAATGCCATTCTTTCATTCACAGCCAAATGCTTTTCATATAATCGAGAAAGCATCTTGCAGATACTTCACAGCCCTGCCTCTTCCTTCTCCCCTCTTGCATCTGCTGCTATAAAACTCAACCTGTTCCATATTTCTAAAAATTGAAACCCAGAATTCTGAATCACTTCACCTTTGGTTGCTACTCAGATTATTAATCTCTATATCATAAAGAGAGGTTCAGTTGGCTCTAAGCAACTGCTATTTTAGTGTCTGACAGGCACAGGCTTCCTTCTCAGTCTGGAGACTTATTTACATTCCTTATTTACACTCCTGTATCCTGGCCCACTATTGAAGCTTTTCCTAGCTTTCATTCAGACAAAATTCCCACTGAGATTTTAAAGGCCTCCCTCAAATAAATCCTTAGTATCCCTCTCATGTGTGAAACTCAGGATAATGAAACCCGAATCCAAGATGTTTGTGCTGGTCCCTCACTCACATCATTCTGATACAGCTCCAATGAAGTGAAAATTTACCCTGATTGTTACAGGAAAGAAAGGATGCTGCAAGAGTGTTCTCAAAACACTGCCTTTTTTTGCAGTGTTCTGTGTTCCTCAGTCCAAATTAACCCAGATTTTCTTCCTGGCATTTTTCAAACCAGAGACTTTCCAGGTGTCACTGCAATAAGAATTCAATTTGACAGGAGGGGTTAGGCTCTCCTGCCCCTGGTCAGTGTCCTTCTCTGTCTAACAAGATGGAAACTGCAGCCATGGCCAGCAAATGAGGCACAGAGGGCCTACATGTCTAAAAAAAATGTTCACAGGTCTTGCAAATGAGTGTTTGACAGCACTCAAAGAATAACTGGCAAAGGTATTCACAAAAGCAGATTTAATATTAAAGTGAAACTGCAACAAAGTTCATTGGCAAGGTTCCCTCTACTATTTACCAAATAGTTAAGGCACAGAGAGCAAAATCAGACTAAAATCTAAATTCAGTCTAAAACTGAAATCAGCTAAGTGATCTATGTGGACACTGAGGATAGGAAAAGGGTAAGAATGGGAAAGCATAATGATAAAAACAATAAAGGGAGACCCTCCTGTTGATTTACAGGGTTCAGAGTGGAGCCCCTTGCCAACCTTAGCTCCAGACTTGACCAATGATTTAGGCCTAAAGTTTTCAACAGTACTTTAACTTAACAGCACTTACTTGACTAACAATTTAGCAAGAGATTCTACAGAATTTACAATATATGCAACAGGAACTCACTTAAAGCCCTAACTTACTTACAAATCGAATGTACCTTAAGAATCCAAGAAAGCAACATTCACAGTATATTTGTTACGGCATATTCATAGTCACATGCACATGGACCTCAAGGAGAATGTACAAGTATAAAGATATAAAAAATTTGGCTCGAATTCAGTGAACTACATTCAGTGAAGAGTCCTTTGCATCGTCTCAGTGGGTGAAGAGTTGAGCCTTGATGAGTGCAAGTATCAGCCTAGGCTCCATCACTGGCATTTGGCAGCGGTTCTCCAAGTATAGCAAACTTGGGAGTTCACTGGCTCTGAGAGGCATTTCTCTGAGAGGGACTGGTTGCAACTGTCTGCTGTCCATGAGAGATCAAAGGGCCTCATTTAGGACCAGTCTTTACAGGGTCACAAGAAAGTTGGCTTTAGTCATACTAATTTTCCATTTTGGAGGCATGAGGAAATTTGGGTTGGTAACTTTCTTTGAAAGTTCAATAACAAATATAGTGTTTCACTTGTGTTTTTATTCAGTCAAAAAAATCAGTTTCCAACCCTGTTCATTAAAAAGACATGAGCTCATTAGTTAGTGTAAGCTCCTGGGAGCAGACAGTGTTCCTGATAAGCTCAAGAGGAACTTAGCCCAGGTGCTGAGGATTTCTGAGATCATAGGTGATGTGGGGAGGGATGCATCACAATAACATGCAGCTACAGGGAAGAGAGCAGTGGAGACATCTTATTTCTCCACAACCAAAACCAAGTCAGAGTTCCTCACATCTTGCCTTGGAGTTCTAGCTTGAAAGTCCTTAACTGTCCCAGAGATATAAAAATTTGAATGTCACTTAGTGCTAGGCAGTGGGGCTACTTTTTCTATTCAGTGATTCTGTCATTTTGTAAAATGTATACAATATGTAACCTCATTTATTACAAAAACAGAGACTGCAAGAAGATTAAAACTCTCATAGAGGCATACTAGCTTTGCTTGACAAAAGAAAAAACTTCATTTGTTTGTGAATCATTCCTGAGACTACCATATCCTCTTTAGATACCATAAAGAAAACAATTTTCATGTTTGTGCAGGAAGGCATCATGAATATTAATATAAAACAAAGGCAATTTGTCAATTTTGGGGATTAATGAGATTTATTTCTTCAAAAGATTTTGTAAAAAAAGCATATAGATTTTGAAAAGCTAGACACTACTAATCTAAGACAGATTTGTATGTGAACATTTGTACCATAAATCTGGTAGAAATCACACTCAGTTTTAAAAATAAAGCCCAACTGGTATCTATTTGAGTCAGTTTGTACTCACCCCTCCCATGTGAGAAAGGTGTACAGTTTGGGAGCTCATGGTGGCACACTGCCAATGAATGCTTCGAGGAACTTCAAAGGTTTAGAAAATTCTTTTGAAGGAAGGAGAAAGGAAGACTAGAAGGAGCATCTCAATTTGTATTTAAAGTTTCTTTTTTTAACCATAAGTAAGAGCCTGAGTCACATGTATGTAATGGATACTGTTCGAATAAAGACAGAGCCTTTCAGCTTATGACATACTCCATCAGCTACCTACAGCACAGCTCAAGCATAATGTAAAACTCCATCATCTTACACCACTAGAGAAAGTGTCATTTAATTTGTGTTGCAGTTTTCTGACATCAACAGACAGTATAAAGATTTATTTTCCAGCTAAACAAAGGTATACAAAGAGATGCAATTTTTTTAAGGATGGGTAGAGAGTGTTTATTTACAGCTATCTTTAATAATAGTTGCTGAAGAGACTTATATAACAGGACAAAACAATGCAAATCTAATTTGGAGATCAGGAATTTTGCCTATCACTCACCAGAAAACTGCAGGGAAATGTTGCAGGGAAATGGCCCAACAGAGATAGTAAAGGCCCTAGTCAGGATGCAAGAGCATCACAGTTACATATGACAAAACCAGATTTATGCTTAAGACATGTTTTATACATTTAATGCCTTTAAAAATGTCAAACTTGATCTTAGAAGAGTTGGAAACAGTTGTGGATGTGTCCCTAGTGACACCAGAATATAGGTTTCTTCCCATGTCAGTCAGCTTTAATACAAAAATATTTCAGTATCTTGCTGGTGGGAATCATTGCTCTTGTTAAAACAGAGAAAGCAAAATAAAACTCAGAAGTACTATGGTTAGTTTATTGAGACAGTTGACAAAAAACCCCACCCAAATTAAAACAAGAAACTCTTATTTCCTTCTTATCTTATACCATACGTAATAATTTCCGAGAAAAAATATGCAGGGGAAAATTTCATCCTGGGTATGGAAAGATTTCTTAACCACTGAACTTCAGGGACTACAGAGAAGAGGAGATAACAGAGAACATAGCTGGTTTTCTGGCAACTGCAATCAAATACCACAACAAAAATAACCAAATTCAACAAAATCCAAATCACAGACTACAATCAATCATGCAGCTCAAAATTCAAAGGAAGAGATGGAAATAAAAGTTTGCCTCTCTCTTTTTAAAAATAATATCATCTAATCTAACACTTTGCCAAAAACACATTGAGCAAGTTTGAACCCTTTTGAACTTGTTCAGAATAGGTTATGTTGATTAACAGAGCCCAGAATGTAGAAACAAAGCTCCTATAAAACTAAGTTAATTTAATCAATTGGAATTGCCTAGTAACTAGCAAAAAAAAAAGGATGTATGTGATGCAGACCATAGTAGAGTTTTGCGAAAGTCACATTATTTTGGGGTGGGGAAAGCATAGCAAAGAAGGATAGACATATAACAAGCCATTCTCTCCACTGCCCTAATTGTTATGTTTAACTTGCTCGCTGGGGTTTTACAAATCCAAATGATTATGCTGGAGAAAATACTGGGCAGAGAATCAGGATTTCCTTTAATTATAGGAGTTTCAAAATGGTAAGAGAAAGCTTGGGGAAAAGGTATAGGCTAAAAAAAATCAGTTTAACATGACCCAGAAGTGTCAATGAGAAATCTGAGATACTGAGAAAGAAACAACTAATGTTCCAAAGGGTAAATGTGTTTAAAGCCTTCAGTGATTATTAGCTTTTGGAACTGTGATTCTATACTGCTCTCAGGGAAAAATAAAAATCTTATCTGTAAGAGTCTAGATAAAAAATAGTTATTGCAAACCAAGTGGTTTAAGTGCCCTTTGGAAATGTTAAAGATTGAAGTTAGAGACATGGAGAACTGCTACACGGGAGTAATAAGCTGATGTCATTATCTCGGATCAAATAATGAAAATCTATTCAAGGAGTTATGCTGCTAGAACAGGAGGTTGTGACAATATAATCCATTTAGCTTCACAGAACCCCAGCTTTGTTTTGATTTAAGCTCAAGAACTGGAATAAGCCTGTTTCAAAAATAGAAACACTAGCATCAATGCTTGATTAGAAAAAGTCTCTTATCTTCTCCTCTATGCCAGTGAGAGGCTGTCAGGTATGCCTCATTCTTGTTCAGACAGAGCTAGAACAAGTCCCTTCTTTTTGGAGAGCTGAGCTCTGTCATCCTGTGACTCCTGCTTATGCCAGAAGGAAACTGTGTTTAAAGGAGGATCCTGGCCCCTTCTTTGGATATTACTGTAATAGAGAGGTAGGCTTCTCCAAGAGGCAGTTTATGACATGAGACTCAGAATTTACTTCTTTGGCCATACGTTGTGTATATAGTCCTTTTCTACAAATGTAGCAGGAAGCACATGGTACTTATGCTTTACTGGAGATCAGAAAGTAGCCAAATAAAAAGGGGAGGTTAATTCAAGCACATCTCAGGAGCTGTCATCATGATAATAATTTATATTCACAGTACAGCTGTATTACAAGGCAGGTTAACTCATCCACATTGGTTGTTAAAAGGTTTGGATGCAAGGAATATAAATGTTTGTATATGCCTACATGAACACCAAAACCACAAACTCTATGAGAAAGTATCAGAAAGTACCAGAAATTGCCTGTATTGGCAGAATTATGTTTCTTGACATAACTAAATTGTATGTGATCATGTCATTAAAGCCTGTGTCATAACACAGTCCTATGAAACATAGGACCTCTACATGCCTTATTTTCTGTGTATCCAGATCGACATCATAGGGTTGGATTTGCAGGTGTATTTGAATGTTGGAGATGTGAATGAAATCAATAAAAGCTAAACCTAGAGGGCTATATAATTATAAGCATTCTTCCAGTTCTCATATCTCAGATGAGACATGATAGAATAAGCAGACACATTTTACTTCAGTATACTGGTATCTCCTATTTTGATTTGCAAAATATACAAAATCCTTTCTTCAAGATTCTCTTCCCTTCATCAGCCTTCTTTCACCAGCAGTTATAGAAAGTCTCACTAGCTCCATGTGTGCACTACACTTTCTTAGCTATCCTGAACTATGTCCATGTCCTTAATTATCTCTATGCAATCACTCCGTACCTACTTCCTCATTTTCAGTTAATCTTTTCACCTGCAACTAACTCTCATTTCACTTACTTCCTTCATCATCTCTTTTCATCAGAATCTTTGCTCCATCTTTCCATTCTGCAGTGCAGCTTTTGCATCAGGTATTTTTCCTCTTCCCCTTTCACCAGAGGTGGGCACAGATGTTACAGAAGATGAGAAAAAGACAGGCAGCTTCCCTGGTCCATGCTTTAAGGTCCATGCTTATCCTAATCCAGAACAGTTATTGCAGATCAGGCATGAGCATGATTGTTTTCAATCGTGATGGAATATTTTGACATATCAGATGGTAAAACTGAAGTCTCTCCTGAGTATGTACGAACTTTAATTGCTTTAAATTGTGCCTTGGCTTAATTTCTGTAGCATTGCAAGCACTGAAAAACATATATTCTGATAAAATAAAAGGCACTGCTACCAAATTTAAAACCACTGCTCAAGAGATTAGAGGCACTATCAATATTTTTCAAGCTTACCAGCATTCTTTTTTAATTTAAGTTTGTTCTGAAGAGTGTTTTGTTTCCTGAGGTTGACTCTAATAACTAGCATTTAACATTTAGCCAAAGTTTAATCTTACCTTCTCATTAAAAACAATTGAAAGCTTGATTAACTTTCAGAAGAGCCAGTGAACCAGTTCTGCCCATAAAGATTTCCAGGCAAAGAATTTTAGTTTTTAAACAGATATTGTTTAGGTTACAGTACATTAGATTAAAAACATTATTGTGCCACCACCATTTTTCTACCTTAAAATGGCATATAAACAACCAGAATTTTCCTTCAAAATAAAATGCCTATATAAAATGTCTGTTTTTCACAATGTTTCTGCCACAGCACTGCAATTACAGTCGAGTTAATTCAGCTCAAAGATTTCCAGACTATTAGAACTGAGGAAAGTGCATAGTGCAATTTATTCTCTAATGATATTGTGTAAAGGCAAACCTATCACTTGCTGCTAGTGTTGAAATACACGGCCTTAAATGAATACGGAAGCCTAAGTTAATTAAACACTAGAGTGTCAAGGTTTTAATGACCCCTCTAGTGAGAAGCAGTGAATAACTGAAACCTTTAAACAGATGATTAGAATAACACTCATATATCGGTGATATTCTTTCAATTTAGTAGTTGAAGAGTTACTGTGTTGGAAATACAGTGTATTCAGAGCAATGGCTCTTTTACTTTGCTAGGCAAAGAATATGTTGCGCATACAGATTTTATAATCAATTGTGTATAAATCATATTTGCAGAAAATTCCACAGATCCAGTCAGGTTACACAACCAGCTATCTCCTCTCATTTCTAAGCCAAGGGAAAGCAGCAGTGGATTAGCCATTATGGAGCTCCCCAGCTGCAAACAGTAAAAGCCTGACTCTTCATCCAGTCTGTAAGAAAGTCTGACAGCTTTCTTCTCACCCAGCTGAAATGGCTGCACATCCAAGAATGCTTGGCTGGAACAGTTAGCTCATCACGAATGACTGCAGGACAGCCTTCTCCTGCAGCCTGATCCACATGTTACATCTCCATCTTCCATTCTGTCATACCTTTTACCTGTTTACTGAGGATGGGATAAAGAGCAGGCATTCTCCTTCCAGCATCCAGTTCATGGAATAGCCCTCTCATTGCCTAGCTGAAAAAATTAAGACTCTTCATGTCAAACATGCACTCCTGAGGACAAGTTGATATCGCTAGGGATAGCACTGTTTTTAGTCTGAAGCACTTAATGTGTTTGTTTATGGAAAACAGAATACTCAACGAACAGTGCGGTTACCCTGGAAATACTCCAATTCAGTTTAAATTAAAAACATCAGTTCTACTAAGAGAGGCGGCATCCCTAGAGAAAGAAAAAACAATTGTCCCCTTCCTTTGCAGCTCTGGTAGGACATGGTACACTCAGTCCCCTTTGGTGAAACAGGGGGATGAACCCACATCTCCTGACTACCATATTTCTCTAAGATGAAAACCAGGAGTTATTTGGGAGTACATCTGCAATCCTTCTTTCTGGTCTTTTTCCACTTCTAAAAAACATCTACTTGCTTTTGTAATCAGCAAGAGAAACCAAAATCTTTTGTTCCTATAGTAGTGAAAGTTCTAATCACTAGGCTAGAGATTCATTTTCACTTTCTTAAGAAAACCTCTGCACTACACTTTGCAACTGTGGAGTTGTCAATCCACCTCAGAACTGTGATACCATTAACCATCAGCCTACATACCCAAAAAGGTGGGATTGATCCTCAACTCAGAGGACATGAGAATGGGAGAGATCAAGGGCCACTGTATTCGAAAAAATGCTAGTATGGTTGTTAAGGAACCTCTCTGGGCAGCTCAGGTAAGAAGAAAGTCTTGCCTCGAGCTCCCTCAAGTCTTAAAAACTAATTGCTGGGGCAGCTGATAGGGAAAAGGACTCATAAAGCACTTCCTCTTTTACCATTCCTATAAATCTATTCCTCTCTTTCCACTTCTATGTGCCTGTAAACAAACCGATTCAACAAAACACTTGCATTAAATAAAATAACACTATTTTACTCTTTACTTTGTAAGTCTTTTCAACCAGCCTGAGAGGCCTCAGCATTTTGAATTGGTAGCTATACAAATCCACCAGCAAGCTGCATAGCAACTGGTGCCTGATTGGGATAAACACAGGAGCTGTAACTCATGAGAAATCTTGAGTAGCATCAATACAGGCCAAGTTCAGATTTAAAGGGCTGCCATAAAATTTTGTCCCGGGCCTCTGACTCAGTGAAAGGAAGTTAAACCTGGTGTTTATTGAGCCAATTTTGATCATTTGCAAACATGAATCAATTACCTTCACAATATCTTATTTAAAGGAAGACAGGACAGCCCCATACAGTGTATTACTAGGGGAATGCTGTTCTACAGTGTAAGCAGTGCTAATTAGTCTTTACCTATGTCAAGTCAGCTGCTTGCTTTTAATCTTGGGTAAAGTCTACTTCATGGCTGATGGCTGTCAGGTCTTGCCTGTCGACAAAGCTTGACTGAGGCTGCCACTGATCTTGCTGTGAGCTGCCTTCATGCTGCTGGCTGCCAGGTCCCTCCTTGAGTGCTTCTGTCTCCTGCACTACCAGCTCCCAGGAGATGATCCTCCTCACTTCAGCAAATAACAGGCTCTCGCTGCTTCATCTCTGAGCCACGCACGGCAAACATAAGACTAATGCTGTCCCCCAGCACAGAGCTCTGAATAGATACCTCTTTGCAAGGCATCTGCGGTGTGTAAATGTCTCCTTACCCTTCTTGCTCCCTATCCCAGGTTTAAACGTTTGCATTTCAATAGCGCTTGATCTTTTTGCTTAACTTACAGTTGACCATTCAGCCCAGACACAATAAGGCACTAATTAGTTACTCTAGGATGTCAACTTAATTAGAATTACAAGTTTTGCCCCAGTTGAAATGCTTTCTTTTCTCTTATACAGGACAGCCTCCCAAACCTTCCAAAAAAAAAAAAAAAGAAGAAAACAAAACCAAAACCCCACAACAACCAACAAACAAAAACCACAAAAACACTAAACAGAAAACCAAACGGAAATCCAAACAAAACCCCAAATAAGCAAAAAGCCACCCAAAAAAACCAAACAAAAACCAAACAAAACTGCAATTCAGGCCTATACAATGATCCTTTTCATTTACATCCCCTTTTCCCTCTGTAATTTTTGAAGGAAGAGATTTGGAGAGGGAAAGGGAAAGAGCTTGGTTTTGGTGTAGGTTATAGCTACTGGTTTTATCCATGGAAGCCTTTTCCCATGAAAGTTAAAGTCAACGTTTATGCAGCTGTATCACTGCATAAAACATTTCCAGACAGTATTTTTTGAATTTTGTTGGTAAAATGAGAGATCAAAATTTACCCTACAGTGTGGTTTTAGCATCTTCAAAGATTGCATATCAAAGAACTGGAGACCAATATCACAAACTTACACTACCTTTGTCCAGTAAAACTAACACCCAGTTAAGTTTAAGAAATGTCTTTAAGGAAAGCATTAAATATAAACATTCACAGTAGTGACACAATGCCCAACACATAAAGAGTGTCTCTTCAGCACATTCTTGTTGTTTCTGTAAGGATCTCTTTTCGTTGTCAGAATAGGTTTTAATGGGAAAATTCCTTCCTGAGCCTCTCAGCTTCTAGTAGTCACTATAGCAAAGAGAGACCACAAACACCATTCTATGTCAATCCATGCAAAGTAAAATTAGTTCTACCCTCATAAAAACTCATTTTTATGCTCAGAACAGAACACAGCTTCCTTTTTACCTCTCAGTCAACAATGTGCTGCCCACAAGACAGAACTGCAAATGTCTTAGTTTCAATATCAAATTCAATATCTGAGCAGCTAGATCCACTTTTATTCTGTGTGAAGTACTACTCGCACCTTCTGATTTTAAGGGTTATGTCGAAGTTCATATTCTCATGCACCCATTTAATTCATAAAAGTAAAGCATGACAATTTCCAGATACAAATGAAGAGCATGAAGAGTTGCTTTTGGCAAAATCTTGCAACAAATTAGCAAAACCAGTCCATGGCTAAGTAATCTATCACCAGGTTTTCCCATGTTATCATGTCATATATACCATCGAAACACAACATTTCAGTTTAGGTTACTCTGATGTTTAAATTTAATGCCTTAGCAAACAAGATCTTACTCTCAAATTCTTCTGTACTAGTAAGCAAGAAAATCACATGAAGTGTAGGGACAGCAGATACTTCCTTTCCATCTCCATAGTTTCTTCCTGTACTCCTGCTACTCATGTTAAGAAGGAAGAAAACTGTAAGAAACAAGCAGGCTTCTCATGCATGTATCTAGTGTATGTGCAGAACTATTTTCTCTGTTTTTTTCAGTTGGTAAAGCTCCAATCCAGTTAGGTAAGATTTTTAGATGCTGCACTGATTACAATGAATTCCAGTTCAGAAGTCAAATTCATTGTACTGTGGCTTTTTATCTCCTCCTGTCACTGCATAATCAGCCCCATGTCAGATTCCCTATCAGCATTTGTACAAGCAAATATAAGACCAGTGGGTATAAGAATTATCCATGTTTGAAGCTAAGTGTCAGTAATCTGTTTTCCAGTACATAACCAGTTTTGCTTAGCAGTTTCAATCATATTCCTAAACACACTGAAAATTTCTCCTGAATAAATAGTGGAAGGAAGACAAGATGTGTATATGACAGTGATTTTAAACATAGCAAGCTCCTTTCTTTTCTTCCAAAGTCACAAAACAAAGGGCTTTTACTATACTGCTGGTACTTTGTTGTCATACAAGAAGCCACATGTAGGCCTTTTATTCTGCACCTTTATTCTGCCTTGTGTTGCAGAGAAAAAAGACGGGATCATGCAATTCCAGGGATACTCAAACTGTCTTTCAGCAGCTTGCTGGCAAATCTAGCATTGATCATCGTGTTTATTGCTGAACAGTATTTGGAGCAACAAATTTTAAGGCACTCTATGAACATGATCCAGCAATTTTGTGTGGTCTGTAAAACAGAATTAGTAATGATCACATGGACAGAAAGCTGAGAGTTAAGGCTTTTTAATAGCTGTGAACAATCAAAATATCCACATTTTAGAAGGAAAAAACTCTTTGAGTTCCAAGTAGTCTTAGACTATGAATAATAGCATTCAATAAAATGCATATGTGTGTAATAAAGAATTAATGACTGAGTGTACATCTCCAGTGATTAGAATATTCATTATATTCAGTCAACGTGTTTGAGAGTCACTGGATGACACCCTCTGACTGAGAAAGGTGCTTTGGGGAATGAAGACTTAGGACATTTTAGTAATCATGTAGTGAAGTTTTGTCTGATGCTGTTTGTTCTCAGAATTTATTTGCACTCTTCTACAAAATATAGTATGGTCAGGTACCATACTGCCCAGGCACAAGGCTGAATAAATGGCCAACTGTTCAAAAGAGTGCATTTCCTTCAAATTGGTAGGAATGTTTCTTTCAAATCTGACCTCTTTAAAAAAGAAATTAAAAAACAAACAGCTCTGAAAATGGGTCATTTCAGACAACCATTCAGCATTTTTAGCCCCTGATATTCCTGTTTTCTATTGTTAAAAAAGAATCTGTTTGGGTGCACCATACCACTCATTTGTGCATTGCAGGGATGTATACACTGCAGCAGAGTATATACGGGTGTCTGGGTTTCATTCTTCTCATACTGAACAACATCTCTCAGCATCTTGCTGTTTCTCTGCTCTCAGTGTGTCATAACCCTTCCAATCCATGCCCTGTGGAGTTTTATAACTCCTCTGTAGTTCCTGGATATTCTACTATCCGTGGTAGTAGGGATGGATATTCTGCTATCCAAGGTAGTGGGATGGTTTTGCCCTTGTCCTCAAACTTGGAAAGAGATAACCAAGGTACCAAAGACTGATTGGCTTTCCCAGGCCCACACAATAAGTAGTGGAAAGTGCATAACAATTCAAAAGGCCACCTTATCTACCCGTCCACCTTTACTGTATACAGTTGAATCCTTTAATTCCATCTCACCCTCCCTTCTTTTTCCATTCTGTCTTGTAAGCCTTGGATGGACTTCCTATTTAACCACATGGAAAACACCTTTACTCTTTTTTCAAATCCCTTTGGGACTTATATCGTTGCTGAAAGCATCTCCACAACTGTGAGCTTGTATTTAGGACAATAATGAGCCTTAATTTTTCTCAGGACAATAGGCAGAAATTCCATTGTTCCCCTCCCCTTTCTTTATCCTTTCTGTTCATTTTATCATGCACAACTACATTGGTCCCTTTTTTCTTTAATAGAAGATAAGTCACTAGTTCTATACCTCAAGGATACATACCATGAATAATAATACATGAATAATACATTCATTAATGACCTGGATGATTTTACTGAGTGCACCCTCAGAAGGTCTGTAGATGATATAAAACTGGGAGGGGTATTTGATACACCAAATTGTTGTGCTGCCATTTAGGGAGATCTTGACAGGCAGGAGAAATGAACAGAGAGGAATAAAGTTCAACACAAGGAAATGCAAAGGAATTCCTGCACCTTTGGGAGTAACCCATGCTCTGGTACAGGCTGGGTGCCAACAAGCTGAAAAGCATATTTTCAGAAAAAGACATGAGATTCACAGTATATAAGTTGCTATGCATTTCCATTAAAAAAATACTTGATTTTAACATTTTAGCTTTTTTTTTTTTAAAAAAAAAAAAAGTATTCAGACTAAGTTTTGAGGGATTTACTTAATGCCAGTAATGACAAACTTGTGAATCCTAGCACAAACCTATTCCCTGACACACTATTTAAGCTCAGGTATCTAAACTTAGAATTCCAAATCCGTGCACTAAGGAATAAAAGAAGAGTATACTTATTTTAGACTGCACTTGTACTAAGCAATGAGCAGAACAGATGAGTGTAGAAATACAGGTGGGGAGGTGGGAAAAGAGGAATAGAAATCACAAAAAAAAAATGAAATTAGTGCTATTTCTGGGAAATCAGCCTTACAGAATTGACAAATGCTGGTTAAGTAAAAGAAGCAGCTGCCCGGGAAGACTTTCTACATTGAACTCAGGAAAAAAAAAAATATTTGAACCATTATGTTGCATTGAAGTTAAGTGAAATCAACTAAGTAAAAATAAAAGAGATACAGCCCCAAACCACAGTTTGATTGTGACTCTTAAGTGGATGAAGAGAGCTCACTGGATTATTCAAAATGCAGACATAATGGAGACAGGTGCAACAGCATAGTTCTAATAAATAAAAGAGCAGTAACACTAAGGCGGCTATTTTGGCTGAGTTTAAACAGTTGTAAATTGGAGAAGAAACAGAAGTGTGACAGAATTGAGCTCCTGTGGCTTTTTGATAAATAATTCCAAGAACTGCAACTGTCCTGGTAGTCCTTAAGTCCCAGACAGAGTCTGAGAATCAATATGGACAAAGAAATATTCTGAGCTATAATCTACAAATCACTTTTCTATTTTGAAGACTAAGAGAGACCAACAGTATAGACAAAGTTATTTTGTGCCAGTTAGTCTCAGTGCTAGAGGTGTTAATTTACTGGTATAAAGATACAGTCTGTCCAGCTTGCAAAAGGAAAGTCTGCAGACCTGATCCCAGGAGAAGTTTTGCTCATCACTTTAGTGGCACTTGAACCTAAAAAACCGTTGAGCTGCAGTTGTCCAGAAAAAATTTCTAAAGAAAAATTTGCTTTGGTTATGTAAGAGGAATGTAGGCTATTTTATGCTAAGACTAGTGTATAATGCACCTTTACTATGTGCTGGAAAAACGACTCTGCGATTAGTTCGAAATAGAGGTATTAATAGCAAAAATGAAGTTATTAAACCTGTTTAACATGGAATAGAAAAAGCTTGGCCTCAAAAGTGCTCCCTAAGGGACAGAACACTTTGCCTCATAAAGAGATGTGATGAGCACAGAAGCGGAGGCTTCATCGCACTGTACTGTCAGCCAAATATTTAGTCTGAGAAGTTACTCGCCAAGGCATCTTAGGCAGAGCAGTGGAATGGGCATAAAAGGCAAAAGGCATGATGCATGAGCAGTTGATAACTCATGTAAGCATTTCACAGATAAAGTTACAGCTCTTCTTTCTTTGAAACAAGGTGCATATTTAAACCATGCTGAGCATAGTGATGACATCCAAGTAATTAATGAGAATCCATGGCATTTTATAAACTGATACACCTCTTCTTTTACACAAAGATAATTTTATTCATCACTGACAGTAGGCACCTCAGGAAAGTCTGTGGGAACTGCTACACAGTACGATACCACATAAGAAGTTCTAGCTAAACAGCAGACAAAAGTAATCTCTTTCTTAGCCTGAAATTAAAGAAAAACCCTTATGAACAGAAAATGAAATTTCTGCAGTTGCACTTTGTCAGGAGGTCTAGTCTAAATAATTTTTGGTCAGAAAAAAACAGGACCCTGTCCTCCTGACATCATCTATTATATATATTAAATATAGTACATAGATAAATAGTACTTTAGCTTTTATAACTAGTGTATTTCTGTCTGTATTTTCACCTACATAAAAATGCCTTAACTAGATATCCTGCATTCTTGTCAAATTCTGACTCTGCTGGTTCTGCATTTATTTATCCTGCATTAGACAGGTAACTGTAAGTACTTTATTATCACAATTCAATCCTAGCAAATATTATGGAGCATTTGGGAAAATATTTCATCTCCTTCTTTGCACCAATTGACTTGATGAAGTATCTCATACGCAGCCTTTGTATTCTATTCTAAAGTTATTAGCATGATTGGTTACTAGGATATAGGATCAAAAAATCTTCAATTGGAGAAAATATGCAACAAAAAGGAAGATACTTTTCTATCCTCCTAAGCATCCTAATTTGTTGTGGTACAAGACTTCATGTGAGATACATATTCCTTTCATGTGGGATATATAATTTTCAAAAACGTTTCCTGTGGGGGCTGTATATTTGAATAGCTCTTCAGGGACCTGCTAGACCTGAGTTTGTGTCATTCAGAGGCTTATGGACTATAACTCAGTTCTGCCAGACTACAGGCATTCAGAAAATTTTCACTTGTTTCTTCTCTCTGAACACATATCAAACCAGGAGTATTGTTGACATCTGGAATATATGGTAATAGATTTTAGCAGAAAACTACTGGCCAAATCAGATATGGAAGCAAAGGAGTGAGATAAAGGGATCTGTTATGGTCACTGTGGCCCAGGAGCTCTCTGATAAGCAACCTCTCCTTGAAGGCTGAGAAGGCCAAGCCCAAAGACATTGCTAAAACAAGGAGAGCTGAGAAAACCATTGATGTCTCAGGTCAGCAAACACAATAATGAGTCAACAGTCATCTTTTTCTGTGTATTAATGGGTCTTAAAAATCATGGTGTGGGATGCTTGGGTACTACCACATATAAACCTCAGGGATTTGATTGAATTTTCGATGGCAGTAGCATCGAGCACTTCTGAAAATTACCATCCTCTAATGTCATAAACATGTCTGAAATACTTAAATTTGCATTCAGCTCAGCAAAACAACTTCATCCAAAGTGCCCCGAAAACATCAGTATTTCTACATGGTAAGCACGCTAGACTGGATGAGAACTTATCCATTTTCATAATTCATTAGCTTCAATAATTCACCCTTCCTGCTTTCCTTCTTCTTTAATACAAAATTACATCGCACATATAATAATCACTCTAAGCAATTCTGTTCACTTGCTAGATTGTCCCTCTTAGCCTGTGGTCTACTATGTTACTTAAGGCAAGCTTTACACTTTTGAAGATAGTTCATTTATAACAGACAGCCATTTCTTTTCATTCTAGGATTTGATATACAGTGTTAGTATACTTGGCTACTATGTGCTACAAACATTATAATATCTCATATAACATGTTTGACATTCCTTGGAGCTCTGAAATGACTGCTCTGAACTTTGTAGACATGCTTCTATTTCTCAGCTTTCCTCTTCTCCCTCTTTAAAACTCAAAAATCATGAATTACTCTGCAGGAATAAAAAGCCCCAAATATTCATATCCCACAAATTCCATGTAAAATATAATTTTATCCAACCTTGTAACAATAACAATTGAAGATTCATTTTACTTTCCCTAGTAGGAAGTGGGCAGAAGTTATTAGCTCTCAAAATCCTGGAGCAATATATACATCAAAGTGAAAATCCAACTTCCCCCATAAACAAACTTTCTCCTCCAAGAAGCACTTTGATTCACAAGTCTGTTGAGCAAAATAAGCATGAATACTCAAATACTATCCTTATGATTCACAAAAGAGAAGGTAAGAGAAAGGATCACAAACAGAAAAAGACACAGATAATGCAATGACAGTTGCTCTTTTTTTGGTCCAATATCTATCCCTGCAATCCGTCATCACTATCTGAATATTTTTGCCAGACTGATTTTGAGTTTCTATTCTGTGTCTTTTAATGCAGCCTACCTCATTATAATCCTCTTGACAGCACAGAAGTAAGTGATGATTTGACAGAGTAAGCTGCCAGAAATAAAAGATATTTTAACAGAAGAAAACCTGTTATATATTTCTTAAAACAATATATTTCTTTGGGTAAATTCATCAAGGAAAAGAGTGGTAATAGAGTAATTCTTCAGCAGTTAAGATATGAAATACAGTGTAAAGCACAAGTTTGACAAAATCCATATGGAAGACTGAAACACAACACTATGTGGTAGATTTCTGATATGTCATCAATGTTATCCAGCAGTGTTCTCATGTAATGATCCTAAATGCAATATCTGACAGTTAAATGGGAATCTCTCAGTTTAATAACAAATCAAGGCTAAATATCTGAAGCTCCTTTAATTTTGGGATGATCAAAAATTGAAAATTAACCCAAACATTATCAGTTAGGAAATGATATTTTGAGCATACTCATTTCAAAAAACTTGTTAAAAACTCATTAAAAGTAGACCTAGAATTTATGCCCCTACAGGAGATCACCTAGAATTTGTATTTTTGAGTTTAGTCATTACTGCAGCGATAATATTATTTTTCCTCAGTAAAATCAAATAGGTGTGATTTGGCTTAGTCTAGATCAGGACTTTCCAACACACTAAATCTACTTGGAGCTGGATCATGTTTTTCGAGGGATCATGCTGATTATATCATGTCCTGAAACATCTTTAAACTGCAACTTGCCATGAGAACAAACCACCATTTACAGATAATGAAAACTAATTTTATGAGTCAGGCATGACATAAATTGATTGCAGTTTGAAATAAATGGATATTTGTTTTGGGGTTTCTTACTTCTGTATCTTTGCAGTTGCAACATTAGCAGGTGGTTTTGGTAATACAGATCTTCCTCTTGTTATAAATTAAATCCAGGAATCACATGACTATGTTGTCTGCAATCTAGATGAATTGTTGCTTATTTAAACTATAGTACATTTTATAAGACTGAGAAATCAATAAAATGGGCTGATTTACAAGATAGGTGGCATATACAGTTGAAAATTTATTTTCCCTATAATAATTACCTTAAGAACACTCATCCTTTTCTGTTGCTATTTAGCCAGTGAGGTATTATGGTGTTCTTTGTTGGCAGAAGTTATCCATCAGTCCCTGGAAGACAGACACCTCATTTCAGCAAAGAAAATAGCCCACATAACTACCACCCTGCAACTGCCCTCCTACATGGTAGAATGAGAAGTCATATCCCATTAGCAGCATGTTAATGACACCTTCCTTGAAACATGATCTGCAGTTTTCAGAGCTGATGGATGTGCTTGGGTTCTGGATGAGGTTAGAGTTACAGGGGGATCTTGGTGAGTTAGAAATGGATGTTTGTTCTTCATATTCCCAAACAAAGCAGGCTGTTCAAAGTAAGGCTCTAAAACAATAGCCATGTTATGTCATGAGATGAAAGCTACACCCTAAAACAGTCATTATTTTCTCATTCATTAAAGCAAGAATAATTATTTTGGAACTACTCAATCAACTTCTTCATACCAAGAAGTGACAATACTATGTCTATATCAAAAGTAATCTTTCCTACAGGTAATGGCTTATAATACTGTATATTATTTCATTTCTATTCCTACTTTTGCTAAAGATTGAGAAAGACCAGTTAGAAAAATTGTACAATGGCAGTTCTAAGTAGCTCATATTCCCTTCTCTAGAAACAAGACAGATATTTATGGTTTGGAAAGCCTATTTTCTCCCATTAGCTTGCATAATATAGGGCTTTAGTTTCCCCTTTGCTAACCTAAAGGGTCTGGAAAAGATTAATTTTCAAGTGAGTCAAATTTAACAATTCACAACAAATATACTTAGCAAAAATCTGTCTAAATAGATCTTGACAGACATATGCATTTTCACAAATCGTTTTGGCATCTGTAGTCTGATTTTTCTATTTTGCCTTCCCTACATCTTCTTGAAGCAATTGTAGGAGAAATAACTAGAGAAGCAACACTGGCAACATATTGGAAAAATGATGATTACAGATGGTATAAAGAATACTATCCTGTTGAAAATCTATAAAGGCTCAGAGAAACAGACAAAAAAAGGAGAGAAAAAATACTTCATAAATTTCAGAAGCATTATATTTTAGTATCTTTATTTCCAGAGTTAAAAAATACACTTGAATATCAAAGAGAGAGATTGTAACAGGCCATGTTCTTAGCAGTGCTGACCAAGGTTAAGTAATTTCTGCTCCAAGCTATATTGGAGTCAATACCTTCAACAAGGGAGTATTATATTCCCTACTTTTAATAATGTTCTCAGCTTGACACCATGGAATTCTTTCACATTTCTTTGACAAAAGTAAAGTTTGTATTCCTCAAAAGTCATTACATTTAATATTTGCATTGGCTTTCTTTTTTTTTTTTTAAATAATAAAAGAGACAAGGTTTACTGGAACACTAAATATAGCCTATAAGTGTCCAGAATGACCATCTCCCAGAAAGAGTCGACTCTTCACAAGCACTGTCATTAACATTTATTTTCTGTGTGTGCTATGGCTTCCATAGAGGTGTTTAGATGCTGACACAAATGTGAAATGAATGAAGACTGTGGGAATGTGTGCGTAGGTGTGCAATAGCCAGGCTGCTGAAAGTTGAGCGTGACTGATGTGCAGATAGCAAGCTATGTGCAGAGAATGATAAACATGGTGAGAGAAAAGATTAGTGCACATGTAAAAGGGAAATTGCTTTATATTGCCTGAATTTGCAGCACACCCCCTCTTGCAAGGTTATCCCCTCTCTTGTCTTCCCCTATTTGATTACACTTGATAGTCGTGAGTACTGCAGCCAGATAGGGCACTTTTTTAACTGAATAATCCCAGAGGATTTAGAAAGACCAAATAATCCCCCAGCCAAGGTACAATTTATGTCTTCAGAACACAAAGTGGCCATTTTAATTTTTTCTTTAGAAATGCAGTTTCAGAGCAGCAGAGGTTGTTTGTAGACTGGGGTCAAACGCAGCAAATATCCAGATCTTCAGTTTTAAGGGATGACTTTATGTTTGTTCAAAAGTCCTGCTTCACCAATATAAAGCATTTGCAGGACCAGTCCTTCCTAAGACTCCAGTCACCAACAGTGACACAGACAGACACTACAGAAAAAACACAGGGTTCTGGCAGGCCTTGCCCCACCAGTGCCTGGGAAGCCCCTGTGGCTCTTTGCCTCTGAGAGTGCCTGGCCCTGGCTGCATCCTGACAGTGTTCCTGTGTGGATTTTGAGTCAACAAAGGACCATCAATGCCCCCTTTCTCTCTCTCTCTCCTTGTTAAGGTCTAGAGATTGTGAAATTTTGTACAACTGTCATTGAACTGTCAGGGAAGAATTCTGAAGCCCATTCCCAAGCTGCTTCAGTTATTTTGCATCTTAGCATTAGAAAACACTCCCTATGCCTAAGGACTGAGAAAGCTTCTTTTTCCAAGTTCCCTGCTTAAGTCATTCCATGAAGGGAGGATGACCATGACCAGTTAAAGACCTTGAATTCACCATAAGGATTGATCACTTTAGTGAAAAACCCTATATTCAATCACAAGCACAAAACAAGCTCCTTTCAAAACCATAGGACACCATTCAGACACACTATCTGTACTCTTACTGCAGCCTTGCTCTTAGCAATAACTTGATCTGAAGCAAGTAAATGAAAAAGAGGAGCTTTCAATTTTTTCCCATGAAAGCATAAATTACTTTCCAAATCAAAATATGTATATGGAGGTACATTTATGTGTGTTTAGACATCTATAAGAGAAGGCAGGTTTGAATTAGATATTAGGAGGAAATTCTTTACAGTGAGGGTAGTGAGAGACTGGAATAGGTTGTTTGGAGAAGCTGTGGATGTCCCACCCCTGGGAGTGTCCAAGAATGGGGCTCTGAGCAACTTAGTCTAGTGGTAGGTGTCCCTGCCCAAGTCAGGGAGGTTGGAACTAGATGATATTTAAGGTCCTTTTCAATCCAATTCATTCTGTGGTTCTGTGAAATTTAGTAAAAATTCCAAATTCTCAAGAATTTATCACAATTCATAGCAATTTTTTTTCAGAGGAAACTGCTGTCTTCATTTAAGGGTTATGTTTTATTTTGCTTTGAGCAGTTTTCCAGGTTCTAATCTTTGGTTATTCTATATCTAGATGTGATGAGAGTGTTTTTAACAAGTATTTTAAATGCAATGCTGAAAGATGATAATACTGAAAGAAGATGAAAACAATAGACACTAAACTTTGAAAGCCTTTATCATTGTTAAAGTGTTGTGGTGGTTTTCACATGCTTTACCAGAGATCAATACAGATGCACTCTTCATAGACACTTAGAAAATACTTGAAGTCATCCAACAGTATTTCTGTGGCAATCCCTGTTATTCATTCAAGTAGAGCTGGAATATATTGGAAGATTTAATCCTTATTCTGTTTAGTGCAATAAAAATGTTGTGCACATAAAGTTACCAGCCAACTAAGCTATACAATCAATGACAACTGAACAATGATATCAGTCTTGCTCTGGACTTTTGTTTTTACCTGAAATATTCAGTTGAAATCACATAAAAAGGCAAGACCAAAGATTCCAGTCACATTACTGTTGAAATGCAGAGTTCAACTTTGACTGTGCTTTCTTTTCCTACTGCTGTTGAGGTTATTGTTAGCAATAATTTTACTGAGAAAAAAAGGAAGGTAGAGTAAAAAAAGAAAAACTTTAAAAGGAGAAAGAATGAGTGGTTAAATACCAGTGTTCTGCAAGATATACTTAGAATCAATCATGTTACTCTTTTCTCAGCCAGGTTAGTGATGATAAATCTTGTATCTGTCTCCAAGCACAGTGGTTGTGCCAGCCATTCATTCTGAGAAGCTTCATATGTCCTGTACAGGACTTCATAATAGGATTATGGATTCAGTAAAAAGCTCTACTCAGGTATGGGCAGGAAGTGAAAGGAGACTTGTTTGGTACAGCAGAATGTGCAAAAGGAAAGGCAAGCCAAGAAAATGGAGAAATGGAAAAGGAGGTAGAAAAAAAAGTTATTTGTAGTGCATGACAGAAGTTTTGTTCAATGAGGAGTTCCTCTGCCTCATCCTACTACTTTCCTTTGGAAACTGGAACTGGAATTCCATTGGCCTAAATTAGAACTGACCACTGACTCCTGGAAAAACGATTTAAACTTGCAAGATCCAAATGAAAAAGAGATATGCACAAAGAGGTGACCAATAATTCAGCTCTCTAGCCTCCCGATTGTAGGTATGGAGTGGCTAAAGCAAAGTCTGCAAATGAAGTCATGTTTCCCTTCCTCTCATGTCAACTGGAAATTTCATAAGAAATAACATCAATGGTCTTTCTGCTTTTCCCCTACATGGAGGTCCTGATATATAATGAGTGCCTGTTTGCATTTGACTCAAACTCACCTGTCTGCTTCTAAGATATAACAGAGATTGAGAGGAAGAATTTGCTAGCCAAAAGATCTTATCATGGAAAAACTAGTTACAGAGGTATGCAGTGGCCTTGCTGCTGCTTGGGGGAGGGGGGGGGAAGGCAAAACCAAAAAACAAACCAACCAACCAAACCCCCACTCCCAACCACAACCACCCTCCCCCTTCATCCACTCCCCCCTCCAAAAAAAAATCACATAAAGAAACAGAATTAAGAGCAACCAAACGTTTTCCATATCACCATTGGTTAAAGCAAATAGGAACACAAGTAGCAATGCAGTTACATGATGCTATAGTTACAACAGCCATCCTGAACACATCAGGATCAATGAGCTACAAACCTCTGCTCTGTGTCTGTACCTTGCAGCTGTTAGAAGCAATGAGTGATGGAGTCCAGGACTTTCTGATGAGTTTTGAACCCAATGGCATGTCAATTCAGAGGCATTAATCATTGTCTTTCAAGAAGCAAAGTCTGGGTTTTTTCTAGTGAAAGAAAGGTGCTGTGGTTAAGTTTGCCCCTGGGATGCTGTGAAGATCTGCCTCCTTGAACAACCAAGTTCTTGCACATTGGCCAGTGATCAAAACTTAGTGGGAGTAATAAACCCAAAACTTCTTATAGCTGATAAAGAGAAACTGCAAGGGAAAGTTCCCAAGCAACCCACTCTGACTGGGATACATGTAGGAACTCAACAGCAGCAGTGCCACAACTTAATGTAAACAATTCTCCTTCCCTGTCCCCTGACACCTTATTTTTAAAAGTCAAGGCATGGGGCCATGGCTACTATTGGCCATCCTCCCACGTCAGGCTAGCAAGGTAATGATGCAAAGCATGGGTGATAGCACAGTTTGTCTCTATCCGCAGATTTGAGATAAAAGATCCAGTCTTTTGGGCAAACTAAATCAGTATAAGCCAAAACCTTAATACTCAGGGTAATTTCCAGTTGAAAAATGGATCCGAGATCTCTCTCGATCCTAAAGAATCCTTGGGCAAAAGACAAAATAGAATGTTTCAAAATGCAGGCTAAATTCATATATGCAGTACATTGCTATAGATATCATTGACTGTTGGACCATGATGCACATATTTGTGGTGGGTTTTCCACAGGCAGACTTCTAAAAAACATTTAAATACTTAAAATGGTGACATCACTAATACTCCAAAACTATATATGGTTCTATATATTAAATATAGAGATACTTGCAGATAATTTTATAACCATAATTACATTTCTATAATTGCAATGTTTTGACACCACTAAAACTCCAAAACTGTGTGCAGTTTTATATAGTAAATATAAAGATGTGTGTGGATGATTTTATAACCATAATTATGTGTCTTTAT
>JAOXXN010000065.1:52800025-52831904 GCA_026770055.1 Myrmophylax atrothorax | reverse complement strand
AAAAAGACCTAAAAAAAACAAAAACAAACAAACAAACAAACAAAAAAAAAAAAAAAAAAAAAACAAACCCAAACCAGAATCATGGAATCATCAAGGCTGGAAGAGACCTTCAGGATCATCCAGTTCAATTGTCAACCCAACACAGCCACTGCAACCCATAAACCACTGAGCCATACCACCCAGCACCAGATCCAGACTCCTCTTAAACACCTCCAGGGATGGTGACTCCACCACCTCCCTGGGCAGCCTGTTCCTATTAATAAATTAAATTAATTCCATCTATAATATCCAGTGGGCTGTCAAACCCTGAAAACTCTGATCTACGTGGAATGACTGCATGTCATGACAAGTTTAACTGTCTTGTCTAAGGCTAGTCCTGAGACTTCCAGCAGTCAGGTGCCTTTTCTGCCAGCCACAGCCCAGGATCTTCAGCCTGCAAAGCTGTTGCAGTTCAGACTTAGTTCAGTCACAGACTTTCTATATTTGCACTTTCCTTTTATAGCTCAAAGTTAAAAATATCTTAAGTTTCTATGTCAAGTACAGCACTCAAACCCCTGTCATACAGTTTTGCAGTTAAATTACCATGTCTGGATTAATTGTAAACTATTAACAGTAAAAGTAAAGGAGAACTTGTTACTGTGAGAACTATATCAACCTTTTTATCTTGCTTTCCATTGTCATCCATTACTTTCACAGATTACAGGTGCATCATTAAAATCTTTTCCAGTTGTCATCTGTATTTCCCAAAATACCTGATCTAGCAGACCCATGCACAGCCCTGCTTCACTTTATTCCTTCTACATTTTTTATTTATCACTGGTGCAATGGGGTGTTGTGTGTTCACCTTGGGCATACAATACTTCAAATAAATTCCCTTTATTCAGTGTTGTATCCCTACCTCTCTCCACTTAACAGAACACAATGAAATTTAACTGACAGCCATGTTTTATATTAATTGCTTTATATTAATGCTTTATCTCTCAAAATATTAAAAGCAGAAAACAAAAAAGAGAACTAGAGGAAAAAAACAACTAGTACAAGAACTATAGCTTTTTGTGTACTTCTGACATAAAAGCCTGAAATTATCTATTGCTGGGTTTTATTTATTTGTGGAAAAATATGATTTAAAGATTATGACAAATGCTGTAACTAGGAAGTCTAATGATACATGTGCTGTTATTAGTACTGTGTAATACATTACATCCACTGTTCAACTACTCATTACTGAGACATGAAGTCAAAGGGAAAGCAGTAGGGCTTGAGAACCTAATATTGCAAACACCCACAGTGAGGGAGTTTGCTTCCTGATGTGTTAGGCAATGAAACAAATGCAGCCAGAAAAATACTTGTATGTGTTTGGAGTCAACACTTGTCCTCATTCTTTGGACTGTACAGCAAAACTGGATGAGATGTATGTGACAGGTACTGCTTGGAGGTAAGAGGGAGTATCTTTGGGATTGATTCCCAGGACGTCAATGGTTATGGTTTCCCTGGGATTTCATCACACTTGAGCTGGTCAGCCTGGCAGCTGAGCAGGCTTGTAGCATCCCTCACAAGCTAGTCCCTCCCATGGAGACAGATTCAGATCACCCTAGACTCCTGCTGCCAGACACCCATCTCCTTATCTCATCAGCATGAGCATGGCACTTGAGCTTCTTGGTTCTGAAATTCCTTGAAAACTATCCTGTTACAGCTTCTGTTGGGACACAGAGAAAGTTTATACAAGAATCAGGGAGCAGGGCACTTGCTGTGGAGGCCACATTTCTCTGAGCCTTTAATTTTCTAATGGAAAAGGATGATGTAGCTTTTCTATTCTGGAGCCAATGGAGAAAATGTGGCACTCTTAACAACCTTTGTAGACAACAAAATCTGTGTGATTTCACCAAGAATTAGATGCTTTAATTTTTGATTATAAAGAATGTTAAGAATTCCCTTTGGTTAAAAATAGCTTGATCCTGTGACTTTGGTTATTAATAGTTTACCCAGTATTGATTTGAAATATTTTGATTAATGTTCAGAACTTTACAGCCTTATATTTGATCATTTATTTAGCTACTTAGTATAGAGATAAGAATGTCTTCCAAGCAACAGCTTGTCTAAAGCTCTATCTATGTAATTTATTCAGAAAAAACTTGCAATCTTTGCTATAGCCAGTTTAAAGAGTTAAGAAAAAAAAATCCTGCTGCTTCTATTTTTTTCTTTTTTTTTTTTTTTCATTTTCTTTTAAACATCTTGTGCTTCTATGCCTTTTGGTTCTTTTGGGAAAAATTCTCTTTCTTTTATGAATAGATCTTTCTTAATCTTGTTTATAATTTTAAAATACCTTTTTAATTTAAGTTGACATAACTGTATCAAGATTTCTAAGTAGGCATTTCAGTAGTTCTTCCTTAATGGTGCTTTGCCTTCAGGCTGTTTATCTCATAACATATTCTAAAAAAAAAAAAAAATAAAGATCATGATAACCACCACAACAATAAAAATAATCATAATAATAACAACAATGTAATTTATTTTTGCATTTCCTTCTCCAGCCTTCTTTTCCTTCTTAATTAGCCACACTTTTTAAGTAGAAGATTTTATGTCTTCTTTTGTCTGGTGTTAATTTCAGGCAACTTTCCATGCTTCTATAGTCACAAGTCCCCAATAATCCTCACTTTGTCATCTGAGACTTTGGACTGCACTCTTCTACTGCTGTCCTGTCATGCTTTTTATGGGAAGGAAAACTCAGCTGCCCATTGCAGAAGGAAGTATGATGTGCTTCAGTAAGGTCCCCAGGCTTAACCATAAGGGGCCATGATCAAAGGACACCTCGAAAAGGGAAAAAAAAAGGATTGGATAGTACTGAGTCCAAGTCTCAGTTTATGATGTTAAATGATTGTACTGGCTGATTTCTCAGTTTGAGTCTTCTATAATCATAGTAGGTTGGAAGGAAATAATTAAACAGGGGTTTTTTTCAACCTTCTATAAGATGTCATCACTCTGATAAGAAGCACTGTGATGTTTCTATTTCTATAGACAGAGTCAGCTTCACACTTTGGCCAAAGTTTCCCAAAGGAATGATGAATTTAAAAAAGCAGCTGGAACAGTATGTTAGGGATTTTTCATTTAATATGACATGATGCTTTCCTTTGAAAAAATGTATGGAGCTATACAATAGCAATAAAAGACTTTTGCAGTGAATACAGAACAGGGTAACAATTCTTTAGAGAGTTGTTTCAAAGGAAATCACCTTACAAGGATCTCAGAAATTAGGTCCAAGAATATTAATTCTTTTCATTGGTGAATGCAAGGAAAACTTTTTATCATTGATTCATGGATAATGCAGAGATTCATAGTATAATAAACAATTACTAGATCAGGACAAAGTGATCTCACTTCTAATTTACTGAAAGAACATTTAAATAGTCAATGATGAAATGATACATCTGGGCATAGGAAGGTAAGGCCATACTTTTACATTAGGAGACTGTAAAACAGAGTCTGCTGAAGGTCAAGGAATTCTGACTACTTAGCTGAAAAGAAGCTAACATAACCTTGGATTTAAAAGTAGAGGGATGGGAATGCTAAAGAAGTATATTCACCTCTGAGCACAGAGTAAAGCGAGAATAATGTTAGAAAGGCTGACAAAAATTCAAGGCTGCCATTGAAGAGAGACACAAGAATTATCCTGCGACAGAAGTTCATGTGTGTGGAAATGGATTCAAAGAGAATACACTCCATGGCCATTCCAGACCAGAGGCAAGGTTACCTAGTGTGTAATTCTCCAACACATTCTTCTTAAAGGTTTCTTAAAGTTACTGTTCTCCAAGTCATTCTAGAAGATTATATACGTTTCATTTGGTAGGTGCTGGAGAGCTCTATATAGAGCATGTGCTTCTATTAGCTGAATCAAGAAGTCAAAAAGGACAGAAGTAAAATTTTGTTGTCATTCAAAATAATCTAAGAAAAAGAAATTGTAAGACTGAATGTTCCAAAATATTAATAAAATTTAAAGGCTAGTATTAGGTTAACACAGTGACTACTGAGTCATACCTTAGCAATAATGTATAAAACACCAGATGAAAAGTGAAGGGGAAAAGCCATAAAGATGCACAACCTTATTCAGAAAAATCAATAGATGATAGATTTCAAGGAGAACTAGCACAGCGGCAGGAAGGTATAGCACAAGGGAAGGCAAAGTTCAATAATGACAAATCCAAGTGTGCTTAATGACAAGAGGTCTAAATTTATTGTGGGAGAAAAGACAGGAACAGAACCAAAAATGCCCTTGGAAAACCCAGTACAAAGATTTTCTGAACACTGCTGTAGTAAAAAAATGTAGGAATAAAAAAAATGTCATTTTCTGACCATATAACTCTGGTCTAGAGTACAGAAAAGAGCTCTGATCTTCACCTTGCCAACACCAGTCAGAAGGAGAAAGCTTTTAAGAAAGAGAAACTAAAAGTAGTTAAAAGACTTATTTAGGAAGAGACAGCAAAAAGAGTGTATTATGTTTAGGAGAAACATATACAAGACTATGGGTAGAAAAATGATTGTCAGGTGCTCCAGTTTCTACTTTCATAATGCAAGAAAGAAAGGCTCAAATGACACAGCAAAGCAATAAGATCAAAACTGATCAAAAGTGATTTTTAAACAGAGAAAGTCGCATATGGAGCTCATTGTCACAAAACAATCTGAAAGTCTAAAAGATCAATAGGAATCAGAGTGAAGTTAGACATTTATCTGAATGTATATAAATCCCCAGGCAGCAAGGTATAATCCAGATTCTACCTGGCAGGAATTAGAAAGCTAGTTCCTACTTGTGAGTTATTCCACAATCACTCACTATGTCACTTCATGCATTCTCTTGTGAAACATTAGGGATAATACTTTTAGTTTAGATGCTATGATACCAGGAGCACTAAATTTCAAAATCCACCTTTACAGACCACTGATGTGGAAAATTAGGAAGGAAGGGAGTGTTTAGGTCATCACCAAGCAGAAGACAACTGTATACAGTGGTAACCAAATATGGGAGGATACACAGCATCCATGCCATACTTTTTTGCAGGGCTATTATAGCTTTGAAAAGATAAGGATGTAACCAGGCAATGCTTGCAGAACAAGAGAAATTGTATTGGACCAAGTGATATATCTGGGGAAAGAAAACAACAACACAAAAGACCCTTTGTGTTTAAACCTTTGTTTCTTCCAAATAAAATTTCAAGGATGTCATGGCTTTTCTGTTTGCTTTTTAGAAATGTACCAACTGGTGTAATAAAATGTATGAGTTCTCCCTATAAAACTTGACTAGCTCATTTCATATGTGTCAGTTATTACTCTAAAGAGAAACAAAGCAGCTTTTCTTTTTGAAAGAATGACTTGGCAGCATAAAATATTTCTTTCTGAGGATTCATTTTGCTCTGTAGTCATAGCTGGGCTGCTAGACTGGCCTCACTGCAGTCCTTTCAAGGTGATGTTTGAAGTACAGGTTTACAGGCAAATCCTTGCTGTTCCCTTTGGTTTAAGAGAGAGAAGAGTGATGTCATCCTCTCACTGATAAATGCAAATACCAAATTGAAAGCTAAAGTGAATTCTCTACCCCAGAGGATGTTGGATGAAATTCTGAAAACTGTTGAATCAAATAGCAAAAATCTCACAGAGATCAATAGAGCCAAAATTTCAATCTGTGAATCTGGATTTTTCCCTAGTTGTAAAAGGACATCATAGGATGGGCTTTTTTAACGGGCTCTGACATTTTCCTACAGTCTTTGTGACAAAAGGCTCTTGGTGTGTCGATTGCAATAATGTCATTATATTGATATTATATACCAAAATTTCCATTTTTTTTTGTGCTGAACCTTGCATTTTCCATTTACTCCTAGGTTTTTTAGATTTGTTATTAACACTTCCCATTTTAGCGAGTTATCTCACTCCCTTTTATTTTATACTTCATATAATTTTTTTGCTTCAATATATTCTCTATTCTGCCAGACAGGTGACAATTCTTTTTTCTCTGGTTCTCTTCCCTCAGTTCTTTGTGTTTACACTGTTCCAAACAGACATGTGCAACTGTATGAGATGACAATACTCTGCCTTGACGTTCTTCCTTCTATTTTGGCCATCCAGAAAGCTATTAACTCCTACATACCTTGTAGTTGCTTATATGCTTTACTGTTTATCATTCTACCTGTCCTCAGTTTATCAGTCTGATTAATGTCTCAAGCAGATTTTCAGCACTAAAATCCCTTCTACTTTTCTACAAAGCATTTGGCAAATGCACAGCCTCCCTTTGCTTATTTCTGCACAAGAGTTATCATTTTATTGCTTGATATTCGCAACTGAATTCTCACTCCAAAGACCACTACCATTAGAAATGTGCCTTCAGTTTCATTAATGCTTAATTTAATGCCCCATTTCTTTGCCATATTCAGGCATGTGTTCTACAAATATGACACTGCCTGTGGTTTTTTTTTTTTTTATTGAGTCCATCTCCTTTTGCCTCTGAAGATTCACAGTCCTTGGTTGTTTTCTTCTCTCTGCATATTTGTGATATTGTGAATCTCTATTTACAGCCTTTGTTTTACTGGTATCAATACAAATACACTAAGATATAAATCCATCTCCCAACTAGTCATTGTCACTCAAAGAATGAGTTTAAAATCAAAATTTGTGAAGCTAGATGAAGTAAAGTCTTGAACGACGGCAGTGTCTTCCCTCTTTGATACAAAAATTCAGTTTAAATGCAAAGCAAAACCTTTGCCAGATACCAAATACATTTCAGTTTATAAAGCTTGACAAGTTTCATTTTTAGTAGCTGCATTTTGGTTGTCTTTTTCCTTAAATCAGTGCAGAAATAATACAGTTTTCCTAACTGAAATAGAATGATGAGTGCAATTGTCATTGTATGATTGTGACATAAATATATAGGAAGAAGCAGTGACTTTTGTAATTCAGATACACTGTAAGTTGTAGGATAGATGGTGCTTTAAACCCTAAACCTCCACATGTGAATGCAGTTAATTACCTTTGAATAGTAGGGTTCAAGAAGCTCACTGAAAAGGAAATGTGAAATAGATGAAGGAATGAAACCAAGGTTTCTAAAATCCTCTTTTGTGTTGAAACATTAGCTCCCTTTTAAGTCAGCTTTTTAAAAGAAGTCACCATGTCTTCATTTAACCTTGATTGGAAAGCCAGCATGTGGTGACACTATTTATAAAGCACTGTTCACTAATTTATTAGGATTCCACTTAGATGTTCTTTGTTTCTTCAGTCCTGTGCAATATCCTTGAGTCTCTGCAACTGAATGTCCTTGTTCACCTCCATGCATTTGCCTTTCTGATGCCCAAACTTGCCATTCTCTAAAGTAGTGATGGGCATAACACAGTTCAGAAAATGCCCAGTCCCTTTGAAATAATAACAGCTAAAGAAAACCCACCATCCAAACATTACTTCTGGTGACAATGCAGCAAATTCCTTGACTCTCACCTTCTTTCCATTTGTATTTATCCAGAAGATCTTTTGGTATAATTAATAGGGACAGTCTGGCTGAAAGTCACTCTAATGTGACCTGTTCGGTCTATTTCATTGCCATTTGCAAGGGAGAACCTTCCCTGGCCCATATTAAAAGCATTTCTCCTACAGGCACTCAGAATTCAGTGACTTTTTGTTGACCTCTTGTGAAAGAGATCAATTCTGTAATGTCTCTGCAGTTTGGGAAAAGCCAGAACCTCTCTCTTGTCCATCCCTTTGTCAGGTATTCATCAGAAAAACATTAGCCTAACAAAGCACTGGAAGTCTTTTTAAAGCAACAATGCTCTTACAATTTTTTTAGTACAACATTACATGTTTGCAGGTGTAGGTTGTCATTATTTGATACCTCCCCATTCTTCTTCTCTCTATAGCCCCTTGATAGGCTCTCCTTATGTTTCAGTCCCTTTTTCTTGTCTCAATAGCAGTCACCTGGGATGTGAATAGGAGACTGACTGACCTGGGTCAATAGCACTGCTTCACCTGTGATCTGTGGCTCAGAAATCATATGGGGTCACAGAAGAGGGCAGTCTCTATACTATCCCTGCTATATAACAAAAACCCCAAACTTCTCTGATGTGGGGACAAGTTGCACTGTTGTGCCAAATAATGATGCAGGCATTAAGAAAGAAAGTCTTGTTGAATAGAGAAAAAAATTTCTTTACAGTTAGTTAGTTGAGGGATAGGATAAAAATAGAGAAATATTTTTGGCCTGTTTATGATCTTGGTTTTTCACTTACAATCTCATCTATAAATAAATAAAGTTTGTAAAAAGTTTTCCTTTTGGACCATTGCAGTAATCATCTCAGTGTCTGTGTCTACAGACAGCACACATCAGAGAACTCACAGAAAGACATATCCTTGCCTTTGCAGTAACTTCCAAAAAGATTCAGAATGTCAGAGTTCCATACAAGGACACAACCAGATGTCTGCAATGTTTCTGAGCAGTTTCAGAAATCCAGAAGATCTAGAAGTACCTCTTAATAATTACTAAAAAGAAGGCCGTAGTCCTCAGCTACAGAGGGCTTTGTTACCTGGAGAATCCCCCTCCACTTTACTGTAGCTTTGCTTACTGATTACATGAATAGAAATTAGTGGCGGCTCCTTTCAATATGCTACAAATAGAAATGCTTTAAATAGTAGGAAAGTTCCCTTCTTCTGTCACTCAAGAGCTCAAGCAGGGCTTCTCCAGAGGAGACAGACATGACACTGCCTCTCATACGCTTCACTTCTGTCAACTTTTTTTCGCTCAAATAAGCGAGTCAGATATGCTGACCACAAATGGTCAGTGTAAAAGGAATAAGGGGAATCCTTTTTTTTCAGTGAAGCCTCTATAACGAATGTGATAAAGACCAAACTAATGAGATTCTATGGCACTTAGACAATTATCAGTAGGAATGGGTAAGCAATGTTACCCTTTTCTTAAGTATCTCAACTGCCCTTCAGAAACTTAGAATACATGTGTTCTTTACAGCACAGCTCCATGTGGAAAGATCCATTTTTGCTAATTCCAAGACTCCTGAGAACCTATTTCATACAGTTTGTTCTTCTTTCAGTTGTTCTGTCTCTTCAGAAAGGCATGGTTGAGGGGGAACAATCCTATCCAATAAACATTTTTGTACTCTTCTCCTTATTTTTCAGATATCTGGAGTTTCACTCTCTTCCAGTAAGTTCTGCTTGGCACTATGATCTTCATGCTCCATTCATTAAAAATAGCAAGGCAGTGCATGAATAAATCCTTTGGGATTCCACATTAAATGCAGAGTCTTGCATCCTGGGCTGGCTTACATCTGTGTAGCTCTTTTGATGGCTCTTGGCACACCAGTGCAGCTGTCCCTTGTAGTAGACATTTGAATTCATTAACATGCTTGCTCCTTTTTTATTTCCTTCCTTCACTCTGGGCTTTCCTCTTTCACCCTGAAAGATTTACTGCATTTTGGTGGGGTGACGCACTCTGTAGATGCTCTGAGGACAACATTATGGCTGAACTAAAACCTCCCATGAGAGTGTGACCTTTGAACTTTGCTTTCAAGATTTAAATTCTCTGTGTTTCAACGTATGTATAACAGATTTTCAAAGAATAATCTCCTAATAAGAATCCTGTATATAACCAGGGGTAGAGAGATGAGCAGTCCTTTAAAATATTGCCCACTAAAATTCAGACAGTAAATCTTCAGTCCAGCAAATAATTAAACACATAAATAGTCACATGAAGTTCGCTGGGACTACTCATATACCCAGCTATGTGTATAAGCATTTGCACTATTGGGATTTGGTAATAAGAATCTAATTAAACAAAACAAAACTGGTTAGCAAACCAACCTGGATTGAGTCACTGTCAAAACTGTGCTACAGTCGTCGACTACTGCATTGTTATTCTGGACTGAAGATATAAATCAAAATTTCTCCTTTCATTAGGTGTGGATCCCAGTGTTTTACTTTGCAATATCTAGTGGCATTAACATATTTTAAGAACTATCAAAGAAAAGATTCTTAGAGGATCTGTGGTTGCTAGGAGACTGGTACTTCATCCTGCAAATCTTCCACACTGCAAAGAGCAAACTGGCAATAATCAGGTTTTCCTGCCAGACAGCACTCAAACAACTGAAGCTAATGGCTTATTTTTTAAAAACTGTGATTTAAGCTTAAGTTTGTAGAATAGGAAAATTTAAGAGTTATTGGATTTCTCCAAGTAGGCGTTGCATCTTGTATCTGTAATATGTTACCCTTAAATCCTTTTTTAATCAACAATACCTTGGGTGTCTGGTATCTAGAAACTTATTTTCAGTGTGCTGACAAGTTTCTACCAGGACAGAAATTTTTGAGCTCCAAGGGAGAATTTTGCTATCCCCAACCTTGCCATTTCCATTCCTTTAGAGGCACGTGATATGCACCCAGAGCAACCTCAAACTAGCACCTTTACCACCTGCCCCTTTGGGCCCTCCCAGTTTACAGCTACAGCAACAGCAAGTGCATTGGTCTCCCCAGCACCTAAACATCTCAGGACACATGCACTCAGTGAGAGGGGTGCCACACTGGAGTTTTTGACACATTGATTGCATCTCCTAATTTTAGCTAAATTAAAGGAAATATCCCATATCTGCTAAATCAGAGTAATTTTATTACAGTGACTGAAAGGACATAGTAAGAATCTTGGAAATCACTGAGGTTTATAATTTGGTGATCTTTAAAATTCTGTATTCTTTATGACCCAGGAGCTCTGCTAAGCACAAGAGCACACTATTTTCAATGAAATAACACTTGTGATAAGAACTGTATATGGGTTTTATGCTCTATTGGATCATTGCCTTTAGTACTGTTTAAACAGGTATATGTTACAAAGATATTCATCCATGAAGAATAATGTCTATTTTTTCATTCATGACTTTTCAGTTATTCAGTGTAACATCACAATATTAAACCACAGTCTGTAGGCTGTTGGAGCCTACAGGCTCCAATGGACTCATGGATTTTTATCCTGAGTCTGTTTAACTGCAAAAAATTTCATTTCTTAATACATACCAGTACAGAAAAGGGTTCTGATCTGATCCTTCACTGTTCTTATCTAACCCTCCAGCCAAACTCTTTTCTCCTTCTTCTAACTGTAATGGTATTTGAAAGAAAGTTCCCGTGGTCAGGAAAGAGGAAAAAAGGGCAAAATTCTAGCTGAAGTCACAGTGTGGGTGACTGTCATTCCTTTCAGAAAATCTACAACTTCCCCCACCTTCAACTTATTCTGTAATGATTCAAAACTGGTCTGTAATTATATTCAAGCACTTTATAATTTCCATCTAAAACTTGACAGTTCCATGCAATTATAAGTCCTGAATGTGGTATTTGTCCCCCACTATGGTAAGATTATATAGTAATTGTAGCAATGAACATGGCTGAATCATTGACAAATTCAGCCTTAACTGTCTTCTCTTGCTTGCCTTGACAACTAGACTATTGAATTCCAACAGTATGAAAATCTAAAAATAGCACCGTGTGAAGAAAGACTGCAAGCAAAGCCACTAGATAATACAGGCTCAATGCTCCTGTGAAATGTGACACGTGCAAAAGCCAGATGTAATTTTAACAATACAGCTTCCTTTTCGACAAAGGAATCTCCAGAGTCTGATTTAGTGTCTCTACAGTAAAGCCTAACAATTCCACGTTTTGTGTAGGAGTAAGAACAGACTTCTTTAAACTCGCAGAAAAGAACCCCTGAGAAGAATGCTAATGCAGCGTGCAGAGGAAATAAAAAGACCTCTTATGACCCTGTAGCAATTAAGACACCACCCAAGTACAGCATAGAAGTAATCTTATACTCAAAATTATTACAATTACATCGGTGGACTCAGCAACACTTACACAAACCAGTAATACTGTGGCTTTGCAGAAACAAAAATCATAATTTTGGAAATTCTTTACCTTACTTACTAGACAATGCCAAAGTGAGAACCTGGCTGGCTCTTATGCAGGAGTGCAGAGAGGAGCTGCAAAAGGAGCTTTTCTTACTTTCATACCCTGCCTAAAAAGTGGTGAAGAGACAGATTAAGTAGTTATCAAATTAGCTAGAGACTTGGGAGAGTAAAGTTCAAGTCTGTTCTAAATCTTAACATGACTGTCTGGCCTTGGGATTGCCTTAAACATCTCAAGCTTTCTGTAAAATAGGTATGTCTCTAAACCCTATCTTATCTAGCAGATTAATTTTATGGCAATAAATATTCACCACTTAAGAATCTCAGTGAGTTATCCATATAAATAAATCTTCATATTTTATAGGTACATGTTATGAATATATAATGATCCCTCATCATCTCTTGACCTCTTGGCTAGCAGAAGACACTATAATTTAACAGTGAAGAACTGAGACATGCTTTTTATACAGATGCGTAATTTGCATGTACCCTAAAGTAACTGAGGGCAAAAATCTATAAGAGAGGTTTTTCAGTGGTGTAAAAAGAAAACCAGCAACAATCACAGCACTTCTAGCAATAGAATCTCCCATATTTATACTTTTGTGGCACATAAGCCAAAGTGGTGACTGGAACAAGTTCATTTGATTCAAGTAACATCCTAATTTCCTCCTAGTCTGCTGTAGGTTTGGGGAATTTTTTTTTTATCTCATCTATAATATTATTAGGAAGATCCTATTCCTTTGGAAGGAGGAAGATCAAAGATCTCCTTAATATAATTTTCTGGCCTCATTCTTTTATTGCTTAAACAATTACAGGCAAAAATCCAAATGCTCTGTCATAGGCCATGGCTTTTTATTCACTGGAATAACTGTTGTTCCAGAAATAGATGTAGCACCACGGGTATGACTTTGAAGCCCCCCACACGTTGATTGGAAGCAGGATGAAAAATAAGGTGAATCAATAAACAGACACTGTTTTCCACCAGTGCTGTGACAGGAGAAGTGAAAGCTTTGAAGTTTACCTTTCTTTTGAAGGAAATATCTGTGATATTGTCTGGATTTATAGCTGCACCTTGTTCTTCCTTGTCCACAGACAAGTTCATAGGTGACAAAAGTCATGAACAAAAATGTCATACTTTTAGGAGACTTACTCAACTCCCCAGTATATGGATACCAGGTAAGCAATGGCGTCTTAGGAACAGATTCATGTTGAAGGCAGTAAAGCAGAGAGAAAATTCTGTTTATTGGAAGAAATATTTACACTGATTTATGGTGTCCTTTCCTTGTGGACCCGGAAGAGTCAGGAAGGATCATGAAAGGTGTCTAGTCTGTCCTCCTGCCCCAGGAAAAGGAAGTTGAATGTAAATCCTTCCAATCTTTATGGGACATCTCATAGCTATTATGGGAAATCCTCTAATACATACCTATCTCTGTGATTAAAATAATCCCCTTTACTTTTTCTCTACATTTTTTGTCTTCACTTTTAATCCTTTATTTCCTGCTCAGTCCACACTGAACATGAACAATGGTTAACTTCCTTTCTCTTTACAGACATTCTTGTCCTGTTAGAAAAAATACATCTTTACTCATTGCATTCTTAGTTTGCTATAAATTGTTTTTAGCTATCTTAGCTTTCTTGTTGTCTTCCTCTGAAGGTTTTCTTTAAGGGATGGTGCTAACACAGGACACCATGATAAGAATGAAAAGGGAAGTTTTATTTGACAGGACCCCATATGATAACTCTTAGCACCTAGATAGATATAGATGCAGTTAGAACATAAAATGCATGTTTTGTAACAAACAGAGTTCTACAAGTGTAGGATGTATGAATTTTGCAGTTCTGCTCTCCCTCTCATCTCTCTCTCCCACTTCCCATCATCAACATTCATGAACAAAAAATCTTCATTATGTAGGGACATATGTAGAGATGTAAAGATGCAACTACAGAAATTCACAGAAGCCATTAGAATTCATATGCCATCCTGGGTCATAAAAAACCAAGTTTGGTCCCACTCAGCACAAAGCCATCCTTAACCAGACAGGAGTCAGTGCACCCAAATATTGTAGAATATATCAGAATCCTGACTGTTTCAGACATCCCTGTATATTGTCTGTTGGTAAATATGAGCTTTTTTAATGACAACTTCTGTAGCTAAAAGCTTTAATATCATGTCTATAATTGCAGTTATCAATGTTTGTATTATAGACACCCATACATGTATACTGGTAATGTCCAGTCAGTAGTCTTATGTATTATTTTAAGAGACACAGAGTCTGTTTAGTCAACCAGATTGCCTTTTCCTCTGACTCCTCAGTCTCTGCTCCCTTACAATATTTACAGTTATGCTGTAGCTGGTGGGGTCACACTGGAGTCATGCTAGCTGGAAGTGAAGTGTACAGAGGGTCAGTTGGGCAGGCATTGTGGCTTCACCTCCCTATTTCACCCTTTCATAACGTTGTGGCATCATATCATGCTGAACAGCTATAAAGCAAACAGTTCATGAATCTGTTCTCACAAGTGCTGCTGTGTCTCTGCACCATAAAGGAAGCAAAAATATTGTATGTATCTGTCTCTATTTTAGCTGGTCAGACTGTCTGGAAACAGCTTTTCTCTTCATATGTACATACAGCAAGCACTTACCCACATTAGTTCCATGCACAGTTTCAAATAATCTGATTGAAAAAAGTATACTGAACAATTCAAGTGAAGTTTGAATTGTCATTTTAAGGCAGGAAGCCTCCTGTTTTCAGTAGTCTTTGTTCACGTTTCAGTGGTTAGTGTGCCAAGTGGTGTAGAGAAGAGGTGTGGATTCTTTTGGGACCATTTTTTGAGAGGAACGACACCACGTCATGCTACTTGAGGATACTGGGTATGACAAAAATTAGCTTGACTCATGGAAACAGCTATTTAAAAGCAGAACATCTAGTGGTACAAATCAGCAAGATTTGACTTCACTGGAGCTCTGCTAATTTACCCCTGTTGGAAATCTGGCTCTGACACTTTACAGAGTGAAAATTAAGCTAAGGAAGCAAAACAAATCTTATAAAATATTAGGAAATAAAACAGTTTGAGAATGCTATGTTCTCCCAGCCATGCAAAAGGGACGTTTATAGGTTATGGTTTCAATTTAATTTGTGATTATTTGATACACATTCACACATGTAGCATGTGTCATGGAGGATTTAAATGCCTATTCTGAGAAAAATTCCCAATATTTCTTTTTATATTATTTATGCTGTGATTATTCTCCAGTCTCTTTCAGCAAAAATTTCAATGAAGTTGGAACTTACAATTGATTTTTAGTGCACTAGTGCTTACAAGGTCTTCAACCATACAGAGAGAAAAATAAAAAAAAAAAAAAAAAGAAGACTTATGCTGAAGGTCAGACAGAAATTCAGGATAACTTAAACATTGTCCAGTTATTAGAGGGATTCTCTGCCTCATCTTTCAGTAAGGATAGTGAACAGGGAATAATTGAAGGATATCAGAGTAAGGATGAGGAGGGTTTAACAGAAACCTTCTGTTAACAGAAACCATAATTAAGGCAGATTCAAACTAAGACTATTCACTGGTGATACCAAGAATCCTGTGGTAATCCCCAACCCAAAATCCTGATCAATTGACACATGAAGCAGCAAGCTCAGAAGCACAACTTTTCACTGTGTGCAATGGTACAAATAAATTCTAAGTGGTAAAGAGAAAATGTAACATGAAGTGGAGCAAAGGCTTCACTTTCTAGTAAGCTGAGCAATCCAGGATGCAGAGAAGTGGCATAAAACACAACAGTTTTAGCACAAGTAACTTTTTGTTAAGAGAAACAATTTCATACTTAAGGAATGAGTCCTGATCTATCTATATTTTCATGAAGCAGTTCATAAAGTGTGCAGTTGAGAATTACTGTCTAAAATTTATAAACTGGAGAGTAATTAAATATTAATAACCTGAATGAAAACTGTATGTAAACCAAAAAACCAACATGTTTAAAAGGAAGTCACTCAGGTTGGGATGGGGTTATAGGAACTTAGGAAGAAGGTTTTGGACACATCCTGTTGCCAATATTTTTCAGTGACTTTGATGAAATAAACAGGTTTGCCTAAACAACAAGGGTGTTCCAAAGTATTGTCAACAATTAGGAAGCTCATGTAAGAACTGCTTTATTTATAAGCAGAATAATGAAAAATTATTCTTAATTTAAACAAAGTCATTTAAATACAAAAAAGATTTAGTGTTCTGGAGCTCAACAATTGGCAACAACAGAGAAACAGATATCCAGGTGTACTGTTAGACTGTAAAACAATTATGAGCCTCCAGTGTGAGAGAACCACAAGAAATCTGAGACAAGCCCAAGATGCACTGCAGATATATTTTCTTTACAGTCACTGAAGCATTCATATTATTGTATAAGATACTGCCAAGGTGGTTTGTACATGACATAAACGCTGATCATCCACTTTAAAATCAGATTTAGGTAATTTGGAACAGATCCAGAGAAGGATACAGAAATGACATGAGGGAAAGGAGTATAATCTTCTGAGAGCAGTCAAAGAATCACATCTTCTTTTCCTTCTCAAATAAAAGATCTCTGCATAAATACATATGGGAATATAAAAATAGAGTGTGAGTGATAAGCTTTAAACTTAAAATTGGTACAAGATCAAACAGATAACTGGTCATTCAAAATTTAACATGGTTAAAATCACCTTCTGATTTCAATCAATTCATTAGTGTTCAGGAAAATAGGGGAAAACCAAATTCAACTGTTTCATTATGGATCCCAGCAGTCTTAGGGACAATTCATGACAGAGTAGTGGCATTCTAGTGAAGTGTGAAAATTTTGGGTGTTGAACTTTGTCATCTTCCCTAAGAATGAAAAGAAGAATTTATCTATTTCTTTACTTAGTTGGGTCCATTTATGCTGTATATTTGCTGTATACAGTTAGCACCAAACACCTGAATTTTTATTTCTCATTTAATTTTGCTGCAGAGGATTTCTTCTCTCACCCTAAGAAACATCAGAAGTTGGTCCCAGATAGGCAGGGAATGCTGGGAAGCTGCAATGGTATTCTTGGTGGTGTTGAGAGATTTAGTGTGATTTCCTTGTGGTTACTTATGTCTAAACTGGTTAACTAATGCTTTTCCCAATTTCAGACATGCAAAACCCCCACAGCTTAATGAAACACTCCAATTCTTTCTGATATGTATGATGTTCCTCTTGCCAAGGGAAAATGTCCAGTGGTCCAAAAAGCTCTTTAGTCCTGTAGGGATATAGGCTGTTAGTCTTGGCAGGCACCCTGTGCCGCCTTCTCTCAGTGTTGAGCCTTGTCCCCTTTTATATATTGACTATCTTTAGATAGTCTGAGAATAGTGGAGGTGTTTTATGGCCTATGGTGGGGAGATATGCTTAGAGGACATGCTTTCTAAAAAAAAAATCTATTATAGTAAATATCTATTACAGTGGCAACCGTGGAGACTTGGACTCCATTTTCTATGTATCTCCATGGCAATTTCAGGCAAGAGTTTTACAGAAAGATTCTTCTTTTATAAACATCTTTTAGATACGTTCAATACATGAAGCCAAATCAAATGGAGACAGGCACTTCCTTCAGCTCTATTAGAGTTTCTATAGATTAAATTTTAGTCTCTCTTCAGGCAGTGCTTATGGTACTTTAAAGCCTATAAAAGAAATCTCTAAAAATTGATTAAGAGTCTAATTAAAGGTTGCTCCTATCAAATTATGTAGTCTGTAATTTTTATGAAATCAAATCTTTAACTCCTGTACTCTCTAGGAAAAGAAAGAAAAAGGGTCACAGTGGTTCGTATCAATAGAACTTTAGTGCAACTGCGAGCACAAAAGAAATGTTGAAGTAATATAGTTGGATTGAAAACACGTGGCAGTTTACAAACATGCCAGAAGTCCAGATGACTTTTGTTGTGAGTGAAATCTCACTTACAGCTTTCCCCATGGCAAAAATAAAAGTAACTCCCACAATAATAAACAAGTCTGAGTAAAAACAGTCAGACTAAATGAGTGGCAGTAACTTCCTGCTGCTCTTTCTCTTCCCATGCATTTGGTAGCAACAAGCCATTGTGCCAATCCAAGGTCCACCGAACACAATGGGAAGAACTGGTGAGTGCTGAGCCAGGCTCTGGATCCTGTCCCTCCCTATAAAATGAAGTGGCTCTTGCTAAAAAATAATAATTAAAATAAAAACTCACCCTCTGGGTACTCCTCCATTTTCACACATTGGGAAGATGCAGATGGACAAAAATTAACCTCAAGATCTTAGAGGAAGGAAATTTCATTAGACATGTGGAAGATCTGAAATCTCATGATTGCTTGTCACTCAGAAAGTGATCATACAGCAATGGAAGTAAAACAAACACAATGTGAACTAAATATAATGATAGATAGACCGTCAGCATGAGCTTTTATTTTATTTTAAAAAGGTTTTGGTTCAATAATCAATGCTATGGACATTGATCATATAACGAAAATATCAAAAAATTGAATTGCTATATACATTTTTATGTATGTCAGTGACTAAGAACATTCTGCCATTGTCTTGAGGTTGCTTGACTTGTTAATGAAACATGGAAAGAAAAAATTAGGGGATCACATTCTTCATTCAATCTGCTGATTTGAAAACTACTCAGATGTTGTCATGCTATCTGAAAAGCAATACCCATATTTTAAAGGGGGAAAAAAACACAGTAAAATTTCCTGGGGTTTCCATTAGCAGCATCCATGCATTCATTCAAGCCAGAAAATGACAGCAAATATCTACAAATATCAACTTGTAAGCTAGAATAAGTGAGGGGTGGGGGATTATATTTAAAAAGAGAGAGAGAGAGAGAGAGGTAGCTGATTTGTTTTTTTTTAATATCTGCTCCAAAATGTCAGCACTTCAAAGAAAAGGAGAGTCTTGACAGTTGATCAGGTGTGTTTTACACTTGCTTCCTTCAAATACTTGGAAAAAAATCAGGTCTCTAGCAATATTTTTAGGCATTGCACCAAAGTCCTTCAAGGCAAAGTTGCCACACCAATTATTTCTTTAAAAAATAAAATCTTCAAACCAGTCTCAGTATTTTAGGTGAGAGACTGTATATGGAAATGTAGGTTATTGAAATTCCGAGGTCAAGATTCTTGTTAAAAGCAAAAATTGTTATTTTTAGGCCGATTAAATAAATTCTTCAGTCACACTACATTGATATTGTTTAAACAATTTAAAAAACAGGTAAGCCACATCTGATATTTTTGCAGTTAAAGGTCATTACTGTTCTTAATTTAAAATATTTGATTTTAAAAAATCACACACCTTCAACCACTGCTCAGTTTAGGCATCAAGAATCACATTAAATGAATCAACACACTAGCAAGCAGCAATTTATGAATGACATAACATTAAGGATGTTCTCACACCTGTCTTTACATCAGTCTTTCTACTTGAATTAGGTTCCACAAGACTTTCAGGAAAAGATTGGTCCTAAAAGTGGCCAATTCAGAGCTGTTTAGAATATGTTTAAAAATCAATGTAGTAGGACATTTCAGCCTTCATAGAGAGCAGTGGAAGGATGATGTAACCTCTAAACTTCCACAGGCTAAATCAATGGCAGTGTTCTGGCTAGGAAAAGCAATTTTGTCTTAGTAAAAATGTCACCTTGTGGCTACAGAGCTGTTTTAGAAAACCACAGACTTTAAAAATAGTTGTGAGTTGCTAAGGCTTTTTTTTTTAAGGAGTGGTGGTCAGGGGGGAGGAAAGAAACAAAAACAAAAAAGAAAGAAGAAAAAGAAGAAGAAAAAAGGAGATGAAATAAAGGATCTTCCTAAGGAACACAACTCTCTGAGAAAATAAACTGCTTGGCATTAAAGCTAACTTTCTACAGATGTTCCTGTGTTTGTTTTCACCATTTCTAGTTTCTCTATGCTTGTTTGACTCTCCAGCCTGGGAGCTATGGCATTCCCCCGAAGAACACGCAGGTTCTAGTCCTATCATGTGCTCCTATTTATTTACTAGAAGCAGATCCCCATCAAAAGATGTAATAGTGTTGCAGTGCTGCAGCCCAGAAAGGCCTTTGACCTGATTCAGAGCATCCTCCTTGAGGAGGATTGATTTGAACCCATTGCTCCCACATCAGAGAAAAGCCATCTCTTTATTGCACACACTGTCAGGGAAAGGCTGAAGAGAACATCCTTGCTGGTCCAAAAGAAAATTGGTCTTGTTACATGAAACAAGCAGCTGTTACTCTGAGGAGGTAAAAAACCCAGCCCTATCAGGAAAAAAAAATAATTGCAGATTGGTTTACTTTTCTTATTTGTTTTGGTGCTAGACATTTGCTATGCTTCCTCCCGCACCCCCAACTAATTTCCTGTCAGGATTGTCAGCCAATGACTCACCTGCATTCCACAGATAAGTATCATCAGAATATCAGTGTGCAGCTCCTCTTTTCCATCTTTTGCTTTAATCACACAATGCAACCCCCACACTGACCCCATGAGTGCAGCAATATCCAAAGCACTAGACAAAAGCCAGGCCAGGTATCTCCCCCTTATGTCTGCAGTAACTGCCATAACAGAAGTTCTGAAATCAGATATTCTAAGTACCCTGTCTTCATGGATGACTCCTAGAGTTCAAGGCAAAGCAATTGTAAGTAGCCCTGAAGAAAACTATGTCCAGTCTCCCCAAAATGACAGGAACATGATGATTAGAGCAATTTATGAGAGTTCATCTTTGAAGAGCCAAACTGGCAAGCTCATGGGTCTGCCAGTAGTTTCTCATGCCTTGGGAGAAAGCCCCAGGGGTTCATTTTCTGACCAGCAATGTTGAAACTATTTCCTGCATATGGATGCAATGGATAGATATAAATTAGCAAAAGCAATTATGAGTTCCTTCTTTAACCTCAAAATCACTGGCAACCTTGCGATTTATCACTGGCAACCTTGTGATTCCAACGTTGCAGGACCATGTAAGCATGTATTACATATGTTACTAGTTCCTGCAGCTGGCTTCCTGTGTACCAGGTTATGGTGAATGCCTAAAATCCTTAATGATTATCATCAGAAATGACCATGCAAACACGAGCCTGACCGACAATTTATCTAATAAGCAAATCAAAAGTAAATGAGAAAAAGGGAAGAAAAGTGACCCAATGAAGAACCAACAATTTGTCATTTGGGATGCTTTATTAGGCAGTTTGACAAATTTCCTGCTGGTGAACTGATTAAATTTACATTTCTCTATTTTTAATCTTTAATTTATTTCATACTCAAATATGATTTTTAGCCATTAATCAATAAGGTTCATGATTAATGGCCGATGATTTCAGTATAAATAAGAGATTCTGTGATGCTGGGATTTATCTGGCTCCAGAGATTGCAGGATCGCTGTGAGTGCTCCTTCCTTAGTTACAATAAAGCAGAACTGGGAGGATTGATGAGATTCTGTGCCAGTGCTGTGCTAAAATGAAATGGGAAGAGCTATTAAGTATCTATGCAAGATAATTATGAAAAAGAAACCAAAGGGTTAACAAGACTATGCCTCCGATGTAAGTAATGTCAGAAAGATTAATGAGTCTCCGTGCTATGGATAAGTAGGGATTTACAGCATCTATACGATAAAAAGGAGCCAGGCTGATTAATGAAATGACCACCCACGGCTGTGCTGGGTGTGTGAAGGTGCAAGGGGAGCCTCTCCCTGTCCATGGCAGAGCCGAGCCGCGGGCAAAGGCGGGGCAGGGGCCGGAGGAGGTACCGGGGCTGTGAGCTCCAGCCCGGTCAGCAGCAGCGAAAGGGTTAACGAAACACCTCCATGCATTGAGATGCTAATTGTCAAATATTGTCTTACTTGGGGAAAGTAATTTGATTACTCGAAACTCCCAGTAAGGAGGCAAGCTTGTGTCCTTCCATCTGTCGGGCTCTGTGAAAGATGATGAATTGAGCTCCAAATTCACGTGTGATGAAGTCACTGTCATTCCCCGCCAGCCCAGCCCGCTGCCATGCCCACCGCGCAGAGGGTAGCACCGCATTTCAACTTTCCCTCGGAAACCCAGGATGCACAGTAACCTGTTACTTGCTGCTGCTTGCTTTTTTTTTTTTTCCTCCCTCCCCGTTTTCTGCCTCAGCGCTACAACTGAGTCATTCCGGTGCCCATGGCTCGTGGGTATTCAGGGCTCCCACCGCGCGCGGCTTCATTCCCCCCTGCAGCTGGCAGTGTTATTTTCGGCTAATGCAGATGTGGGGTTCGCTTGCCGGCGCTTTGTAGCCACTTGTCGGGAGCCGTTCGGAAAGCCTTAACTATGCATAAATCTGCAGAGTGAATGTTTTCTTTCATTCACTTGCTCCTATTATTTGATTTCTTGTAGGCCTCTGCAGCAGAAATGGAGAAAATAAGGTAAGTGAGACAGTTTATATATATCTCATTATAGAGAAGAAATGTTCTGTTGCACAATGCACAATACAGGCTCTTGGAAAATATTTTGCTTAATATGATCAGAGTAGCATACTGGATTGCATGATGATGCAAGGCAAGCTGTGCTTTAGAGACAAAAGAAAAGGAATGTAGTTCTTCTAGTAAAACTGTTTCCCAGGGATGTCAATTCAGAAAGGATGTTTTACTCACAAACATGTTTTATTGCTCGATGCAGAGCATATTTGATTATATAAATGTTGTAGCCACTTGTCCATTTACTGCAAGAGCTTGCCATTGCATTTAATGAGGAAAGTGGATCAATAATTCATGAAAAAGCTGAAGAAAATATAGGCTTGACTTCAAAGCATCTAATTACTGTGGTTTGTTTCAATACAGCAGTGTAACACTGGTGTTCGATTTTTGTTTTATATTGTATACCAGCCAGATAAATCTTGTCTCCTCTGTGTTTAAAATGTTGTCATACTGTACCAGTTTCTCAGCACATCTCTCTGCTTTAAGCAAAAGGAGATGGGTTTTATAACATAAGTTTTCCATCTCATGTCCTAGTGTAAGTCTGCTTTGGGGGATATTGTTTATGTGTATGTTGTTGAGAAAGAAAAAGAAAGAAGAAAGCATTCTATCCCTTTTTAATAAATAGATTAAAAATGAGTAAAGTCTTGTCTATTAACTCATATTATCAAAGTGATAGGTACGAGCTGAACTTTTTACTACCCTTTCAATACTTTGTGGAACTTGTTTTCTTAACCAAAGCCATTGGCCATGATCTTATTTGGTTTTACTGAACAAACCCAAATTCCTTCTCTGAACCTGGTAACTCTGGTTAGTGACAACTGTTGTCTAATAATAACTTTTTAGATTTCTTCAGTTTGGAATGGCTATCCTGAGTTATTAGAAATGTAGAAAACTTCTAGAATTCTAGAAGTACCTGGGGGAAATGTGGCAAATGCAAATGAACAGAAATTTGACCAAGTGTTCAATGAATTCTGGGCTGGAAACAGAATCCTCTTTTTTCTTTTGAGGAGGAGGAGGAAGTTAGGTCTCTTACAGTGGACTTCAAGCTGCATGTCCAAAAGTTTCTAACGGAATGTATTTTTAAAGCACTTCAGTTGAATATTTTTTCTAATGTCTCATCCCAATGAAAGTACTATAACTTTTGGGCTGAAAGAAAAGCACTGTGCAATATATTATGGATTTGCATTTCTATACGCACTATAATGTTACAACTGTGAGTTTTTCCTGAGTAATGCCCAAGAAAGTGCCTCAGCACATGGATCTGTGTAAAAATTCCAAAACAAGATCACCTATGGTATATGCACATGTCACAAATTGCTCTCTTAGAAGATGCAAGCAAATACATATTTATGTGTTTGCTTGGTAAGCATGTGTGCACAAATGCAAAACAATATTTGTAATACCGTCCTGAGTGTACCTTGGCCTCTGCTTTTAATAGATAGGCTCTTGCCACATTTGCAATAACAGGCTGCAGAGCCCAGGAGAACAAGTGGAATGTATTGAAAAAAATAAGAAAGAATTTGCTATGACAAGAACAAACATCCATTTTTCTAGCACTGTAATTTTGCAGCTGTCAGGCACACAGCAGTCCTCACCTCAGTACTCCTTGAGTACTAAATAGATGGAAAACCCCATACTGTCCCACTGAAGGAAGCAAAAGTTTAGCTAGTAACTCCAAGAAGAGAAGGGTCAGGCTCTCTCAGGAATTTGTTAAAAAAATTTCTGTTAATAGTTGCAACTGTGCAAAAGTTGATTCCAACAGACATTTGTCCCCATCACCCAAGTAGGTGCAAGGCCAGTGCAAGGGCTCCCTGTGCTCCTGAGTGGGCTGGGGGTGCTCCAGCAGGACCCAGTACAGAAGCTGTGCTGCCCCATCCCAAACTTTTCCAGGGTCCTTGTCTATAGTCATTCTCTTGGATGCAAACAGAAAGAATCCTCAGCACTAAGAAAAATGTCTGGAGTCATTATTTGAAATAGTTGGTCAACTCACAGCTATGAGAGAATTTGATTTTTTTCTGGATTTATCCAAGTCTGGCACACAGGTAAAAAACAAATTACCCTGTGTTTTAACCACAGCACCTTCAGAGAGATCATGAAGAGAGGTAACCTGGCACTAGGAGAAGAAAGACAGAAAAAAGTGGATAATAGCGGGCTGGGAGGAAAGAGGTATTTTTTTGTTACATGTAGAAACCAGTGTCACATCAATGGAAAAGCTATTCCTATGTGACTCTTGAATTTATTCTGCCCTATCTCCTGTGCCCAGCTCCTTCCCCACTCTATTTTTGCTAACAGTTGAGAATATGCCATCCCATATCACCTGGGGTGGTGTTGGCCCAAGAACTAGAGGGTGAGCCCACATCAGCTGTGGAGTGGCAAGCACAGAGGGTACGAGGCTCCTGCAAAAGAGCGAGGAGAGAGGGAGTCTGGAATGAGCAAAAAGGCAACAAACCAAAGCCTTGTAAGAGAAACAGGAGAAGAGGAGCAAGGTGGATAACAAGATGCTGAAGCTGGGTTTAAAAACCTGAGGGTTAGAGAAACATGGGTTTGCATTCCACACTTAAAGAAAAGGAAGTCTTTTAAATGTGAAGAATAGGTACATAGAATCACACTTTTCAGAGGAGCTGCTGTCAGTCCTTGAGAGCCCACAGAGTCAAACATTTTCAGAAGGCAGCTTTGGAAGTCTTTGTGGGAGCTTTGAACATTCTGCAGCCCAGGAGAATGGGGATGTGTCTGAGACATTCCCAAGGACTGGGGTGGTCAGGCCCATTTAGAGAGAGGGGCAAATGCATGAGTCTCAAAAATTATCCACTGGTGACCCATGCTTCACTCAGCCATAAAATTCACTGAGCCAGGGCAGCCTAAGCAATAGTGCAGCAAACTAATACACCTTTTGGTGTTACATTCCTTCACTGAGAATCCAGCCAGAAAGATGCAATTCATCTCACGTAATGCAGTAATAACTCCCCTTGCAGATTGAGGAGCTGCTGTGACCTTCAGTGTCACATGCTGTCCTTTTCAGCAGGGACTTGCCATGACAGCATTATGTGTGGAAGGAGCAGTAGGAAGCAGAAGTGGGAGGTTATCAGTATTTACCTTGTCACAGAGACGACTTCCTCTAGAAGTGGAAGCATGCTATTTTGTGCTAAAACTTTGACTAGAAGAACCAGCTACTGCAATGAAGTCTTCTCACTGTGAATGACTCTTAGCACTACATAGTGTTTATTGCATCTTGAGGTACCAATAGATTAGGCAGAAGTAAGTCTAACTATTAATCACAAACCTCTTGAGGATCTGCACTTATGTAGGTTGGCTGTGTATGGTTATACAGTCACTTTAAACAGTAATTATTTCTGACTCTAACCTTTTAAATACAGTTTTTTTGGATCTGGTTCTTTTTCACATCTATAAACAGGGATTGAAAATCTTAGTTGATTAAAATGAATTTCAAATATACCTATACTATCTTATTTTGACTCAGCAGTGTGCTATCTTTGGTGCATATATGCAAGAGAAGCAAATGCCTTCCAAGTCTGAGGTTTGTAGATCTGTGTGGCTCGCATACAAAATTATGAGTACTTTGGAAACTGCTCCTTTAAGTCAGATAGAATCCATGGCATGGCTAGATGTGCAAATGAAAGACCAGTTTCACTGCTACTCCAGTAGAAAGTCCTGGCAGATTTTTCTTTCCTTCTATTTTATCTTACTTGAAATGCAGGTTATAATATTCAACCTTTCAAGTGAAGATGATGTAAGGTTTGGCAGAAGAGACGTCTAGATACATTTTGTACACAAATATTGACCAGATTCTCAGGTTTCCTTACGCTGGAGAGTATCTCACTCCAGAGAAAATGCCACTTAAGGAGACAGATATTGTTCAATAAATGCTTTTTCTTTTTTTAAATACACTCCAAAAATTTCAGTGACAATTCAGAAACTCTATAAATCAATATTCTTAATTCTAAGCTTTCAAGATCCACAATAGGCTTAACTGTGTATCTAAAAGTAAACAAAACAGAACACATCACCACCATCATTAACTACCAGGCTCACAGTGTATGTAAGGAATTTGACTTTCTGTTTTGCAGTGTAATAGTGGTATTTCCCAATGGAGGATTACTTTATTTTGGCATCATCAGTAGGGGCACTTTACTAGTCATCTAGGTACCTCTGATAAAAGTGACCTATGTCTCAAGGAACCTGCGAGGCAACTTCTTGATTTCACTGTAGTCCTGGTCTCAGAACATATGAAAGTGCGGTGATTCGTTTTGCACACACAGCTGGTAGTAAGTCAGCGGCTTGATCCAAGTCTCTTGAATTCTCAGACTTGGACTGTTCTCAGGCATGTTTGAGTTCATCTGTGGTAAGAAAGAATATCGGTTTCCTCAAAAGGACCATCAGAGGCACATGCACTTCTAGCCATAGTACACTGAAAATTTGAATACCTTCCTAAATGCCCACCTGATCATGCTGCCTTCCTTGTACTTGGTATAAATATAGCCCTCTTCATATGCTAATGAACACACTGCAATTTCCTGCCATCCCCACCTTATTCCTCTCTCAGCCTGTATCTACACTAATTTTACCATATACTTGAACACATGGGGAGGATTTTTTTCCCCAAAAAGTTAACCAGCAGACATGGTTTACTTTACCCTAGGTCTGCTCTTCACATTCACAGCAGATATGCTGGGAGCCACTGCCTCATACAGAAGCAAAATGCCACAGGACAGCAGCAGGGCTATGCAAAAAGCAGCTCCACCATCTGCTCAGCAGTGTCTTCAGGCTCTAGTTGGTGCTGGGATGTGAAACCCCAGCTGAGGACACAGGCAAAAAGATGGAACAGAGCAAGCTCTGAAGAAATAGAGCATAGGGAAATGCTAGTGTGAAAGGGCCATGAGTTTGGGGTCATTGGAGGTTATGGTAAAAGTCACTGAGCTGGGTGAATTTGGAGACCATTTTGAAAGAGAGAAGAAAAGGAAAAGAATAAGAGAGCTGCCTAATGTTTATTCAAACAAGTAAAACAGGTTTTCATTTGTTCTCTGTTTTGCAAGCTGTTTTCATCTGCCAGGCAGTCCCAGCAGCACTGACAGCCCTGCAGTGCTGTTTTCAGCACATCTGGTTTGTTCATGCTGCCATCCAAGGTGTGAGTGCAGCTAAACCACACATCTCTCTCTCTCTCCCTCCCCAAGACTACAGTCAGCTTTAAATTTGGTGGTTGTCAAACACAGCAATGGGAGCAATGGAGACATACGGATATATTCACAGCCTGCAGGGGAACTGTATCCCTGGAACGGGGATCAGTTGAGGCACAGAGCCATGTTGAGCTACCTACAGTAGCACCTCAGGGAGTTTTGTTAAGGCTGTCAGGGGTGCAGTATGCTTCTGCAGCCCATCACACTTAATTTCCACTATTATTATTACCTATGCTGGTCAGTCAAACCAGCACTGCTTCAGCTGAGGCAGGAGGGTTACTGCTATGCTGTCCTACAACCCTGTGCCCTGAACCGCTGTATGCTGCTTGGAAGACTGATCTAAAAGGTAGTGATATCAGTATGAAAGGAACCATCTCCAGTCACAAGTAAGTTGATGTAAAAAGTGTTGTGCTACAGTGTCTTTTAGTTCTAGATAAATATTGAGTGGAGTAAAAGCATTGAGGAAACAAAAAACACAACAGGAACAAAGGGCAGAACAGATTCAAGTTGAATGAAACCAGGTATAGCTGTGTAAAGTGGCCTGCAGGGACAAGTGGGTGATGAGCAAACATCTGAAGAGACCAAGGAAGTGGGTAGGAGGAGATGAGCCATGCCATCAACCAGGAGCTGCAGTGAGTCACGGGGAAGAGGCTGGACCTAGGCGACACTGAGCTTACAAATAATGTTCTGCCTACCCCTTTCTTGCAAGGCAAAATGCATCTCTGAGCAATACCATGAGCTCCTCAGGAAAAAACAAAGGGGGGATGGGGAAAGAGAGAGATAAAAAAGAGGCATTTTGTACAAACAAGTAAGAAAAATAAGAAGTCCAAAAGTCTATTTCTCATGATGTTTGTGATTAGTTCGAAACTTTGTACCACAGGGAGTAGAGCTTACAGAACAGTTTCTCTTTTTTGTTGTTGTTGAGTTCTCCCCCTCCCTCCCCCAAAGACACAATACTCCATGATGCTAAGAAAATTCAAAGGTGGGAAAATTGGATGCACCTCCTTTATTACTAGCAGTGAGTAGGCTTCAGTTTATGTAAGCACTTTGACCAAAGCTATTGGGGGATATGTGCTGAACACTGAAAGCAGCAACTAACAAAGCAAACAGTGACATCGACTGCAGCAGTAACAAAACAATCTTATAAAGCGAAGAGTATAAGAAGTTCCACGCTACAAACTCCAGATGGTTCAAGGGCAGTACAGTTTGTGAACCACACTTGAGTGTGTTCTGTGGTGAAATCAAGTAGAATTTGAATGTTTGCTGCTGCTACAGCTCACAGAGTGATGAAAGAAAGGAGATAACTTGTCTTCAACATTTTATTACAGGCTTTTGCAATTTCCAGCTCTGCTGCTGCTGGCATGGCTTAGGCAATTTAATTTACCAATCAATTCTTGATTTACACACAAGTGACATTAGAATGCATTCAAATAAAAACTCTGTATCACCACATTTGATTCAGTGTTCTTCAAAAATCAAAAGCATCCAAAGTATATAAAAACTAGTAAGATTTTCACATTAAAAATTGAAAAGGCTGAATTGTCTGAATGTTTTTATGATGACCTGAAGCCAGCTTAGCATGAAGTACAATGTGCTGGAAAATAGGCAGAAGATAGTAAGCTATGATCCTGCTTTTTGGATTTTGGTAATATGAGGGTCATATAATTTACAGAGCCCTCCAGGAAGATAGCAGGACCATAAGTGCCTGTATCATAGAATATTCTGAGTTGGATCCAAGTCCAGCTCCTAAGTGAATGGCCCCTCCAGGGGCTGAACCCACAACCTTGGCATTATTAGCACCAGGCTCTAACTCTAATCAACTAAGCTGTGTCCTGGGGCCTCAGTAGCTCCTTGATGTGAGTGGTCATCCTACTGTTCATGTGAACTCTTCCTGGAGCAAAAAGATCCACCTCACTGAACAGTACACAGCCACTGCTTTTTTCTTGGTTTGTAGTAATGTTTATGCTGGGATAAAAGGAAGAGCCTTCATGTCATATGGAGTTATACTGCCTCTTAAAGTGTGCCTTTCTTCATATATGCATCTGAAAATCATTGAAAAATCAAGCTGTCATCCTGAACTTGCCCAGCTGTCACTGTGTCAGCAAAACTATAGCTGAGAAGTTGCAGGCAGGAGAGCATACATACATGTGGCAGACTTGCATCTAGGAGCGCAAATAGTATTTGAGAAGGATGTTGTTGGCAAAGCAGTGGTTGACTGACTCATATGATGTACTAGGAGTGTACTCATATGACTACACAAATGCCATTTCAGCTGCTCAGAGCAAAATGCAAATTTCTACCACCTCACCTTGATTTTTTCCCATCTTTAAAAAATGAGAAGAAAAGAGGAGCTTCAAACTTCTTCTGGAAACCACTGAGCTCTTCAGAGAGTCCCTGCTGTTCTACAAAGACCCTCGTGTTCACAGGAAACTTTCATGAGTCACCAGTTCCAAATTGCTGCCCTCTGTTCAACAAGACCAGTTGCACATCCATATCAGAGCAAAGGGCCCTTAACTTTGAAGTTTCCATATAAATCAGGTCAAACAAATGAGCTCATTTTATGTTTCTGTTACCTCTAAGTACCATTTAGGCAAAAGGATGGGTTTAAGGGACTGCTCTATTTTTAAGGCATTCCAAGAGCTATACTGGAATTCCTAGCATTGAATAGCAACTTAATCTTTTCCCTAGACATCCCCCCAAGAGCTCATTCTTGCAACAGGCAATTTGAAGAGATAAGCAATCAGCACTCCTCTTTTCTGTGCCTTCCTGTTTAAAAATTGTTAAATCTTTCTGCTGTTATTTAACTCAGGAATCCTGCCTTAACCAAGGTATTGAACAAATTAACACAGTATTCAATGCTTCAGCTGTAGAGAGTAGTGTACTGATAAAAAAAGAGATTGTCTATATATCTATATAATTGCTCTTACAGCCAAGAAGGTGTAGGTGCTTTAAATTAGATTTAAGTAGCGCTAAATGCATGGCACATAACTTTGTAACTCCTGGGTCACTTGTCCTTTGAGATATTACTTCCTCATATTATGAATCCTATCTCTGTCCTGTAAAAAGGAAGTAGTATTTCCAGGGAGTTAATCAGAAACAGTCCAGACCAATGTGTACCAAGTACATTCCAAGAATTAAAGCAGATTCACAAATGGCTGAAAAGAATATTTTGCAGCTCTGCCCAATATTCTAAACAATTCACTGGGGAACTAGTAACAAGGTACATTCACAGATAGAGACACATCCTTAATGATGAGGCAAGTGCTGCTTTCTATAGGGAAATAAAGATTTTTTTAGACTGCATACAAACTACCTACAGCACTAAAACAGTTCTGTTAGAATTCAAAGCATATTGTATACTTATTTTTGACTCTCAGCTTCTGAATAGCAATGATGCTTTTATTTGTATTTGCATTCTGAGTTAGATTAATAAGAGATCACCAAATAAAGAGGGTAAAATTGAGTCAAATACTCTGAAGACTGGATAAAACAAGAAACACAGCGAACTAGCCCAAAGCAGTGCAAGTAGAGTGAAGCAAGACAGAACAGCAATAATATTTAAGTAATTACTTGGAAAATAATAGCATAGATCAACACACAGAAAATTTTGATTGTCCCAGTCACAAAAACAGAGCAAGAAGTTTTTACACAAGCCCAAATGGGCCTTCAGTCCTACTCCTTTCCAGTGCTGAATTCATAGACAGGCTGTTGCTAAAAGGGGTGTATGACTGGCCTGGTTCATTTTTGTCCAAATCTGCACAGCAGCTGACCCCTGTACCCCCACTGCCACTTTCCTATAGCCTTGCAAACATGGCATTGGACAGAGCCACGCGGGGATGGAAACACCTGGTTTCTGAGCCCACATCAGCAGCACAACCTGACAGGTCTGAACCTCAGCAGTTCCACTTTGTTTCTGAGCCCTCATATACTTTTAGGAAAAACAAAATTCCCTAGCTTATCCCTTTCCTTACTGTAACCAATGCCACCAAGCACAATGGGCATGAGAGGCAGGCTTCCAAGTAGAGTTTCAGCCCACATTTCAAAATATAGTCTAGAATATCCCAATTGAAGCAAGTCTTTTTTCTGCAGCCCCCATATATCTGACAAGCTTGCAGAGGTGCCCAAATAAAGAGGGCTGGTGGAAGTAATCTGAAGCATGGAATTTTCTATTTTCTCACTTGTGAAATGACAATTCCTACCTTGTCTACAAAAGAGGTTTACTATTAGGATTGGAAGAGCCAATATATAAGAATGTATTTTTTAATTGATATGAAGTTTCCAATATGCTTTGAAAATGTCAATATAATAATATGAAAGGCTTAATTTTCAGGACTTC
>JAOXXN010000065.1:52778641-52793195 GCA_026770055.1 Myrmophylax atrothorax | reverse complement strand
GAAGTATTGTTTGGACTCTAAGTTCTGCAATCTAAACTACATTCTTGATATGAATCTCCCATATTTAGGTGCTCTGATTGTTCAAAGGACTCTCCAGCTGGGTAGCAAGACTATTTGAGTGCTAATACAGTGATTGTAAAGAATGGGACATCAGTTCCCATTTTAGAACATAAATCTTGGCAAGTTTGAATGAAATGTATTCAAATGGGAACAAATGGACATTTTAAGCATGTAATTTAAAACAAAACATTCAGCACTTACATGAATAAGCTCAGCAACTGCAGCTCCCCTAGCCCAGCATCTAAGAGCCTGTGGGTGACAGTTCCAAGCCCACAGCCATCAAGTAGCACGAGAGCACCTGGCCATGGGGTTCAGAAACAGCAACCCTGCACTGCAGGTCCCCTTGCTGTAATTGCAGCTTTCACCTAAGGCACTCACCTTCCTTCCTTCCTTATCTATGGCTCCCAGAAAGGCAACTCCAGCTTCTTATGGTTTTCAGAGGGAAAACATCCCAGCTCTGCATCTGTTTAAGTATCAGGCTTGGGTACATTGTACATATGTCCATGTGCTTGTAGGCACATCCATTTCAAACTACCATGGAGTCTTTCTAAAATACACTTTGAAAGTTCTTCCTAAAAATCATGCTAAGGCAGAGCTGCTTACACTCCGCAATACTGGCAGAAAGCCTTATGTTTCTAACTGAGGGAATAAAAAAGTTTGAAAAAAAATCCGTATGGGGTGGAAAAAAGTGACTTGCAGATCAGGCTGCTTTTCCTCAGAAGCGAGCACCTTGTGGCATTTTGCTCTAGCAGAGAAGGTGTCATGAATCAAATTAAAAAGGTATCAAAGGAGACAAGACTGGAATGAGAATGAATAAATGCTGCAGCTGCACTGGGAAGAGCTATAAAGCACACAGCTGGGAGAATTACTGTCTTCTGACCATTCCTGCAGTAAACCAGTGATGATAATAAAGCATGAGAACAAAACTGGATTGTCTACTGCCTGCTACAGATATGCCTTCTCCTTAATCATGCATAGTTATTTTGAGTTCAGTGAAGAAATTTTACATTAACTAAAAAAGTTAATGTAAACCTTTCACTATGCAAAAACTATTAAAGGCACTGAAAAGACAACCATACAGTGGATTTTTTTCAGGTTAGCATTCCAGTAGTGCTGCCATCAATGTATGGATAGTTGGATCCCAGCAACCATGTCTGTTATGCAGCAGGGGGACCAACTGCCCTGAGGTCCCATGATAAGAAAGTTGCCACCCTCCCTTTGGTAGGAGAAAAGATCCATAAGCCTGGCAGAAAATATTAAGAATGTCAGTGGAGACAACAAGAAGCAAGCTAAACACCAGACAAGGTCTTGTGGAAGGTTGAATCTGCTGAATTATTCATAGGTTGAGCATGTCCTCTTGGAGTGGGAAAGGCTGAGAGTTGGGGTTATTTAGTCTGGAGAAGAGAAGGTTCCAGGGAGACCTTATTACAGCTTTGCAGTAACTAAAGCAGGCTTATGAAAAAGATGAGGACAGACTGTTTAGTAGGTCTTGTTGGGAGAGGATGAGGGGTAATGGTTTTAAACTAAATAAGGGTAGATTTAGGCTAAATAAATAAGCAGATAAATAAAGAAATTGTTCCTTATAGGAAGGGTTTCATTTTCTTTGGTTTTCTTTTACAATTTGGTTGGTTAAACACTGGCAGAGGTTGCCCAGAGAGGTGGCAGATGTCCCATCCCTGGAAATATTCAAGGTCAGGCTGGACAGGGCTCTGAACAACCTGACCTAGTTGAAGGTGTCCCTGCTTGTTGGTTGGACTAGATGACCCTTAAAGGTCTCTTCACACCCAATTTTTTCCAAGATTCAATGTCTACAAATAAGGTTAAGCAAGAATTAGTCCACTAAAACTTTACACTAGAAATTGAAGGGCAGCTCTGAAAGTCTGAAATTCTCTAACACATTAATGCTTTGCTATCAAATCCTCTCCTCACTTCACCAGTTTTCACTAATGATTTTCCTAACAGTTGAAAATTTTGTGGGATGGATGGTTTTGCTTTCCTTTAAATAGAATATTCTCTCTTGGTCTGCAATCTGGTCAGATTTAATTCTGCTTTTGGTAATAGCCTGCGACCAGACAATACAGGAGAGGAAAGGTAATACAGACTGCTTAGAGAGGTTATGAAATTTCCATCCTTGAAAATATTCAGGATTTGACTGGACAAGGCCCTAAACATCCTGGTCTGACTGAATCTGCTTTGAACAAGAGATTTGACCACATGACCTTCAGAAGCACATTCTTGCCTGATTTTTTCTATGATTCTACATATTCCCAGTCTAGGTCCTTTATACACTGGAATTCCCATTGGAGGGACTGGAGTTTAGAGGGAAATATCTGTATCAACTGCAGATGTATTTAATTTCAGTATTTTATTCTTTTGCATGGTTCAGTTTAAGAACAGAAGTATTTGCATTTTCACCCCTATGACAAATGCCATCAAGCAGAGTAATTTCTGATAAACATTGAGCTCAATCATTTGTAATCATATGGTTTTACAACTCTATTTCATTTAAAGGAAAGCATTTACCAGAAACAGGTAAAGTGTTTCTATGCAGAAATTACTGTGGCAGGTTCCTTTTTTTCCTTTAGTTTTAAGTTGTGGACAGAAATAGGCACACATGAACATACACACACATTGACACTTCTGTGTAGATATACACATCCTACTTGTGCTTGTAGCCATGGTCAGTTAGGTGACTGATTCCAAGTCTGCACATGGCAATGTTAGATTTCTGTGTATCCTTATGCTCACATATGAAACATGGTGTGCAGTTTTACTTGATGAAGTTCCTCCTCACCAGTGTAGAGATGAAAAGCCACAAATCTGACACTGACAATGTAACCAGAACCCTATTGAAATCAATGCAATGTAAGAACATGGCTGAAAGCCATACTATAAACCTGGTAAGCAAATACTAAAACACCTATAGAAAAGTTTTAATCACTCAACACGTCAGAATAAGGGTTGCTTAACAAAAGCAATTACACAAAGTTGTGACACAATTGAAGGCAGGCTGTTTGGATGTGTTCTGGCAGGACTCAATACTCAGTACTTCTATTGCACTCTACACTGAGCATCCCAGTAACTGAAGAGATTTGCAGGGAGAGCAGATCACTTTTTGGCCAGTGGTTTGCTGGCCAAAACCACTGCCCAGTGATTGTTCAGAGTAGATTCAAAGCATAAAGTAGTGGTAAAGTCAGATGGGCAGCTCTTTCCCAAAGCAGAAGGTTTTGGCAAACAATGAACTTTCCAGGCTGCAACAAAGTGTTCATAACTGGGATGGAGAGAATAAAAGAAAAGAATGGTCTCAGAGAGATCAGAAAAAATTTTCAAGGATTGCAGGCAACCAAAAGGAGGTGGGAGAGTGCATGTACATGTTATTTTCATAGAATAATTTTAGTTCTAAAAGACCCTTAAGATTGAGGCCAATTGTAAACCCAGTGCTGTCAATTCCACCACTAAACCATGTCCCCAAGCACCACCATCTACACCTGTTCTAAATACCTCCAGCAACGGTGACTCAACTGCTTCCCCGGGCAGGCAGTTCCAATGCTTGACACATCTTTCATCTATCTAATACTAAATAAAGGTTAATAAATTTATAAATATTTAGAAAAGTATTTATTAATATTTTCTGGATCCAATACCTGTCTGTTGAGGAAAGATGTCAAGAGACTTCCCCAACAACTGCAGCTGTGGGAAAGAAGGTGCTCGAGATAACTAGATGGAGTATGGGAGTCAGCGTTTATCCAGGATAATGGGATATATTATCTGACTCAGTTTGAGGGCTGTTATCTCATCTGGAGACTAGATCTGAGGGGCTTTAAAGAAAACAGCAAGGAACAGAGAAGAAAACATGATAAGAACAATCTTGGAGCCTCAGAGGGAAGGCTGCTCCAGTCAGATGGTTTGGAGAGCAATGTACTTACTGCCTGTCCCTCCACTCCAACCAAGGATGAGAAACAGTCACAATGGTAAATGTCCAAGAAGCTTCTGAAAGTTAGAAATTCCCCTAGCCCTGCCTACAGCAGTGCCTCACAAGAACCCTCCTTTCCCATCAGTAACATCACCATCTCTCCCAGTCCATTCCCATAATGGGTCCCTGTGCCTAAGCATCCTCAGCATGCACTTACATGGGAGAAGAAAAAAAATTCCCTTTGAGAGTCTATGCCCAAGGGAAAGCAATTTTCCAGCTGTGAGAAAACCATTGCTGCTGTTCCTGAAGAGCCAGGTAAGCCAGGCCCCACATTCGCCATGAACATGCAGAAGACCTTTCTCAGAGACTAAATGGGACAGAGTTGTGGAAGTCACTTGTATAAAACACATCAGGGTGCACATCTTAGCCCATTATGCACCACTACATACTTGCTGAAATGACAGTTTGTACTGACTTGTATGGAACAAATTTTCTTGAACCCAATTACTCAACAGGAAGCACAGAGCATAATTAATGTTCATGTGGAACTCCATTTTAACTTAGGTGATCTACTACTTCAGAATAACGTGGTTACCCCTTGATTAATTTTTGCTCTTTCATTTATGAAAGTGGAGAGTCTGAATTTTCTTCAATTAGTTAAATAAACATCAAACACTTCTAAACACCAAACCTGAAAATGTCTAAATGGTGCAGTAATAGGTGTGCTGTAAATACTTAGATTAGCTACAGCTCAGAGCAAGGGAGAAAATTAACTGATGTGTGACACGCTGTTGTATAAAATTATTTTTTGCTTGAAACTGAACAGTAGCATTTATCATATTAACACAGACACCTTTTCCAATCATCCCTGTTAGCACTCCTGAGGCACTGCCATTACTACTGGTAAATAGATGACAGTCATGTTTTATGAAAGGATGTAAATGGTGTTTCAGGCACAGTTTTTAGGTATCTGATACTGAAAAATAAAATAACTATTAAAAACAAACAAAGAAAAACACTACCAAGCTGTACACACCTACCCAGTACAGAACAGATTATTTGTATTACATGGTGTTTCTTGAAGTTCAAGCATCCCTCAGAACCCATTTCTTGAATTCCATCACCCTGATGTACAGGCAAGAACCATGCCAAGACAGGGCAATAAAGCAGCCTGTGCAAAGTGGAAAATTATTAAAAATGATGAACTGGATGCACTGTCCAATCAATAGGTCTTCCAGTATAGTGTAATCAGCTTGTCCCTCACTGTGGTTTCTTACCCTCTCCTCACTATAAGTTTTTCATATGAAGTTCAGTTTATGAGAAGCACCTATTTGGAACGCCAAAGGCTTAAATCTCTTCCTAAAAAGATCTTAGACTAACCTATACTGATTCAGTATTGTGAGGAAATCTTAAAAATCCCTGCTCAAGATCCCCGAATCCCAGAGAGCATATTTCAGGCTGATTTGGAGAAGTAAGTCTTTAGCTTGAATTTTGTTTAATGAAGATTCTTTTTCACTCTTTAACCCCACAAAAATGCTATTTCCACAACATGCAAAGCTGAAGAAGTTCATTCTGCAAACACCTCAGAACTGGGCTCAGCCTACAAGAGGTAAGGTTACTTGGGTGTAGCACTATTAAATTGCCTGCCAAATGATTGAGTGGGCTATGAAAAACAAACCTTAATGAAGACCAGAGAGCAACCTGAAAAAAAAAATCACTGCCACCAATGGGAAGGAGAGTTGTGTGACTGAGTCCTGCTCGGAGCAAACAAGTACAGCTTTCCACTGTCAGAAGTTTGAACCTGCCCTGGAGGACTTCACTTGACCAGCAAAGGCAGAGAACTTAACACTAGCAAAGAAGGTCACAACATCAAAAATCTATTTGAGATTATTTTGTGCAGCTCATGAGAATACATGAGAAGATCAAAGGTTTTCCTTAGGACTGGAAGGGATTAAATCACACAGAAAGTATCAGCAAGGTACAAAAAGAAAGCAAAACTAAATCTCAGAGACTTCCAAGCCAAGATGTACTACTTGAATGAAAAATGCTACAAACAATAACAAAATACAAATCTTGCGGTGATTTGAGATTTACAGCACACGTGTTTCTGTCACAGAGCAGGCTTCTTCCATGGAACCAAACCACCATAGCTTAAGTCAAGTCATGGATTCTTTTCTGCTGGGGGAATGTGCAGACTTTTTATGCAGGAAACATGTTATTGTTACAGAGAAATTATTTCTATTGAAACATTTTTAATTTCACAGCCACCTCCCCAGGTCTTGCTTGCCGAGCATGGCAAAACCATGGACACCTGGGACACGAGGCACTCCATCACGGCATAGAGAGTTTGGGGGCAGGAGTATCTTAGCTCTGACACTGGGCTTTGAGCCTGGGTCTCTTTGGCTCAGTGCTCTTTTCTTTACTGGGAGAAATTATGTATTTAAAAACCTCATTGGATTGTTACTGTAGTAATAAAGACTCTCCAGTACATGAACACACCGTTCCTTTTGGCGAACACAGAGAGCAGGGTGCCAACAGCAGCAATCAGCAAGTCCTGTTACAAAAACACCAAAATAACCGTTCAATCTTTACTAAAATTATGAAACTGCTTTAGTGAGCAAAAACATCCAGAGTTGAAATAGAAGAGATGGGGTTTTGAGATAGAGCAAAAGTGCTCTTTGCCTCAAGTAACTGTTGGTCAGGCCCTTCCACCAATGCCCTGTCCTGACCTCCTCAGTCCTCTCTAATCTCATCCCTGAGGTGTTAGGTTGCCCTTGCAGGTTTTCCTTTCATTTCTCTCAGTTGGATTTCTGCAACTGCTTTCTCTTGGAGCCAAATCTCACAGAGATTGATATGTGTATGTAACTGACTTAAGCCAACACCAGCAGAAGGACAAGGGAAAAGAAAAAGTCAATCTTCAAATTCACCAAACATCTCAACTAATAGGAGATTCCTTCTTAAACCCCACTCATTCTCAAGTAATATTTCTGACTAACTCCTCTCTCCCACACCTCTATCTTGTCCTTCATAAGTAGACAAAAGTTATGAGGGAGTAGAGAGACAGATAAATGCTTTAAGTTACAGGGCAGCACAGGTATAAAAACAAATGTGCACAAAATGAGGAATACATTTAGTCTTGCAGTTGAAAGACTATTTGTAACCATAAAAATGGAGCTAAATACTAAAACTAAATTAATTTTAAGAAAAATCTTGATGAGTTTATTAAATAGATTATAGAACACAATAGGGAGCACATCCCTGTGGTCCAAGGTACTTATTTCAGTCTTGCATTACCGTAAAATTTGTGATACTTTCTTTAACTGTTTTCTTCAGGCCTTGTTTGCTGTTTAGATTATCTGTGAGATTTGATTACGTGAGAAGCTGAAGGAAGAGAAACAGGGATATAAAATGCAGTGACCAAACAGCATTGGAGGGCAGATAATCTAGCCCAGAGGGAGATAAAATGTATAGCCCATAGTCTATTCACACTACACTCTAAAAGGCAGATCTGATGTTCCTTCAAGCATGATGATTCTTTACTCTGAACAGTAAGAGAGAAGGAGATTAAGGCAACAAGCCACTTGCCTTTAGCACTGACAGCAGTACCCGAGTATTGCTGAGTATCCATTACACATTCACTGCCGTGCCTCATTTCTGTAAAACAACAGGTCAGAAGGTGCTCCTAATTTAGGGTCCTTGCACTGCTTCTGGAATGTCAAAGATGTTAGAGATTGGAAAAACTAAGCACCCCTCTTGAATTCTGCAAGTACTGTGACAGTGTATCTTGTTTGTGAAGTCCAAGAATGAGGCGTACTCTGATATACTATTATACAGAAATGGCCCTAATCTGCCCCTGAGTGAATATAAAATACTCCTATGGTTGAAAAATAGGTAAACACACTGTACTGCATCTGTCTTTAATAGCAGCAATGTACTCATTCACTGGCCAACACGGCAGTGCTAATTTGGCCCAAACAGCCTGTTTGCAGCCTGTTCACTACAGCGCATCTCTGAAAGTGTTTCATGTGGCTCATTTGGCACTTGCACACACCCAAAGTGCTTCAGGGCCACAGGAGAGAATCAGCAACACTGCATCAATCTTGTTAAATACAGAGGTTTCCTCGCCAACTGCATGACACAAGCACAGCTTCCAAGAGTAAAAAACAGTACATAAATTGGAAAAATAAAATGTCCAAAGTACATTACTTAATTAAAACCTTCATGCCTCACATTTACCACAGGAGAACTATTTTCAGTCTTCCACCAACACTTCAGTATCAAAAGTACAGATTTCACCAAGGTTCTGCACATCACCCTAACCTTATGCACCCAAATTCTAAGGCAGCTTTACATCTAAATTAGCATTCTGGAGCATTTCACACCAATGATGCTTCAGTGTAGAGTTATTGTTCCAAGACTGCAGATTCTTAAAATACCTCTATCTCAGATTTTTCTCAGTGCTTCCAGTCACACTAAATAAATGGAATGAGGAGAAAAACCTGAAGTCATACCATAATCCCTAAAAAGCATGAAATACCATTAGCCAAAATCTTACCTTGTACAAGTTACTGAGGGTTCAGTAACATCAGTCCTGTGAGTTAAGGGTTTAGCCTGAAGTTTCTCCACAGCTGACCTTGGGTTCAGGTTTTACTGACTGTGTCAGGCTCATCAAAGGTCTTTGGTTATGGAGGGGTAGAGTGACAGTGATCACTCACTATTCCTTTCCCAGGCTGCAAATGGCAAGTGATGATACAACTGCCCCAGGCAAGAAACACCTCAGCTGTGATGTCCAAGAAGGCACAAATACCTAGCAAACTGTGGGAGAAAGGAGTGTGTACTTTGTACCCTGCCTTCCACCCTTTAACCTTTGGGGATTCCTCGGACCTTTCCCCATGCCAGTTCATCTGGTGCAACACAGGCTGCCTATAGCTTGCTCAGGAGCTCTGTGTCAGGCACCTCTTTTTGGAGCCCTTCCAAATCCAAGTGGTACCTCTCAAGAACTTTTCAGACAGTTCTCAGCAAATGCTAGAGGGAGCCAATGCTAGGAGTGAGTCTCCTTTCCTTGGGGTCAGACCCCATAGCCCACCTGTACCAGGTAACCCACAAGTCAAAGCCCCCAAGAAAAGTACTCCTATGGCCCATTCCACCACCACATTCTGAGGATTTGGTTGCTTGGGAAGCAACCAAACACACTAAGAACATTTGGCCTGTGTTCTACCTACCCAGAACTTGGGGTCCTTCACCTGCCAGCTCCTTATTTGTCTTTAGTGGGGCTACCCATGTGTTTCCACCTTCTAAATCAGTGGAATTGTCCCTTTTAATTAAAAGCTGCTATATTTCATATTGATAAATTCAATTTACATAAAAGTGAACAAATTTTTCTTTATTTATTATTCTGTGCTGCAGTAAATACACTAATTTTAGAGTACATAATTTCCATTGACACATAAGGTTTATTTCTTTATTCATTTATGAATAAGAAAGGTTTTTTCTTTATTCATTTATGTTCTGTTTGACATACACTAGCAGGGCTGAACATAATGAATGACTATAAAATAAGAAAAAATAATTTCAACACCATCAAGTGGGCTCAATAAATCCAGACAACTGCATTTTCTTTGCATTCACCTTTCCTTTTTCACTTCTATTACTCATTTACCTTGTCAGGTCCAAATGAACAGAAAAATGTTGGGATACATACAAAAAAGAGCTGCCTAACATAAAAGAATGAATCTTGTATTTATAGAAATCTAGAGAGACCTCAACTTATTTTAAATCATTTTTCTGACTTGTACTGCCATCATTCAACTTCATTTGAAAATGGGAAAGAGAAATGGAATGTATTGTTAATGTAATCAGACTGACATCAACTACTTGCTAAGAATTCTTTCAGCAAATTACTGTCCTCTAAAAAAGCTCAGAGTTGGAAAGAACCTGTGATTGAGCATCAGTGAGGTGAAGATAGAAAAAACTATTAATACTTTTGCCCTACCCATGGGATTTAATCAGAAAGCAAAACTTGTCTGAAATAAAAGGCTTTTTCACACTACTTTCCATAACACTTAATGAAGTATGTAGCAAAGGTTGAAATGGACACACAATGTTCTGCAAGGTGCGTAAAAGCCACATTTGTTTTAGTGAGCTATTCCCACACTTACTACTGATACTCAATGTCCTCTTTATAACTCATGTTATAAACAAGAAATGTGCACAGCTAACTGAAAACATCATTAGCTAACCTTAATTTTTTCCTTTTTTGGTCTAATTGTCAAAAAAAATTGTTTGGTTGCAGTGTTTCTGAAATACATTGAGAAAGAAAAACAATAAAAAGGAGGCAATATCAGAACTTTCTAATATGTGGGGCTTTTTTGCTAACTCAGGTCTGATTAATATGAGGTGATAGAGCTGATCATCTACCTGGATTAGTCTTCAGAAGTCAGAAGGTAGTAGCTCATGGCTCTGCCAGGTTATAAATGCATAATCTATTACTAAGCAACCACCTAAGAGCATAAAGATCCTGTCATATCATGAAATACAAGTATTATATGTTCACTGTGACCACACACAGGTCTGGCCAGAGAACTCACATGAAATCAAAGCAGAAAATCAAAGCCAAAATCCCATTGCCTCTTCAACATTAAATTCACCAGAGTAAAAATTAATTCTAAAGTATCAAAACGAGCCTGTAAGACAAATCCTTTGAAAGAGAAATTGTTGAGTTTCGTTACTAGACTCCTATGGAGGTCTCCCAGATGTCAGCATCTGCACAGGACACTGCTAGGCCCATACCCTTCTGCCCTCTTGCTATTCAAACAGTTTAGCTTGTCTGTATTCCCTAGAGTGCAGGAACTGCCATTCCTCTTTCACTTCAACACAGCAAGGAAGAAAGAGAATAAGAATTTGAATTCCCTTTCCATGCTCATTCAACAGCCCATAGGGAGCAGAACAAGTCTGAGTCTTATCAGAAAATGGCCAAGAAATACAACTAGTGAGTATGTTTTGGCCCTCCTGCCAAGATGTCTGGAGCTGTTAAAAGTAGATTACATGTAAACAAGACAGGAACAAGACACTGGGCATTAGACCATGAAAGTATGTCACTTCTCAGCAAAGAGGCAGTTGCCAGTAGGAAGTTCAGAGATTATGCTGAAATACAGTTTTCAAAGGAAGAAGAAAGTGAGGAAAGAAAGATTCTGTTAGAAAAAGCTGTAACTGGATGTTCCTGTAAATATTCAAGAAAACTGTTCATCCAGAGGTGAAAATCAGCTGCCAGGATCAACCCTAAGCCTTCCAGTAGCAATGGAAGAGTGCAGCTTCTTTTCCAGAGACAATTAATGGATTGACAGAAAGTGACCAGCAGCTGCTAAAATAAGTAACAAGACACACTATTTAGCTACATTCAGAGGCAGAGAAATAGAAAAAAATATATTATAAAAAATTTCTGAATTCTAATACGAAGAGCTCAGATGCTCACTAGTTGCAGTGGTGCAGTGGTTAGCAGTGAGTTCAGCAGGCTCTGCCAATAGTCAAGGTTGTCAGCCTTCCTGCAGAGTAACTACTGCTCAGCCAGTACAGAAATTCCAGTCTTTTCTGGGATCTTGTGCTGCACATATGCAATACAAGGACCTGAGAAAGTTGAGTCTCTTAATTTTATACTCTCAGTTCTCATTATGCCAGGAAAGTCACAGGGGAAGTTCAAAATAAGCAATAACAGTTCAGAATAAACTGCCTTGATAATTGTGGACTTACTGTTTTCTCACCTGAGCTACCTTAAACATGGCCATAGGTTCATTCACTTAGTGCTTCTTTCTCTCGGCTGCTGTGGTGTCTGTTTACAAAAGTCAAGCAAGAGACAATCCTTTCATCTACCTTACTTTAATCCAATAACTTCTATGCTTGTAGAAGCCAAGAGGCTGCAGCTCTGATCTGGAGCTGGCAGGATCCTGAAGCTGTTGTTTTGCAAAGAGACAAAACCCTTTACTCAGCTACTAAGCAGTAGCGCATTTCTGGCAAGGGAGATGATGATACTTTTTAGCAGGGACCAGGCAAAATTTAGAGTATCCAAAACTACATGACAGTGAAATGAGTACAATCTGCTATTAACAGGCTCACTTGACATCTGCAGCCCTCTAACATTTGGCTTTATGGGCCTCATGATATTCAGCCAACTCCTTCAGGACTGACCCTGAGTTTCAGTATACATTAGGGAGGTATTAGAATGTTATCCTTTGACTGAGTTGGTAATTTGATTCTAATTGCTGATGAGCAGTAAGGTTTGCACAAGTAGGAACCAGATTTCCACATGTCTTGGCCCCACTATCAGGCTGGAAATTCTGTCTCCCTGGCTTCCTGTACATATTGTTGTTCTGTTTGAGGGGATCAGCTACTTGATCAGACCTTCTGCTTCCCATGTTTTTACCATAACAAGTTAACACTATGACAAACCTCAGGCCCAATAAGCCAGCAGTTACACTTGGTAGCCAAATCCAAATGAATGTGGATTAAAAATTTAAATTATTTGCACAGCCTAGTTAGCATTAATGTACTGCACCTGAAGTTAGGCATGCTTGCTCTTTCTGCTCTCTGAGCCAGATCATTTTCTGGGCACAAAATGCAGGCATGGCACTGCCTCAAGAACTGATCCCTGTGCTCAGAAGGAACTTTCAGGTCTTCTGAAATAGGAATCCTGAGCCCTTAAACAGCCCTTAATCCTCTTAAACAGCTGAAGAGAGAAATACAGCATGAGGAAATAAGAGATATAAAACCGATTTATTTTATTTCATTATTTCATTTCATTTCATTGTATTTCATTTTATTTTATTGCTTTCTTTCTTACTGGCTCCATGACTTTGTGTTCCTGGTTATCCAGTGCCAGGTCTCAGTGGAAGGCATGGAATCTGTGCTGATAGCCACCTAGCTAGGGTACATCCTGAGAAAAACTAGACACAAGACCAAGGTCTTTCAAATTGAAATCAGTGTCCCCTGCTAAAATCCCTTCAAGTGTGGGATGTATGCCACTACCACTGGGTTTTTTAAAAAAGATACCTCAGTTGCTGGGCTCTGTGCTAAGTCTGTACTGTCCATCCCTATGGGTTAGTGGGTTTTGAAGCTTGAATGGGTCAAGCTCTACCATAGACCTGTGTCTCTTGCCTTGCAGAGGAATCACAGCAATGCTGTGGAACCTGACCACTCAGCCTCAGGTAGAGCAGTGTCTGTCCAACCTCCCATGCTACTCCAGAATCCCAAATGTAGGGTGTCTGTGAGGTTCGTTGGATATAATCATTTTTCTGTACTCATGCCTTGAAAACAGAAACTGCACTTCAGCAAAGTATTGCTTCAGAGCCTGTCTCACCTTTAATTCTCGATGCCCTCCCTTTGAGATGTGTATTCCATGTCAGTGAATTTTCACTATTATACATTCTGCATCTATGTTTCTCTAGTTTCAAAAGTATCCATTAGTTTGCTGTTATCGTAGTTAGACATTGTCTATCCTGAATAAAGAAATCTCATGCCTGTGACTCACTGATATACATCTGGATGAAAACTGAAGTCTGTTTTTTGCTACATAGGCAGTTCCATCAAAAGACAGTATGAAGAAGCACCTCACAGGAATTAGCCAAGCAGTAATAAGACTCACCTGAATGTATACATCTCTTAGTTGTTAAATGAAACGTGTTTCACAACAGCTAACTTTTTTTTTAAGGAGATAATTCATTCCATTCATGGTAGATTTAATTGTGCTCTGAATGCTCACACCTGGCAATTTTGTTTTGTTGCACTGGTTTTTCCCCCAAAGCCCTTTCAAAGCATAGAATGGGCCTTGTGCCAAGTATAGTATATATTTCAAGCCCTGAAATAAATTGAATGGGATTTGCAGACCCAGCACCAGATGTACACAAAGTGTGCAGTTGCTGGGGCAGCTGCTGCCTTTGCCTCTGCCAGAGACCTGCCATTGCTAGTGCCAAAGGAAAGGAAGGAGCAGACTGAAAACTTGTGCCCATCCCTCTCGCAAGAAGCAGTGGCCATGGCCCCTTGTTCTGGCACAAGCAGGAGCACTATGCCCGCTGCTACATCACAGTGCTGCCATCTCCCCTGACAGAACTCATTCAGAGGGTAGCAAAATTCTGCATTTTCTTTACCTCTGAACCTGCTCTGTTTCCTGCATTACTCTGGATTCAGCCTTTTCATTGATATTTGTCTGGTTTAAATTGCTATGCTGGATAATGAAATAATTTTGAAATCTTCCCGTTAGCCATTCTGAAATATAACCCAGAACAAATGTGAGAGTATTGGGAGGTTTTTAATACATCTTAAGGCTACCATCCCTCAGCTATTGTTCTTACTAGCCTTTTTCTTGATTGTTCAAAAGACTCTCCACCCTTACAAAGACCCTCCTTTCAAAAGATCCTCCCATTAAGTGACTCCACCAGCATCTTCCTCTCAATTTCTCTTTATGCTTGAGGTCACATCCTAAGACAAGGGTTCATTATACTGCCTGTTGTTCTTCCATAAACCTAAAAGATTTCCTCTCAGCCAATGAACTCATATTTTAAATGGACAAGAAGGGAAAAGAGTAGGAAAGCA
>JAOXXN010000065.1:52762703-52778628 GCA_026770055.1 Myrmophylax atrothorax | reverse complement strand
CTGATTTTCTCTGCATGGGGAGCCATATTGTTCCTTTGACACACCCCAGAGTCCAATGTAACAGTGCCTGGCACAGAGAAGAGCCTGCACAAGGAATGTAATATACACTAAGACAACAGAAAATCTGTCCTTTATAATGGAAGGCACATAAAACTGGAAAGAATCAATTCAAATAGCCCCTCAGAGTGCAAGATGGACTGAGAAAACCCACATGGATATACAAGGGATAAACTTCCTATCAGCCAGTCCAGGCAATTCCACTGAATTATTTCATCAGAGGTACAGTCAGTGCTCAATAAATTCTTCACTAAAACCAGAATTTAGCAAAAATAATCTAAATCTGTGGTGGTAGGCAGGAGGGGAGGCCTCGGCTGAGTTTCTGAGCAGACAGAAAAGCAATTTCTGCATGGAAGTATAGTCTCTCTTGTTTTAATTAATTCCTTCTTCTAACCTACCAAACTGTAACATGAAAATAGCTCAGATTATACTCTGGGGCAGTTGTTTACATGCATATTTACCAATTCTCCAGTGAGCAGATTTCTGAAGCAGATCACTCACTGCTTAATTTTCTCAGCAAAGGAACGTAGAAATCTACCCACAGTGAAAGCACCCATGCTCTTCAGGGGTAAAAGATAAGGGTTGTATAGTCAAACCAGAAGCCAAATCTGAAGAGATGTAAAATACTCATCATGTTTATTGATTTTAAGCTGCCTAGAAGCATCTCCTGGGAACATTTCTCTAGATATTATCTCTGTAATCATAGTATTCTCAATTGTAAATTCAACTGCTCTGTAGCAGTGCATTTGTATTACAAACACATGAAAGTATTTGACTATAAATGTGTTTCTAGCAGAGATCAAATGACAAATTTATTAGCTGCATCAGGTTCATCAAGGTAGAACTGGTTTTCTCAGAGGCATTTCTTACATTTTTTACTCTAGTCATTGGCAGTACTGAGCTGGTGCCTGGTTCTGTTCTCCCACAAGTAACAATTACTGAAGGGAGAAAGATTTTGAAGGACAGAGATCCATTGTTTGAAAATATCTATTGGCAATTTCAGAAAAAAAAAAGACATTTAGGAACCTGGAAATTTTGGGACAGTGATCTACAATTACAGGCAACCAGATACACCATCTTCTGTCAAAAGTCTGTTCCAGAGTCACGTTGTCCTATCACTAGAAATCTTTTAATTTCCAGCAGAAAATGTAATCATGATCAGTTCTTTTCAGTTTCTTCTTAAGCCATCACTTTTCTGTAGAGAAAATAATTTTTTGCCCCTCCCTGTTATGTTTAAAATGTCAGCCATATCCCCACTCAGTGTTTCTTTTTTTGGACTGATGTAGACAAAGTTTATTTTTGAGTTTGTTTTATAAGGTGCCACAAGTGTCAGAAAAAAAACCCAACCAAACAAAAAAAACACTTCTGTGCATCTCTTCAAAACTGAATCCACCTCTTGAAAAAGGGCCACTGAAATTCTGCGTAGTGTTCCCAGAGACATCACTGCCCTTTCCCCAGGATGCCAGCATTTCCCTCTCATGCTGGAACACCACACACCATAGTTTACTGGAGCTGCTTAAAAAACAGATCCTTAGCCTATGTCTTTAGTGAATAAATGAAAGTTAGTCAGCCACCAGATATAATTTAGGATATCTCTTTAGGGTTAAAGGAGTGTATTTCAGTCGTAAGTGTTAGCATTATTCTACTTACCATGTAAAACAAGAGCCATTTTAAAAGAATGTCTTGTAATTATTAAATTCTCTGGAGGCACCAGGCATGAATTGGTGGAACCATGCAAGCACAGACCAGTCTGTACAAAAGAGCTGCTATTCCCAGTAAAGTTAATCCTACTCTATATTCAGTATGAATTTATTCACACATTCACATCCCCCTACTTAAAATCATCACAGCAGATTTTGGAAAAGGTATGAAATATAAATACAAGCACAGTTGATGTATGCAGTAAATACATCCATATATTTAGAAAAGACCTCTTACGTAGTGCATTCCTAGATGGCAAAATGAGTCAGTGATTATCTAAAACTCCCAAACTTAGAGGCTCCAAGGAAGACTGTTGAAAAACAGGGGAAAGGGAGAATTACACTGGCAATAAAGGACTTAGAAGGTAGCTTTTAATGGATTACTAATTTATGTAGCTGATACCTTATGCATCCTAATATTCCAAATTAGGAAGCCAAAACATTTTTCCAAATTTGTCTTGTTAAGATTGGTAAAAATCCACTTCTAGACACAGAAGTCCTCTCAGCCAGATACTTACTGCCAGCTACCCCATAATGTTCTCCATGTTGAAACAAAGCTTTAAGTGTACTCAGAGAGGGCAGCTGAAGTGGTGTAAAGGTAGCCTGAAGTAAAACCATAAAAAAGGGTGAAAAAATGGGTCTGCTGCTGGGACACTGGAACAAAGCATTTAGGATAGAGAAAAAGTAGGGGTAAATGATTTATGATGGCCTAATTACATTAGAAACAGCACTTATTCAGCTAGTTGAAGAAAAGAACCAAGGGCAATGGAGGAAAGGACAGCCCTTAGGTTGGTCTGGTATTTGTTTCCCTGCATGTGGGAAATTGTTCCTCATGAAAATTGGGGGGTTGCCATTATGCAAAAACTCATCATAAAAATAAATGCTGCAGAGAAGCTGTTGTATACTATCAATAACAGCACTGGAAAGCCACTGTTAATACTGACCCTTCAGGAGACATAAAAAACATAGAAGCAAGTGTAGTTCCAAAGGGAAATATGCAGAGACAACAGGTATACCTGGGCAATGCATTTATGGCTATTGCTTCTCACAGTAAATAACAAAATGCATTTAAACAGTATGCAAACTACTAACTGTCATTTAGCTATATTGCAAAGATGATCTCTAACCCTTAAAAAAGTGACTGATTTCATTCTATAGCTATAGTTTATAAGCTGTAAGACAGTAAAGATACCTGATATTTTTCACAATATGCAGATGATCAGCTTGCCAAGTAGGAGACTCCAAATGAAATATTAACAATTTATGATTATTTCCATGCAGATACTGAATGACTAATTCCTATCATATTTTTCCACAGTTGCAGGAGGGAGTGTTTCTGCACCTGTTTCTCTTCCTGCAAATCTAATCATCAGTAAAATTGGGCTCAGCCAGCTATTGCATTCCAGATCAGTTAATATATTTCATGCATTTAAAGACTGACAAAATAAGCAGTCATAGAGCCACAATAAAGTGCCACTGTGATACCAAGAGAAGTGAATCCCAAGCTTGCAAAGCTTCACAGTTTTGGATTTTGTTGCAATAACCCACTAGATCAAAGCCAATGTTGGATATTCATACACAATCTAAAGGACCCCATTAGTGCAATAAAGCAGAAGTTTGGAAAAATGGGATCTGTTTCAACAGATTCCTTTGAGATGTTAAACCTGTTGTTAATTATTAGAGCTTTATGTCAAACTGATAAGCTTATGTCATCATACAGAGAGTAAGCCATCTTAGCATTTTGAGACCAAAAAGTTCATTAATTCATTAGTCATAAATCCTTCCATTTTGTTGATACACCTGTATTGAATGGACTCCCTTGTGTCTGAATGACGCATAATTTGTGTTTTGGCAATACAAGTGTTTAAGGGAATCAACAAACAAAATCAAACATTGCAAGTAGCTCCAATTCCACCAAAACTGCTCTGTCAACCTGCCTAATAGAGAGATAATTATTCACTCATGTATTTATAGACAGAGCATGGCAGTTTAAAGCATTTACATGCTATTCCCCTCATATATTTTGTGAAAATAGTGGATTTAAAGTATATACATATACATATACATATAGATTTGTATGCATATTCATACACATTTACTTCACAAAAGGCCACCCACATGATTTGATAAATATAGATACATAAATAGGTAGTTATGGTATATTTTCCACTGACAGATTGCTTAATGCTTTGTAAAATTCTAACTATATAAATTTTATGCCATATTTTTATGTTAAAATGCCTTAGGTATTTCTGAAAATATAACTAAGGAAAAAAAACGTGGGTTTAAACATAGCAAAAAAAAAAGTAGCCAATTATTTCTTTCATTAAGAAGACTTCAACCTATCTGCTTTGGAGCTGGAACCTAAAATATTCCAAGGAGCCTTCCAGAGTGTCAAGAATTTGTGCTATAATTAGTATAGACTTGACCAGTTGGTGAAAAGCATTTTAAACTAAAGTTGTGAAGGCAGGAAAGCATCAATTAATCCCAGTCCTACCAGCTTGATGTTAGTGTCATTAATAGATGTCCAGAACCCGAGGAGGGCCCTTCCAAACAAAACTATTCGATGACTCTGTGATTTTTATAAACTTTCCAATTTGTGCACTTCAAAAGCATTAGATTGGCAACTAAATCTCACGGAAGCTCAATCTCAGTCAAGTGTTCCTGATTCAAGAGTTTCCAGACTGAATAAGACTTCCTCCCTAACTGTTTCAGGCAGGTGAAGCTTGTTATAGTGTCTGGCTTCCCAAGAGAGGACATGGAAGTGGTCTCCCACCTTCAGCATTGCAGCAGGTGATGCACCAAGAGAAGCCAGTGGCCATACAAGAAATATATTAGTTGGGGATTGAACTGATGGGCAAAACTGGAGATGAAGAGAAGCCATGGCAGGAGCTTGTTCAAAGAGGGGGGCAAAAAAAAAGAACAAAAGTGGGATGAGGAAAAAAGTCGGTGTTTGTGCCTGGTCAGAAAGATACTGAAAGGTATGGAAGGCAGCAGCCTTTTGTAGTGAAATGCCCTCTCCTAAAATATGTTAAATTGAGCTGGCAGAGCAACATCTCTGTATTCCTATATTGTCATAACATATGTATTAGCTTCACTGATTACAGATGTCCTCCTCTTCCTACTTTTCCTGCTTCATGGACATTCCCAAACTCCCTATATTCTCACATACTCTGTTAGCATCTGCGTCTGCACTGTGGGGCTACTGGTCCAGTCCTGGCAGATTACCACAGCTGGAGGGATGCATGGTTCCATAGGACACTGTTTTTCAATTAGGGAATTATATTTAAAATATTCATTAAGGTATATTGTTCCAATCCCTGCAACAGTTTTACATTATTTAATACTGTGGTCATGGATAGTTCTGGTAACTCCAGGAATAGAACTGCCACCCCCTCACAGAAAATGGATTGCTTGACATTTTTATTAGCTCCAGCCTTTGTTCTGTGGAGATGACAGCCAGATAGCTACACTGGCATGACTGGTAGGAAAGTAGGTAGCAAGTGCAGCTGACAGCATCTTGCAAGTCTGTGATGCTAAATCAGCATCTCTGCCACGTGCCTTCTCAATGAGGACGGGAAGTAGAGGTAGAGTCGTGACAGTATGTTCCAAGGTGTCCCTGTGGTTCTTCCAGCTTGCTCTGTCAATGTTTCATCTCAGGTTATTAGTATTTATAAAAGCATGTCCTTAAAATAGCTTTATGGTGTTAATAGAAGCAAAAATAGCAGCTCTTATACTTAACTCATTCATACTGGGGTAAAATAGGGCTAAATTGGGCAAGTACAGAAATCATAATAGCACAACCCAGTTTAAGGGTGACTTTCAAATCCCCTTCAGGTTTTAAAAAGCACAGAGTTTAAGCTAAATTCGGACCAGGACACATTCCTTCCTGCTTTATGGAAAATCCTTCTCCCATTAAGAGATGTAAAATTTGGGGTGATTTTTGCTTAAAGACTACTAAAATTTATTCACTAAGTCTTCCACTCCCAAGTTGAGCAACTACAAAATTCTCCTACATCTGAAAAACACATCATTTCAGAAAAATCATTCACATTTTCAATTGTGAAATAGCCATGTATATTCTACTGATTTGGTTGGACCCTGGCTGGACACCAAGTGCCCACCAAAGCCACCTTGTTACTTCACTTCTCAGCTGGACAGGAAGCTGAGAGAAAATATAATGAAAGGGTCACGGGTGGAGATAAGAACAGGGAGAGATCACTCACCAATTACCATCATTAGCCAAACAAACTCCACTTGGGGAAATAAGTTTATCACCAATCAAATCAGAATAGGATAATGAGAAAATAAAACTTAAATCTCAAAACTTAACTTCCCACCACCCCTCCCTTCTTCCCAGGCTCAACTTCACTCTCAGTTTTCTCTATCTCCTCCCCTTGAGTGGCACAGGAGAACAGGAATGGGGGCTGTGGTCAGTTCATCATACACTGTCTCTGCTCCTCCTCAGAGGGATGACACCTCACACTCTTCCCTTGCTCCAGCATGGAGTTCCTCCCATGGGAGACAGTCCTCCACGAGGGCCTCTGATGTAAGTGCTTCCCATGGGCTGCAGTTCTTCATGAACTGCTCCCATCTGGGTTCCTCCAGTGGGGAGCAATCCTCCAGGAGCAGGCTGCTCCAGCATGGGTCAACCATGGGGTCACAAGACCTGACAGCAAAACTACTCCGGCATGGGCTTCTCTCTCCACAGATCCACAGTTCCTGACAGGAAGCTGCTCCATGCAAACTCCCCATGGGGTCACAGCCTCCTTTGGACTCCAACATGGGGTCCCCCATGGGCTGCAGGGGCACAGCTGCCTCACCACATCCTGCATCACAGACTTTAGGGGATTCTCTGCTCTTGCTCCTGCTGCACCTCTTCTGCCTCCTTCTGCATTGACCTGGATATCTGTAGGGTGGTTTCTCTCACAGATTCTCACTCTTTTATTCAGCTGCAGTTCCAGAGAAAAAAAAAAATATATAAAATAATTATTCACCTATAAAATATGGAGAGGGGAGCATAAGAGGCATTGCATTTACTTTTCTTATCAAAATATTTCTTAAATAAGCATCGCAGTCTGTATGAGTCTACTCCAGGCACAGTGGACCAACAACCATATGTCACCAAACAAATGAAATCTTAGCTGTTCTTCTCTAGAGAGTGTAATAATGTGTTGATAATGTTTCACTGAGCAGTCCATGTTTTGGTGGTGTTTTTTTTTCAAATTGCCTATAGGTCTGTAAGTATCCTCTTGATTATTTTCAGAAGAGCTACAGACAATATTTGAAGTAACATACTGCATATTCTTGGATAAGACAAGGAAACACAGACTATTACAACAGTATGTCCAAATTTGAACCTCACTTGACACTGAAGTTGATCTCAATCACATCAGTGAAGTATAAGGGAAGTTCTGGAGAAAGAGAAAAATTAGTTACTTTATCATGCTACGGCAAAATTAAAAGTAGTTTTAAAATTTCATAATCTGAAATACATCAGATATTTGGGACCAATATTTTTCCTGTAGTAAACTACTAGTTGTCTGGAGTGAGTATACAATGTTCTTTTTAATTAGGCTGGTTTCTTTTTTTTCAATACTTACTAATTTCTTACAATTGTTTTCCTTTCTAGAGAGGAAAAACACAGTTAGAGAACCGGGAGCTTTTCCCATTTTGTTTCCTTTAAAATTTGAGGTTTCTATAGTCAAAAATGTTTGTCTGTTTTGCTAATTTCTGATTTGGCAATGCTAAAACAATATCTCATATAAACTGCAGAGGCTGACAAATTAGTTTTTGTGTTTTAATATCAGGCAAATAAATCTTACTGCTACTAATTATTTTTGACCTTGCATATGAGAATGGGATTCGACTGACTACAACTGACACTGATTATTTGAGACAGGATATTATTAAATCCCTTTGAGGAAATTTTGAAAGATCCACATCACCTAGAGCAGAGAGCTTTTCACTGTATTAGCTCAATAATGGAGCAATTACATGGGACTTACTACCAAAAATATGTCAGGAAGAACACTGAACGAACAGCTAAAGTGGAATTTACACCCCTCCCATTTCTGTCAGAACATCTTGCAACCTCACAGCCTTAAAATATTTTGTCAAGATTATCTATAGCAAAGCTATTTGCTACATATCAGTCAAAGGTATGAGTTAGGTTAGATTTGGCCAACATGGAGGAGAACTGGTAATGGATCTGAAGGCAGCAGAGATTTCTCCCTCCTCAAATGGTTTCTTTGCACCAAGAGCCCAAATTTAATTAATTTTGCAGGCTTGAAAAGCCTAATGTTTTCACTTAAGCTATCCAGAATCTGCAAGTTTTGTTGTTTCATCAGAAGACTCCTATGGAGAGTTTCTCAGTGAAGTGCAGAGAAATATATAAAATGCACTGGTTTGAAAAATATCCACTCTTTCTGGAAAAATCTGTGCCTGGATTCCTTTTTTTTTTTTTTCAAAATTAAGATTTCACAGGTGACTTGTAGGAGTAGTTTACAATTTTGTACCTAAAAGTATATAGATACAAAATGAAGAGCCAGGTAAAGACCATTTTCAAAATTGTGTTCCTACAATGGACTGAATTCCTGGCACTCATAGTTAAGAATGAAAGTACATAGTGAATTACTGCAGAACTGTGTATATTAGATAGGTACACACCTATTGATTATGAGATTTTCACTTTCAGAACATCAGAAAAGCTGTGAGAGATGCATAATCCAAAGTAATACTGACAGTTCACTGAGGAACCAACGACACTGAGGTGGCAGATTGCAGAGATTTGTTCTCACCTCCGCTTGGATTTTAAAGCTGATATTGATGTAAATTCATGTGATGGAATCACTTAAAACTTGGGCCCTCACATTTTTTCTGTCTTCCCTCGTGTCTTTACATACTTAATTCAAGTACTGTAAGAAAGAAGTTAAGAGATACTTAAGTGAGCCTTCCTTAAGAACAACTCGGTGGTACAACTAAAGTAACCGAGTTAGTTGGAATTCACTTACGGCTTTTCTTCAGAGTGTCTCACGCATTATCTTGCTGCCAGTAGTTTTTGACATGAAGCCAATTCCAAGACAGACGTAGAGCAGTGGTAAGAGCCTCACTTGGGTCATCCTTTCCAATAAACACTGCTCTGCTGCTCTCTGTAGCACAGTTATTGCTCCTGAAATATGTCCTGTATGTAAAGATGTATTCACGGTCCAGAAGGTCCCTGCTTTGCAGTACCAGCTGGTAATTGATGGTGAGTACTGGAAGGCAGGATTTTCTGCATGTGTAGTGATCACTGACCACAGGGAAAGCTTATGCAAAAAATTCTGCTTCATAAATATAGATATCCTTGAGTGAGGAAAAACTGATTTTTTTATTGAGTTTGTCCTTCCAGGCATATTATGTTGCATTTCTGATATTGCAAAGGAACACAGCAATACTGTATGAGGTATTCTGCATGTCCAAATATTGTAGTTCTTACTCAGATTTTACTCAGGAAAAACCACATTTGACTTCAGTGAGAATTTGCTTCACTAAGGACTGAACAGACTGTTTTGAATCTCACCAGCATTGCTTGACACTAATGTTGGGCAACAGTTCTCATTGCTAATTTGCCTGCCTCATTGGCCTTCTCCTGGGCTCAGGATCTGCTTTTGCTGTGTGTTATTCATAGCTTCTATTGCTAGTTCAGATTGCTTCTCTTTGTGCTTTTCATTCCCAGCAAACATTTTGCAGCTATTGTTCTGCTGCTGGTAGATGAGCATGGAACCTGGTATGTGGAACTTGAACCTCAGCCCAGATTCAATTAACACTGTTAAACATGTTCTCACTATGGTGCTCAGAAGGAATTTTGATGACCCTCTTTCAAGGAAGCATAAATTTGTTTAAGCTGATGTTTTTACAATGTAAAAATATAAGGGCTTGATTCACAAATAGTAAGACCAAATGCTTCTCCAGTAAAATAGATGGAGTAGCACCCATTTACAGCCATCATAAGTTCAACTGTAGATGCTTATTCTGACCTACAAGAGTCATACAAGTCACTAAATGTGTGTGCTACAGCATCACTTTTTATTGTAGTTTTAATACTGCTTTAAAGTAAAATATCCTGACTAATAATTAGTGCCAAATTATGCCATAGCCTACTAATATGCAGCAAATCTAGCTAGGTTATCACTCGTATATCTTATGAGCCATACCTAGCCATGGTTTATCCTCTATTCATGCTACAGGGTACGAAATTCCTGGGTGCCAACCTGCCTATGGCAACCTAGAATTCTCCAGGGCAGGCTCGCAAAATCTTCACCTACTCTCTGGGACAGGTAACTAATAAGTGATGTTTTGTGAAGTTATGCTTTCTTTCTAACTTTCTGATGTCCATTAAAATGTTTCATTTCTTCATGTCAGTCTGTAGTCTCTCATTGTTCAGTTCCACTATGTTTTCTGAACTAGGGGAGTAGCAGAAGGTCTGTTCACCATAGTACTCTAGATGCTTGCCTCATCCAAGCCTGTAATAATTGTAATAATGTGCATAATTGTATTAACATGCATAAAAACTGAAAGTTGTTTAAGAAGCTGCAAAATCCACAGCTGCCTACTGCTAGTTAATCTTTTTTTCTGATGGGGTAGCTCTGACAATACTGATGCATTCCATTTCACTGTTGATACTACAGTTATCTGGGCAGCTCACTGACCTTTCTTAATTGCTGGTATGTATATATTCTCTCTCCTTTATCAGGTTTTCATTTATCTTAGGTCTCCTGAAGTAAGGATTTTTTCAATGCTATAGGTACAGAATGTTGAAAGGATGGGGGAGTTATTACTGATTCTAGTTTACATTTCTATGCAGTATGTAGTATAAGTTTAAGTAATGACTCACTTTTCCATATTTTGCTTAGATTCTCTTCTACTTTTCTCCTGAATATACTCTCTAATCTTTTTTGCTTGACTTTATTTCCAGTGGCAGCTATGTAGAAAAAATGTCATTCACTAATCCTAAGGCTTTTAACAACATTTGAAATACTATAATGTATTTCAAAGTAAGAAAGTAATTAGGTAAAAAAATAAAGACAGTCTAAGCTTTAGATTGATTCTTGCAGTCTATTGATTTTCTCTGAATAAGGCATGTGAATTTTCATTTTCAGAGTGCTGCTAGTGTAAGAAAGACATAAATGAGATTCCTTTGATATTTTTTTCACACAATCTACACTCTGTGAAAAAAATGGCATTCTTGGAAAAGGGGTTTGAATTCCTGCTTTTCAGTCTTCTGGGGTTCTGCACATGCTCTCTATTCTTACCTGGTTTTAGATGAACTTCACGCAAAAATAGCTTTGCTCTGCTGCTTGTCCTGGCTAAAATTGATAACCAATGAAGCAAAATATAATCCTGACACATAAAACTCTTTTACAAAATGTTTGACACTGGTTTCAACTTGATTGACTATTTGAAAGTCTTCTAAAATCAGAATAAATTCACACAGCCACAGTGTAATCACTGAGTTTTATCTTACATGCCATTTTTAAATGGATGCCCATGGGAAAGTTCAGAGTCTTGGGATGATATTTAAGCCATCTTTTTGTAGGGCTTGCTAAAAAAATACCCTCTTTTACTACCATCACTGTCCACTTGTATTCTTACTTCCAAAATGAAAAACCTTTTTCTTTTGAAGGACAATGCTACAGTTTATCTCCAAGTATACTAAAGCTTCAAATGCTCAAATCCAAGATTTTGGCTCAGGGGAAAAAAAAACAGGCATTGAAAGATATTTTCATTACTCTTCCTGTTTTTTAAAAAGCTCACAAGGATATAAATTTTCAGAGAAATTTTAGTATTTCCTGAAATTTTGCTTGTTTATTTCCTGTTGATTAACTTGAACCTTAATGACACTGTTTCAGCATATCTAGACTTCAAAAATTTATCAGGAAACTTGCTTTCCAGTTATATTGAAAAATATCACCTTGCTGAAGGAACTTAAAATCCTCCAAACATTTATTTATAAAATGAAAGATAGTGAGTATAACAGTTGTCAATATTCACAAAATGACAATATGTTATATTTAATCCTTCCTGGTGGACCTTAACCTTTAAAAAATTAATAAGAAAGCAGTAACAGCATCAGCAAGAGAGTTAAAATAAAAACCCAAGTTTTGATTAACGCAGAGCGCTCAAGTCGTTCGGTTATAAGTAAAAACAAAAGTTTCCTGTTTTTATGTAATCCACATCTCAAGACCCAAGAGAAGTTTTTGGGAAAGTATGGAGTAATGAAGCTTATTCTTGACTGTATGGTTCTTTGGGGTGCTGCATCCGCAGGGTAGGTGGAACCAGAGGCTCCCAGGTCACCTCTGAAGAAGCACTTTGTGTATTGCTTTTCACACAAATAGTGTGAGCACCTGTTCTGATGAATACCTGCTGCCTGATCTGGTCCCCCCACATTTGCAGAGAGCTCCTTCATTTACTGGCTCACTCCAAAAACTGCAGAAGATCTAGTGTCAGGGTGTTGGACTGCTAATAAGAGTTCAGAGGAATGCAGTCCTGTTCCCTATCCTTACCTACACACACACAAAAAAGGTGACAGAACAGAGTCTTAGAGTGAACAGGCAGTGCAGCCATGGGAGCAGGATGAAATACTGAACTAATAAATTACGACACCCAGTTGGGAGGAAGGTTGTATGAAATGACAGCACAACACGCTGAGCTGTGGGGAACTTACTAAAGGTGAACTCATTTATACTCCTGCAGAGTAGAAGACTCCTCAGTTAACAAGTCCCAAAATTGTGTGCTGCAGTGTATAAAACAAGGTAGGGCTTGAAATAATTATTCAGAGATGACAGATGGCAACTCCTTTCTCTTTCTTTCCTCTCTTCTTTTGCTGTAATATCAAGTTGATCAAAGAGCTGAGGATCATTTGTTACTGTAGAAAAACTAAAAATATCTTTAAATATTCAGGCAAAATAAGTTCATTCAGGTACAAATGGTGGCTCTCATTATTCTTTTGCAATACCTTATACATGAGTCTATGTGTAGTAATAGTTTCCCTCAGAATCTGAATTACATGGGTACAAACGAGAAACTGGGTGCATCCAGGCTTGGGAGTATTATTTATTAAATTTACTAAATCAGATTATTAATTTATTTCATTTTCTGTTTTGCTTGTGCTAACAAATCAGTGATCTCTCCTACTGTCAGAAAACCTTGACAAAAAGTACCCAGAGCTCACATCTCTGGCATGTCACCTGAGTAATGTCATACAACTGTGTGTGAGGGGAACCAAAGTATAAAAAACAGAAACTGCAGGAAAACTGACTGAAGATGTCCAAAGGGTCAGTGCTGCATCTCACTCTGGGCAAGAACAGTTTTATTTCTTATGCTCTTTAGGAATAATATCTGTCAAGCATGGGAGTTTTTATAAAGGCAAGTACAATGGACTTACGTTAGAAATACAACAGGAGCTTCTGTCTTGTAGGACTTTTGTCACAAAATGGGATCAGAATGCAACTGTGACAAGATATAATTGACAGGAAAATTCAGTAATTTACACTGCTTATAGAGGAAAAAAACAGTAGCAACTACAGTTCCTCCCCCAGTTCCAGTTCCAGTTACAGTAGTAACTCTGTTTCACTGCTCCTGGAACCAAAAGAGTGTATTTAATTTTCTCAACTGCTTAGCATAGCCTTTGTGATTGAAATGTTAAGCAAACCCACCAAAATGAGTCCCTTAAGCCAGACAAACATGAATTTCAAATCAGAGGAAAGAGAAAAGGATTGGGAAAGGAAGGAAATAGTTAAGGTGAGAGCAAAGACTATAACCTCTGTCCATCGACCTGAGTCTGAATCCTTTATACCAAATGAAATAAGAATAAAACTCTTTTCCTTCTGCTAAAGCACATTTCTCTAGTATTCCCCCACCACACTTCTAACCACTGTCCTTTAATAGAAGGAGTAAGATCAATCTCAGCTTGCTCCTGGGCAGTGGGCTTCACCCATTCTCATTACATTCCTATTAGAAATAAACAGCAGCATTCAGGAGGAACGACATTTCTGTTCCTGCACAGCTTGATCCAGATGAATCAGGGAGGTAAACAGACAAAAACAAAAGTGAGAAAGTTTTAATAACACAATTAAAATATAACTTTATAAGCTTGTGAGCTGATGTGGTAGGCTGCTTTCAGTAATTTCCAGAGGGAGTGCTTATCCATGACTACAAATGAAAGCAATCTAGAAGCTGGCCAGTCAAAGCTGTAAGAAGAGATACTGCAACCAAAGGCAGCTTGCTCAATCACCTGGAGAGCTCTCTTTGGCTTTCAAATCATAAATTGAAGTCTATCTCTAATTTTGCTCCCTCAGTTTCTCAATACCTCACGCTTTATTTTTTTCTCCTCTCTTATCACTTCTTGGTAGTCTGGATTCCCTAGTGAGATGCAGTGCAGACTGGCAGGACTCTGCCAGACATTAAAAAGCAGTCAACAACTGTTCAGCAACTTCAAATCACTTTCTGTCTGGATCAGCTCCCCCAATAGCAGGACATATTTGTTGCAGTCACTCTTTTCTGCTGCTTTTCTTATTCTTTTGTACCCTGCAACTTCACATTGTAACTTACCCTTTCTGCTAGCAAAATATTTGATGCAAATGCACTGGCCTCTGGAAAGCCAGAAAATAGCAGCTCTGACAGAGGTGAACCTTCTTCAACAGTCATGTGAAGGTCAGTCTGGGCAGCAAGCAGTGTGAAGATCCCTTAATCCCTAGGAAGGGTCAGTGTCACTCTGTCTCTGCTCTCTCGGACAAATGCTGTCTGAAGTTTGCCATGCCAGAAGTTACCTCCCTTCCTTCCCAGCCTCTCCAGGTGACTTACTTCAGATGTGCTCCAGAGTACTAGGGAACATTTGGACAACGCAGACAATTTGGAGGAGGGCATAAACATGAACAGAGTCCTTCATTATCATCAGAAAATAAACATGCTCTTCCTACCTCTAGAGAAGGAGTCCAAAAACTCACTCTGCCTGGAATAGCATGCTCATTTTCTTCTCTTGCCACCATATTTTCCACCTGTCCATCCCTTCATTTTCTAGAGACACAGAGAAACAAATTGAACAGGAACAGTTCTTATTCAAACTTCTGTGGAATCACTTGCTGAACCTAAACATTTGCATTTAAGCCATTGATACCAATACTCTACCTGCCAAAGCTGAAAAAAGTCAGTTCCAACAGACCTTAGGGAGAGCCTAACAGAGGCACTAGAAGGTAGCTTGGAAGAAGGAAGAGGCTGTAGTAACAAGTTCTGCTGCTTCCAGTTTTCTTCTGCTTTAGTCACCTTTGAATTTGGGCACAGGACTCCTACAGTTTCACTGTGCACTGCACTAATTTCTCACATACTCAGGTATTGAAACTCAGAAGTGTCTCATAAGCAAAAATGGTCATCTCATTAATAGGAAACTGAAATGTATTTTGAAGATTCCAAATCTAGTTAGCAGAAGTATTAAATCAGTCCTCAGAGAGCTGACTCAGCTCTTCAGTTTCTGTGCAGCCCTGTACCAAACACTGTGCTGGGGTAGCCAGCACAGCTGCTCCTGATGAATGATGCACATCCTGGTTTGTAAGTCCATACAAACCATGAGCTTCTCCATGAGCTACTCTGTGCCCTTCCTTACTTAGTGTTCTGCATAATAATGTTCTCCCTGGTTGCAGGTCTGGATTCTCACAGTCCATTGTCATTTGCCCTTTGCATTCTTCAGTACACTGAGGGAATCACAACTGCCTGCTGATCAAACTTCATTTACAATAATCAAAACATTTAGTGTCTATTTCTGAAAGCTGTAATTTCATTCATGGTATTTCTACTCAATTCATTCAGAGCCTTAGGTTATGGATAGCACCTTAAATAAAGGAAAGCTTGTATGTCTTTATCGTGAGCACATTTTTAAAATCTTGTCAGGTTCCCCTGGCAATAATGGCATTCACTTAAGACAACACAGTGCTGACAGGTAGTCCTCTAAGGGTTTTTTGTGTGTCAACTTGCAACTGAATTTTCATCTTGTAATCACCCCATATTACAATTAATACCGAATGTCCTTGTTGGGTACATGTGTCTGTGGACTTCTGGTATTTGTTATAGAAGTCACTCCTTCTGCAATGAAAGGCTGACAGGTCAATATACCAAAAAAATAATTCAGTTTTATT
>JAOXXN010000065.1:52744432-52762603 GCA_026770055.1 Myrmophylax atrothorax | reverse complement strand
TTTTATTTTTAAGAGAGATCTCTCTTCTCTACCTCTTATTCATAAGCCAGCACAGTTTAGACACATTTACTGTATAATATCTCTTGCCAGGTATGAATTTTCAATTGTGTTAATTATAAAAGATTGAGGTACTCATGTCCAAAGTGAAGAAAATCTTCCTTCCAAAATCCAATGGTATACCTGTTTTAAAGTAGCTGTATCAACTCTACAGATGCTGCAAATAGATTTTCATGCTAAGGATCTATACCACAGTACCTTGAACTTCAACTGCTAAACCTCTTCTTCTTTAACCCACCTTCCTTCCAAATGTTTTATGTTTCTGATAAAGGATCCCTCCTCTCTGGTTTAAATTCTGCCAGAATGCCTGGAACCTAAGAGAAGGATTCTGTGTTACTTGTTTTATGTGTCCATCAGTCATCTGAGATCTATCTGAGCTCCAGATTTGGATCACCCACACATTTTTTCAGCAACATACGTACAGGCCTTCCCTCTCACAATTCAAACCCAGCTTCAGGTTGTTTATTTTGAAAATGAGTACTGAAAAGAAAATTCAAATAGTTCAATACTTGCAAAAAAATTCCTCCAGAAGCTATCTATCTATATATGTGTGTATATATATCTACAGAAAGGACATATCTGCATGCAATTTGACAGGCAAACTGTTCATACTCTGAAGTTTCAAATGTTTAACAAACTTCTTTGAAAGTAATTGACAAATTTGGTAGATATTCTGTAATGAAAAATAACCAAACAGATCCTGGTGAAAATTTGAAAAAGAAAAAAAATAGGTGAGCTGAACAAAGTCTGTGTGGGCCTGAATTTATAGGAAAATGCCTATTGTAGAACTTGCCAAAGCATTTCTTTAATTACAAGGGAAGCTGCTGAATAAAGAGGGCAAGAGCATTGGGATTTATGGACTGGATTGTGGGTCTGAGCTGCAGGATGTAATCTATTACCCCTATAAAATTATTTTCAAGTCTGTAGCTGGATTCTGTGACTCTGGATCTTAACTTTGTTATTTAATCCCATCCCTCTCCTAATCAGATGGAGCAAGTGCAAGGTTAGAAACAAAAACTGCAGACAAGATACTGTTGTCATTACCCTTTTGAAACAGTGACCCTGAGCATGTAACACATAATCAAAACTTTATTAACATAGAAATCCAATTACTGCTTCATCAAAAATCTTTCATTAATATAGAAAACCCTTGTAAGATGCTTGGGTTTCATTTCCCAACAGCTACAACCTGAAAAAAACATTGTTGAGGGGTCAGATCTGATGACACAACTGTTGTCTCAAAGCTATTCCTCCTGAACCAAGGTTTGAGTGCCTTTGGGCAGCCTGAAGATGTGGCATGACCCATTCCAGAAGCATGTCCAGCAAAGCTGTGGTGGAATAAAAGGTCCTGGATAATCCAGACCACCAAACATGGATCAGCAGGAGCTATTGAAGCCAAAATTCCTTGGTAGTACCAAAATCAAGTTGACAATGCAGTCCAGCTCTATCGAGTAGCAACGCAGTGGCACTGAGGACCTGTTGGCATCTCTATTAGCCGTGAACACCAGAGATCTTTGTTCCCAAGTTGCTGCTCCCTGGGGTGTGAGTTACATTTCAGAAAGATGTCTCCCCCAGAACCTTGCCTCCTGCCTGGCTGATGGCCATCATCTCTGTGATGATCAGCTGCATTCAAGTATCAGAATAAAACCAGGCATGTGTCTGGCTGCACTCCTTGAGCCAAACAACCCAACTCTTTGCAGAGATCCACAGCAGACTGACACTGTACCAGAAAAGCAAGTTCATAAATCTGCCCCAGTCCCTCTGGCTGCCTTCCATGGCATGACTTGGCCCTTCCCAGAGAGCCCTCTCCTGGTCTTTATAATCCTTCACATAAAGCACCTGTACAGGGCTGACTGTTTTTTACTTTTCCTTAGATAAAAGGGTAGAAGAAGAAAATACTGGTTTTGAAATTCTGTTCCACAATACATTTTTAAAATTTTCCTCAGTGTTCCCAGATTTCTGATCCTACAAAGCCCTTTTTTAGAATGTGACACATTGCAGACAAAAAACAGATCTGAAAAACACTTAAAAGCATTTAGTAGTTCATTTTTGTGGGCCTTCATGCAATCTAAGCAAACAAAAAAGGCAATACTATTACCTCACTCACACACACAGAACTGAGTCAGGAAGAGGGGGAGTTATCTGATGAGATGCAATTGTCGATGTCTGAGACACTTGACTAGATTCCCTTTGTAATTAACGGAAATGGGTACTTCCAGATTTGCGTCAACTCATCTAAAAGTAGGCTTCTAAAATAGGTCAGATTAATTTCATCCTGATAGTGCCTGCACTTGACTATGAACAGGAGCCAGAGCTGACCAACAGCAGGCAAGGTCAGTCTTACCTTAACTCTCTTGACTGACATATTACCAGACACACTTGGCAAAGCCAGATTCAAGACTCAGAGGCCCAAACCCCAGCCCAGTTTAGTTCCTATTTAGATGTTTTTTCTTCCAAGATAGGCTGTTTACCCACAAAATACAATTACTTTTAGATAGGATTTCACAGCTGCATTGAAATGTGTTTCACTACTCAGAAATGAGAACATTTTATGTGGGGTTTTTTCAGTATATTTGACATGGACATCTATCTTGCCCTTGTTTTGCATTTCTTTCACTGTTAATTTCCCTCTGAACGCCTTTAATCATATTTTTTTCACTCACTTCAAGAGCTGTGTGAAGGAATGTAATCAGTCCATTCAGGGAGAATTTCACTAGTTCAAAAGAACAGGTTTGCTCAGGTTTTAAGCAACACTGCAGAACCATCCACAAAACAGAGCCCTGGAGGGGTAGGCAGATGTGAAATTGCTGCTGCAGCACTTTGACCAGCGAGGTGGAAATGTGGGGTTCCTGGCATGCTCCACTGATGGTGCAGACCCACAGACATCAGCTCCCATGGAATAATAGTTCAGGGAGCACCCTCTTGGTGCAACATCTGAGGGTAGCAGGCTCTAAAAATCCTCTGGCCTCCAGGCAACTGATCAGCCTCAACTTTGCATGCCAGCACTCCTTTGTCTTCAGACCATCTGCCAGGCAGATGAGCTGGCAGAAGATCAGACAGGTACAATGAAAACCTGCTTGTTTTCCATCACACCTTCCTCAGAATAGGCTGTCACCACGTGGCATCTCAGCTTTTCCTAAAATCCAGTGGAAATATGTTCACCTGGAGAGTCTCCAGCCAGCACTTCAGATTAATCCTGACCAACAGCTGTAGGCTGAGATATTTGTGGGCATGAATTTCTGTGAAAATATATGTTTTCATATGTATTTTATATTTTTTATGAGTATAAACAGAGTTAATTGATGAAAATAATTTCTTGGAAAGTTTAAAGACCTGTTTTTAATAACCTTTAAAGTGTCTTCCCTTGAGAGGTTTTGTTTCACCAGTCTAAATATTTAATATCGTATTTACTGTCCTCGTTTTTAAAAAAAACTTTAATGATGCAAAGTGTGTAATGACTTGCAAACCACTGATTGCCACATGAGCAGGACTTTGGAGATCATTAAAAGAAATAGAGAATCACCTTGCTAACAGTGGTTTACTCTGCAGCATTTTTGAGCCTGCCCTGTAATTCCATACTCCTTCCAGCTATGAGTTTCATGAAATCCATGAAACGCAGGATTTGTGTTTTCTAAGACATGGCACTATAAGATTCCCAGAGAGTAATTTTTGTTTGCTAGTAAGTCCTCTCCTTTCTCCTGACTGTACTTCTCTCATGTAACTATTTTCTTAGTTTTACATATGTGTGTGTGTGTGTGTCTGTGTCTGTGTCTGTGTCTGTGTGTGTATATGTATATCTAAAGATCCATAAGCACTAGGTACCCATAGAAGGTAAATTATAAATTAAAATATAATTATTTACCAGCATTAAAAAATTGTGCAATGAACTTTTCTAATTAACTGGTGTGTGACAAGCAGAAACAAAATGCAGGAAATTTATAGAGTTGATTGGTTGACTTCATGACTCTGTATTTTGACCTTCTTTTTCCCCTTCTTTTCAATTCTGATTAAATTACCACCACCAAATCTACAGGGATACAGAGCAAAATTAAGCCCTCCTCATGAAAACCTCAGACTTCTAGAACAAAAATTGCAAGACAGTGTAAGGAATGAGAATTCAAGGATGCCATTATGCACTGGATGCTTATGGTAAGGGGAAGGTTTCAAGAGAAAGAACATCTGTTTCATGAGAAATGCAAAAATAAACCCACCAAAACCATCAGTCAAAAATCTCATTAAATACCTTCAATTTGTACAAAACAAAAACTGATGCTCTGATCCTGCTATTACAGATACAGACATTGAAACATTGCAAACTCTTATTCTTTCTAATGTTTTTCTCACTTGCTTTGCCTTTGCTTCTTTGGTGCTTGTTCATATAGAACCAAAATCAAGGGAAAACAACAGGGGTTAGTTACCTCAAACCAGTAATGTATCTAGATAAGGCTCAATTCATGCAGAAATCAAAACCATCCTGGGAATCCTGGGAAATCTGCTCCTAGTGTTACAGCTATTAGTACCCATTCAATGGTTACAGTCTAAGATTTGGGGAAATTTCCCTATTGTGTCGTTCATGAGCACCAGTTTCATTGTGCTTAAAGCTAGCTATATTTTCAGAATTTGCTTGACTCAAGAAGGATATTTAAGCAGCTGGTTTAATGCTTTCTCAATCGGGGTCTTGTCTTTCCCTCTTTCTTATTTTTTTCTTCCATAAAAGTGACTACAGGTTTTTTGCCATTCAGCATATTCATGTCATAACATGATTTCTTTCTTTCTAAAATTTTTACCTTTGAATTTAATAACTTGTATTTAAATAATGACTCACTTTTAGGTATACAACCCAAGAAAATATTGCATCTTAAATAATCCCATCATAAATCAGTTGTTATTGTTCCTATCTAAAAATTATACATCCCCTTAAAAACAATCATCCATTTCAATGTGTATCAGATGACTCAAAGTACACACTGAGCAGGAGTTCTGCTAGGTTTAGGAGGGTTTAAGGATGCCATTTTATCATTCCATCTTGGATGGAAATGAGTAGAGCTTTTTCAGAATTATGGTTTGCTGGACGAGAATAACTTTAATCTTTGAAGCTGTCTGAGTTATGCCTTAGTCAGTGGGGGGAGTTTGTTACTTTAAATTAAATTGCAGCTATAGTCTACTATCCAAAACATTATGTGGAAGAGTCCATGTACATAAAATGCTTCAGTAAAGATCATTAGAATAGGCTCAATTTTAATTGAATGAATATTTTCATTCTGAAAGGAAAGAATTCAAGAATACAAACACTTCAAAGTGAATTTCAAGGGAGAAAATACTGAGCTGGGAGCTAATTTTATCCTTCCAGCACAAGCTTCAGTCTGCCAAAACCTACCAAACTGTCCAGATCTGAATCCCAAAGCATATTTTGGCATCTCAGACCACCACTGCCTATGGATCAAGATTTACACAGAACTCACATTTTTTAAACTCAAATTTCCCCACATAAACAGATCTAGGCACACAGGTCTATGCAGGAGCAACTTCATTTGAGGAGTCAGTGGCTTTGTTCCTACCTAATCTTCACAAAACTGAGGAGGAAGCTGCAGTCAAAGTTATTGGAGGCCATTAACTTTCCCCTTTTTACTCTTTTGTTAGGCAGTCTCCAGCTAGTGCTGACTTAAACATCCCTGGCATTCCCATTGTGTTTGTATACCAATAATCTCTCTTCCTCCCTAAGGTCAAACTCCCTGTGTCCAAAACTTTCCAGTGCAGCAGGACACTTTAACCTTCCCTGATCTGGTTTAACTTGAATTAGCTGCACTTGCCCAGCATAGAGCAGCAGCTTCAGCCTGGGCATTTTTATCCGAAGTTGTAGCTGGAGGACCTACTGTCTGCTTTTCATACAAATCCTAGTGATTACATTTTTAGAGCAGTGGAAGACTTGAGATCATATCTCTTTTCACTCTAAACAATTTTGACACTGTAACTCCCACTTCACAGAAGAAAATCCAAGTTGCCAGGCTACAGGAAGGAAAACTGACCAAGGTGAGCAGATGAGTAACAAGAACATCAAACCAGAAGCAGAGCAAGTGAAAGGTGGTATGATGTGGTTACATCATGAATGAGGACATGTAGAAATAAGCAGCATGGGTTCTTATTTCCCTAGATAACATTGGAGTTTAATTCACTAAGTGAAATACAAAAATTAAATGATTTCATTAACTGGAGCTGCATTATATGTCTGATTTTGAATATATTATTTTAAGGGACTATAACTACAAATGGTAATCTAAGTATAACTGTAACCACGCAGTATGTGCAATTGAAATAGAGCACTGTGTTGGCAAAACATTAGGCTGTTTCCTAGCTCTAAGCTGCATGGATCAAGCAAGCAACAATTGTAAAGCTTTTGCATTAACTCACTGAGCTCCTATCACAGCTTGCAGAGGAGAAGCCAGTCACGCTGTAGACAGCTCAGATAAGTGTTTCTTGAAGACTGACATGTTGTTCCCAAGTCTCTTGTCTAATTAAAGATCCAAAACATTGTTCTACTGAAGCTGATGGAAGTACTCGTTTGACATCAAAGGAAACCAAGATTTGTTATTCTTTTTTGAAGAATTATTTTGCCATATGGTTAGGAAAAAAAAAAAACCACGGTAGGATAATTCACAGTGTGTCATGTGTGTCATGTGATAGCACTTTGTCTTTAGGGGATGGCAGCCTCCAGTTCCATAAAACCTCAGAGGTCCCACCTGAAGTCAAGAGAACATTTCAATACTGAGGTTGCACTATCTGAACCAAGTTACAGTCCCCTCTAGACATTCCAGCTCTGACAGGAATCCCATCCTGCTGTTCAACTGGCAAACATGCTAGAAGATTGAGGAGCTTACAAACTAAATAGACAAGCATAAAAAAATTCCATTGTGCAGATAAGGATTGAGGCACATTCAGACTGGTTCACCTAAACTGGCACAGCTGAGCTCCAGCAAAGCAAGGGAAAGATCTTCAGGTTTATTGCTGCATATCCAGAGGGACTATTTGGATGCAGATGGGACATGGGCCATTTTTGCTTGGATTTCCTGGCTTTATGCTATCTTACGTCATCTCTAAAATAAAAAGAAAACAATAAAGGGAAAAACTTCCTTTCTACTAATTCTGTGCCTAATGCTTTGCTGTGTCAAAGAGTGTAACTAAAACTGGCTTACAATCATGGCATAAATTCTTTAGTGAAAGAACTGTGAAAAATGAAGGATTACACTTGAGTCTGGGAAGTCTTGGCTCCCAAGTAATTGGAAAAAAAAGGGAAATAGCCATAACCCTAAGTTGTGATTATATTTATTACCATTCACCAGATGAAATGCTAAACAATATTATCTCTAACATCTCTAGGCCGGGGTGGTGTGGAAATGAAATCAAGTAAGACAAAATTTTTCTCCTCCACAAAACTATAATTTGGATTTTAGGCAAGAAAATATTTTTACTTAGTTTATTTAGAGTTGCTGCTCTATAGATACCTGCTACTTCAGTCATAGTACGGTAAGATAACTCTAAATGAAAGGTCCTGTGTGAAACCAAACTCTAGACTGTGTTTTGTATCTTAATGAAGATTCTTTCACAAAGTATTCAGTTATGGATAATGAGATAGTAGCAAAGAATGCACTAGAAAGGACAGATGGGAAGACAGTCAACTGTCGAAACCAGAAGATTTTCAATGTGCAGTAAACAAATTATTAAGCACAATTCTCTGGCTTGATGCCAACCTGTACTCTAGGGAACTGGTCAAAAAGTGGATCATGAAAAGCTTTTTGGGAGCAGCTAAATCTACAGCTGTGGTCTTTGTTTTTCTAGTACTTTGCAAGAACAGAAGGGGGAATTACGAAAGCGTCTATCGTACACTACCCATAAGCTGGAAATGCTTGAAACGGAATTTGATTCTACACGTCAGTATCTTGAAATAGAACTGAGACGTGCTCAGGAGGAACTTGAAAAAGTCACTGAAAAACTGAGAAGGTTAGTAACTAACTTTTTGAAATAAACAGAGTTATTAGGAATTTCCATGAGACTCTATTAAAGACATATGTAAGTAAAAATAATCATAGTAGCAAACATGCATAATTTATTGATTGATTACATATTGCATTTTCATATTAAAAATATGTATTTTGCTTATCTGATTATACATTACATGCCACATGAAGTTACTTAAATGTGGTATGCAAGGTGTCTCTGTACTAAAAGCAAATATACAAATAGAAATACACCCATATAGGTGCATTTATGCATTGCTTATGTGTAAACCTACATGTGCCACATTGGGTTACGAATACACACATGTTATAAACACACTACATATATATGTATTTATACTGCATATACACCCATAAAATTTTTTTTAATGACTGTGCATTTTCAGTTGTTACTCTTCATTGCACTGATACAAAAGAACAGAATTTGGCTCTCCATCACTCCAAGTTGAGATTATGTTCAATTCAAATAATATTAAGACATTTCACATTATAGCAAATAATTTCTGTTTTAGTCTCAAGTAGAATGATATGATACTGAAAAGCTATTATTTTAAATTGTTGTAACTGTGGAATAGTGCTGTTGCAAATCAGGAACCTAGTTAATATTAATGATAAATTATGTTAAGTATCCACTCCCGACATTCCTGACACTGATTAAAATTGTCTGTAGTCTAGCTTTAAATTTATCAGTGATTCTTAATATCCATTTTTTTCATTTGTTTACAGAACTTCTGATACTTGATTATCCATTTATGCAGGAATGTATTTGCATATCTTGAGAGACTTTCCTAAACTGATGTCATAATGGAACTGTTTGATTTAGTTGATTGGATGAAGCAAAATGAAATTCAGAACAAATCATTCCAGGGCTATACCCAAAGAAATATTTTTCATTTCTTGCACAAGGCAAAGGCCAAACCAAAACAAAGACAGAAAACACCAATAAACTGACTCGACAAAACCATGCTATGCAAATGTTAAACAGAATAAACCTGTAAGTTCTCAATTTAGGACATATCTTAGTGTGGTCTTATAATTTAAATGCTTCTGTAAATGGGGATGCATCTTAAAATGAGAAGAAAATATGCAGGTGTCATGTTGATTTTGAAATCACACATCTAACAAGAGCAGTTTGGAAGGTCTCCATATAGTTTTCTTGTCAGCAATATTTTTCCCCTCGTTTCTCTTAGAGCAGAGCCATTGAAAGTAACTTCATTCTTGACCTAATTTTACTTCAATATGTTCCAAGATGGTTAACACTGATACTCTTGTCTCTTGAAGTATTAGTTCAGACAGCTGTCATAAAATAGCAGAAGGGCTGACCATGCCACTACTGTTAAAACAAAGGGGCTTCCTAGTCAGTAGGGAGCCTCTTATCAACTTCACTGGGCACTAATGAGTTAAGCATCCTTTGACACTCCAGCCAAGGGCCAACAGCAAAGTCTAGCACTCATACCCAAATATCACATTAGCAAAACTGACTTTCCAATATTCTAATGGAACATTGTACCATATTATGAAGAAAACTTATATTAAAAATTATGTTTCAGGCAGGTGATTACTCCCCTGAAGACATATCATAATGGAAGCCAAAAATATTTTATGAGGTGAGCTTTAAAAATGTTTCTATTGAGAATAGAAAGGCATACTGCAAGTTGAACAACTACATTTCTCAACCTGGAGAAGGATAATGTCAGAAAAAAACCTGTCATCCAAAAGCATGTCAGCAACATGTCCCAGAGGAAAATTAATGTGAGAAAAACAAAGAACTAGAATTAGTTTCAATAATGTGTCTCTTCATTTGTTCACTGCACAGGGAGAGAAATTCAACCCACCCTAGATAAATAAGCCCTGTGCAACAAGGTCCCACTTGCACACCAGAGAACATTTCTTTTATTAAATTTCCACTACTGTAAAGTAAAACATTTTTCCAAGAGGCTGAATGGCCATCCTCTTCTAATCATTTCTGAAAGTGTTTGTCTTAATTTATCCAGAATTACCTGTGTTGCTGCTAGACCTCCCCTCTCTTACCCAAGTGAGAAGGTCACTTATGTGGCTTGATGGTCAAGTTTTCAACATCACTACAAACATTTAGAGGTAGCATCTTTCTTTTTTCCCAGTGGGAGCAAAAGCAGGATGGTGCTGAGTAGGTTAAAAAATATTAACTTTAAAACATAAGTTCAGCTATGAAAAGTGACTGTAAAGACATTGGGAGTTCATATACCTCACAATTGTTCCTTTGAACTATGATCCTTCCCATGATCAGCATGGCTTTTATAAGTTAATTTTTTTTTAAAAATCAAAAACCAATCTTGGAACCAAATCTGGAATTCTAAGTTACTTTGGGTTTCCTCCTTGAGCCCCTGTTGTGACTAACAACTTGTCAAGGTCCCCATCCTATCTTTTAACAGAAAATAGTTATTTTAAGGCATGAGAAATAAACCCATACAAGCATATATTTAGGACTCAGATTAGCCCCCACACATAATTGTTTCACCAAAAGCAAGACATTTTACAGACTGAAGAGGTGTTCTGAACAGAAATCCAAGGGGAAAAACTGTCTTGCTTTCATATGACTGTTGGTGTACCTTGTGATAACAGAGAGATAGAAATTTTTTTGAACAAGAAGCTACTATTTTAACAGTCACTCTTCAAAGGTAACTGCAGTCTGAGAGAAATTCTCTTCTTTAAAGAAAGTCAGCTCAAGCCTGACTTTTACTTTAGATATATTTCATGGCCTTTAGAGGGCCATGAGTGGAAGCAGAGAAAGAGAGGTTTTTGCAGACTTCCTCTTCAATGGTGATCTGTAGTCTTAGGGAGGAGTTTGTTGTCTTCTGGCTTAAAGCATAGACACTTAAGGTTCGACATGGTCAGAATATTTTCCATTAGGCCCTAATTTGGTCAAGAATCTAAACACACATTTAATGGATGCACATACATTCACCTGGAGTCACAAGGGTATCACCTAATAATATGAACAACACAAAAATCCATCAATAAATAATAATAGGTTATTGATTCACATGATTATCCTTATAGCAGTTTCACAGGGTAGTGAAGCTGACCTACCCTTTGCTTTGTTTACAAAGCTAGATTTACAATATTAAAATATTTAATACCTCACAATGTTCAGGCTGTCTGGGTGCCCTCTCTGGAAACAGGGTTGTTACCATTTGCTCATCTGATCATCTTCAAATTTTAATAATTTTCCCTGCTCTCCATTTCTCCTTTATTTCAGAGTTTTGCCCAAAGATTTATCTGCCTCTGTTCTTCTTTTAACACATTCTTCCATTTATTTCTGGGTCCATTTCTCTCCTTGCCACCTACATTAGCTGACACTTCTTTTGGCACAATGAATTTCCAATTTGGGTTTTATGCATATATGTGCATGTGTATCTGCTCATGTTTGTGTGTACGTGTTTGTGCTTATTTTGACTACCTTTTGCGTACTGTTCTCAATAGAAACACTTTTTGAGGCTTAGCTTCCTACTTACTGTGGATTTTTTTAGATTGGATTTGACTTTACTGGGAGGCAGTCAATTTTTTAAGTGCAAAATGAATGTGTTAGAGAAGTAATGTTTGTGGGCTACTTTCTCCTAAACACACAACAGATTCGATGGGCAAAGGCAAAAGAAGTTACAAACAGATTGTGATAATCTCTTGCAAGAACTTTCTCCCACCAGCCATTGCATGGAAGTGTTGTCATTGAAAAATAATTATATTAATGGTAATCAACCTTTCAGTCATCCATATCAAGAGAAAAAGTGAAAACAGAAGCTGAGTAAAACCAGTGATGCATCATTACCATTATAGGTCTGGCATTCAAGTAGCAATTACTGCTGGTTTTATTCATGGTCCCAAAGTTATGGAAAGGGAACCTTCAGGGTCTCCCTTGAGCTGTCCACATAGGTCACCACTGCAGAACAGACTGGGTTAGAGAGATGCCTTAGCTAGAAAAGCCATGAACCAATTTGTCCCACCCCTTTCTTCCATGAATTTATGCAGATGCTTTTGAACCCATTCCAACTTTTAGGAAGTTGTAGTTGCTAACAGTTTATATCAGTTTTTATGCCACCTCTACATGACCCACGAGCTGTCTGGGCGCAAAGCAAATTTAACCTGTTCTATTTTGCTTTACTAGATGTAAATGTAGACCATGACAGAGAAGATACTGGGACACTTCTGGTCTAAGCCAGGAGGCAGTATTTTATTTTTCTAAATTCTTTCTTCCTGCACCACGGCATGCAGCCTTACCAGCAAAACAAAATGTTTGTGCTGAGTAGCTGCAGTTAAGGCCATTGTAACCCTCCTTGTTTCCACTCTTTTATCAAGATCATCTCTGCCTTCTCCTGTACCACAAAAACCTGGGTACAGAGTACCCCAAGATTTGTTTCTGTTGTGTGCACAGCTAAATAGCTGTGAAAATCCCAAGTACACCTAGAGCTGCACAAATAAATGTTTATAGAGAGGCTTAGTGATAAATGTTGTGAGGATTATGGACAACACAGAGAATTGTAAACTTCAGCCAAGCATTTAAGTCACCTGGACATGAACACAGTGGCACTATGAGAACTGGTGAGAAATGACAGCACAGGGTCTCACTGATTTTTCAGCCTGTTTGGGTCATGACCTTAGCAAAACTCTTTACCACAGATCCTCCTCCCAGGGAGGAGGACTCTGCTTAGCAGCTCTGTAAAATACAGGCAACATTGAAATTTCCCTGAGGCTTACAGTGCATGTTGGAAATGGCTGGCCCTGAGTCTGGTCTGACCCTCAATACCCCAAGGATTGTCACCCATGGGGATGTCATTATTTATATCCACAGAGCAGATGTCCTTGGCACAGATATCCCCTCTCAGGTCCATGCAGCAGATGTTATTCGATTGCTGGGAGCTCCAGCCAGAGCTCTGCATGCCACAAGAGGGGCACTGCAAGCCTCTGGCGTGCCCTGAATGGTGAATTCTGATCATTTAAATGGAAAGAAAATCTCCATGGCAACAGAAGCTGGGGGAGACCTGAGGCATCACGTACAAGTAATGGCTGGGCCGGACCTTTTGACTCACAGCCATGGCAAAGTTCAAATACAGATCTTCAGTCCAGTTTCAACAGCCACTCCTAACCAAATGATAAATCAAAGAGATTTCTTCAGTCCCAGTCCCTTCCTCATCACCACGGAAACTACACTCAGATCCAGGCTTCTCAGAGGAAGAGCCTTTCTGCTGTATATATATGTATTACATCTGAGTTTTCTCTTACAGTGAACACACTTGCACATTACCTAAAATCACCTCACTGCTGAAAATACTATGACCTATTGATCAGTGCAAACATAAAGATTTATTCAGACAAACTTTTCACAGCTGAGCTTCTAACATTTGCTTTACATTTGTAATACATCCTGCTGAGGTGATGGGTACTAACAAGGAGCTACCCTCCTTACCTTTTCTGAAGAGACAGGCACAGCTACTACCAAAATAGCAAAGTTTTTTCCCAAATGCTGTGCAGCTTATTCATTACAATACCAAGGTTACCATGTAAGTAGCCTAAAGATGTACAGGCTGAAACTTTTCTTTGGTGTATTGCTCTGGAATAAGCAGGGAAGCCTCATTTTTTGAGTCCATTCATTCCCTAAGTGCTGATAAAAATAAATAACGATCTTTTGCCAACTAAGCTCTCTAAATATATTTCCTGGAGAAAGAAAATGTGTTCATGTCTTGAGAATAGTCAATTTCTTGAACTTTTGTTGAAAGTAGGAGCACTCTCTTCTAAGTCACATGTTGATGCCCACATGTTGCTGCAGTCATTAAGATTCTGCTGCAATTGTTTTAATTAGGAGAGCTCCACATTTTTTTTCTGCTGCCTAAGCCTAGAGCTCAAGCTTCCTCTCTAAGACATTACTCCTAAGCCTGATGTAAAGCTAAAATTTCCCTGTGTAAGTTCCTAGATTGTAATATATATCTGCACACAAGTACAGAATAGCCAACAAATTTTCACTTCCTGATGGAATTTGCTGCTAAATATAGTAAGCAAACATGACAGAGAAGTTTGCTTAGGAAGCAGGTGGTAATTGCATTTCAAAAGCAACCACTGACTTGCAACAGGAGTGCTAAATAAATAGATTTCAAATAGTGCAAGCCAAGGTTTTGTACTGATGGGAAAATGCGGGTAAAAAACAACATGAAAAACAATGCACTCAATTACATGATACCATCTTTGTTTTAGGATACAAAACAATTACCTAGCCTTACAAAGAATTAATCAGGATCTGGAGGATAAACTTTACAGAATGGTAAGTTATCATAACTTTTAAAATATATTTAATGTGGGTTTATGATTCTTAAGTCATAGGATAAGCATGTATGTAGCTGTCACCAAAAATGCCCTCATGCTCTAAGTGCAGTCATGCTTAAAAAAGATGTATGATTTTATCAGTATCATGATGCAGAGCTCAATCTGTGTATGATGACATAGCTCCATCAATTTAAATGGAGATTGCCTTGACTGATGATCTGGCTGAGTAAATTGTACCTTTAAAATCATTCTGGTTAATTTAGCTAATAACTTTATGGGTTTTAAATATTTATGTTTTCATTAAGTATCAGATTTAAATAAGGTAATCCAAGGTTTTCTCATGCTTCCTAGATACTTTCACTCAGCCTTTATTAAGTGATTTAATAGAGCTTGGATGGTCTGACTTTTAAATGCTGTCATAACTATCAATCTCAGTGTATTAATTTCCAATTTTCATGTGTCTGCAATAGCAATGTCAATGTCACTGTCACAGGCCAATTAAAGCCAAGAGAGGAAAACACTGCACCACTTTTGGGCTCCACTTTGCTAGACACAGCACCACTAATTCAAAATAGCTTGATGTTAAAGAGAAATGGCAATGCCTTTGGTGCCCTGGGTCTTTGCTAATGCTGCTGGGACATTGTACTCACTGTTAGGAGTAAAATTACAGAGGAATGTGAGGATAATGTTTGAAGAAGAATGACAATTTTGAACTCTCAAAGTTCCTCAGGCCTTGAGCATAACCTGACCTGCTGCCTCCTCTCCAGGCTCAGAATGATCAGTCACTTCCCAGCTCCCTTTCCATGCAGCCCCAGACCTGACATGGCCCAGGCAAGCACAGTGCACACAAAACATATGGTTTATAATCTGTTCATAGACCTATGTGCAGAGATAAGGATGTGAGGATAAGCCCACCTTTTGGACAAGTCTCATGTAATGTTTGCATGGATGGCCATCTTGGAATGGGGGGAACAGATTATTGTGAGGTTTGAGTAAATGGGGACTATAGCAACATACAGGACACACACCAGCCTTTAATGAGAAAGGGGGGAAAAGTATTTGAAAATGTCTTTGTTTTTATCTCAGAAGTCCATTTCAATAGCTAACAATGTGTAGGGGACTGATGCTTTTGCTGGGTAACAACAGGGCAAAGTTATAGAGGAGTTGTAGCTGACATTGGATCATAAGTACATGCATAAACACCATAAAAGCCAAAATAACATTCTATCTTGGGTTATTGGGTTTTTTTCTCCACTCTTGTTTCTTTTTCATTTTACCCAAGTCACTTCAGGATTTTGTCTTCATCTATAGCCTAACATTTATTACTTATGTGCTACAAAATATTAACAGAGTCATTCAGGCTTGTAAAAGAAATAAAAATTTTAGAAACACAGAAAGAACGACTCCAACAAATCCAGGTGTTTTTATCAGGTATTTCAGATCAAAGCAAAGAACTTTTAAACTCCTGTTTCAGCATCCACTTAAATCCTTGAGAAATTATTTCAGAGCACAACACAGAAAGAACGAAAACTGGTCCCATGGAGCACTGTACCTTTCTTTATCCCACTAATAGGACAGTCATTGTAGATAGCTTTAGAGGCTTGAAGAAGATCAATGAGGCTCTGTACACCACTTAACTCCAGCTGCTTTCCTTTCTGAAACATTGAAACTGAAGAAACACAAAACAAAACCAAACAAATGTCAAATGGAAACTCTATCTAAAGGAAAGAGATGAGAAAAAAGTACCATATCTGACTAAGTCAAATATTTTGATTTTCAGGGCACTGCAAAAACCCTCAATACTTCAGAGAAAGATGAATTAAATAACAGCTGGTCTGGTTAATCAATAGCTTATGGTGAACTGGGCTCTTGGAAGCATTTCTCTCCCTTTCCTGATTAGGAGGACAAGCTGTGTGTATTTTTTATTTATTTTTTTTAATCTAATTTTCCGATCTAAAATCAAACACCTTTTTTTTGTCTACTTTTACAAAAATCCAAATATATAAATCATGTGTTTACTTCCTCCCTCTCTTGCCTCTCCCGATCCTCTGTGTACACACACAACACACTGTTACACAAGCTTTGACTATTTAATGCGTTCAAATGCAACAAGTAGCAAAAAGAAGACCCTCAGGCAGTGGTCCCCTTGCTCCTCCTGCCTGCAGATAACCTGGGATGCTCCCAGGAGACCAGTTACTCCCTGCCTTAACAGGTGACTCACAACTCCCTCTCTCCCAGTGACTGACCCCAGCTCATCACAACTTACCTAGGACTCCACCTTGGCCTTCCTCTTCTGATATTTTTGGTTATCCTGAAAGTTAAAGCCATTCATGCCTGCTATTGGTATAACGGATGTAAAAGAATAATCATTAATTCATCAGCAGTCACAGAAAAGAAGCTGATGTAGCAGTTATTTTTCTTCAAGGCTCTGCTTCCTTTTGGGTGCTAATCTATAAAACATTTTAAAATACTTGAAAGCACACTTCTGATCACAGCAAATGGTATCCAACTAAAACTTTTGTCACACCAGAACTTGAAGTATAAATTTAACATATAAACCACAGTGTCTGATTGGGTTAAGAGCTAAAAAAAATGCATTCCTGAAATCAGGAAAGAGTCTGCTATATTCAACTGGGCAAGAATAAACACATGGAACAGTAGAGGCAAATGTGGCACAGGACTAAAATTCTTCTGTCACTCCTCATAAAACTCCTGTTCTTACCACAGTCAGAGTCTTGAGCTGGAGAAGATTTCTTTAGTCTTGTAAGCACTGGTTAAGCAGTGGAATATACAGGCTGTCTTCTTAAATAATTAATCTTTATATTTCTTTTCTCCATTAAGATGCAGGAAAAGACTAAGCAGAGTCCTCTCACTGCAATTCCATCACAGGACTGTTCAATTAGAGAATTTTTTATAATATTTATTTCTAGTTGTCATCAGCAATCCTCACTTTCCCTTACACTTGCTTAACTTTTCAGGGCATGCTCTGACATGGTCTTGCTGCTCACAAACAGCAGTTACAAGCAGATTATGCAAGTCATCCCAACCACTTGTTAAGAAATCTTTTATATTATCTCAATCCAGCTGTATCCTCAATATGCTCCTCACTGGATTTAAGCAATGTCTCTTAAAAAGCTTCTGAAGTTTTAAGGCTTTGGTTGCAGGTAGTTCTGTAATTTTACCTTTAATGACATAAGCCAGATTTTTAATGGTATCTACATTTGGGAAAAACTGGTGCCTAATAATAGCTGCTTAATAAGCCCAACTGCTAATGAAAATTGCACCCATGTCTCATCCCCCATCTGCATTTTGAATGTTCTTGAAAACGTGATCTCAGAAATCCAGCTGCAAAAAACTCAGGAGACCTTGTTCTCCAGAAACACCCTAAAATATGTCTTTTGTACCTGGAAAGTTTGACAGACAGACTGCTGGATGGTGTTAAGCTTTGGTTCCCACCTCTGCAAAACCAATACCAGCCTTCTAAACACAGTGAATTATAAATTTTATCATGTGTCAAGATGAAAACTCTTCCATTTTACAATAAACATATAAAATTTACAAAAAACTTTACCATATAGAACTTTGAGAATGTTACATATTAATGTCTTATTTTTCATATACTTTAAGGCAGACTGGCTGTGTGACTCTACCATAAAGTTGGATAAAAATATTATATATACCAGCAGCTATTAGAACAGAAATAATGATTCACTGACAGTTCAGTCTTTGCTTCTTGAGGGACAGGAACAACTAGCCAAAAGTTTTGTATGATTTTGTCCAGTTTGCCACAGTAACTTTTTCTTAAAAGATA
>JAOXXN010000065.1:52716465-52744332 GCA_026770055.1 Myrmophylax atrothorax | reverse complement strand
AATGCTGCACTATCTGAGCACTGCACTGGTTTTTATCCTCTTCCTTCCTCTGCATATGAGCTGGAGGAGGACTGAGGTACAGCAAATATTTTATGCTCCATGCTATTAAGAGTTTTTTATCCAGCTCTTGAATATCTGGGGTTTTCCAGTCTGCTGGCCATAATATATACTTAAGCATCTCCAGTTGGGGAAATCCAAACATGAATTAAGTATGAGCTGGCCAATTTTAAGTGGTGCTCTGAGACTTTGTGTTAGGGGAATGTTATTTCAAAAGAAGCAGATTCCTGGGTATCCAGGCTAAGAAGGTAAAGAATACAGAAAGTGGTGAGGAATTTGATGAACAATTTCAGTCAGGCACTAAAAACATCTAACTACCAGCAGCATGATTTTGGAATTTGAACCACTTACTAAATTGCACCCGAGCCTCCTGTGACAGCTACCAGTCACATCTCCAATATGGTTTAAATTGTAAATGAAAGATGAAAACAATGTAGAGAAATCCTGTTTCTCACACAAACATAAGGAAAACAGAAGTCCAGCATCTTTATGTTCTGGCATAACTTTCATGGTGACTTTGAACAGTGATTTAAAGCACATCTTTTTCATTTTGTTTCCTTTATGATGCAGTTTCTCCCCCTCTCCCCATGTCCCATGAAAATCGAATAGAGATGACCTAAATATACTTAAAAGGATTTGCGTCCCAAAGACAAGAAATTTTAGAGTCAGCTCAACCTGACAGGCTCATTTACTCACATTCAGTGAAGACAGCTGTGAATTTCAAGAGAAATTTATATTGGTTGGTTAGTTAAGGCAGAAGCCAAAGAAGGTCTGTACTTTGTGCCCCAAACAACTGTGAAACTACATTTCCAAGGAAGGAAATGACCATAAATGCCACAGAAACAAGTGATTTATAAAAATAGCAGTTGAAAAAATGCATTTCTAGGAAGACTTCATGTTACACGTTTTTATACTTACACGCATTTTGTGCTAAATATCTCCATCTCTCACTAACTCTCTTCACACTCATTTTCCAGATTAAAAAATACTGCCTAACAGGTGATAGGACGTACACACATTAACACCTGTAGTATCTGCACAGGCTCTGACTGAGTAGGTTCATTAGTTTTGCAGTCAACTAAATGAAATTTCCTGGACCATTTGGGAACATGAGCATGAACACACAGGCTTTCAGACATCCTCAGTCTTTTCACTCTCTCTGGAGTTTCATTTCCCATTGTTACCCTGTTGTTATATGGTTGGTAGGCCAATTGGCTTTCCAAGAGACATGTAGGGCAGACCAGCCACTTCCTAATTGCTCTACATACATATGACATCATGCGAGACTCTTCTGGAAACTCCTTTCCATTTTTTCCAAAGCCACAGGACAGGTTTTCTGCTCTCTCTCTTCCTCTCCGTAGGACATCTGCCACAAGCATGAGCAACCTGAGGAAGCTGTGAAGTGACAGTGGACAATTCTCACTCCCAACATTGTCCCTCTTGCATGATGACAGAACTCTTTCTTTCTTAACATGTCTTATCTCTTGGCCACTGATTTGTGATACTTGACATTTTCAATCATTTCCTTCATCCTGGTCTCCATGGTTTAGTCTCTGTCTCTCAGGAAAACCCCTGGATAGACTATCTTGACCAGCTGGGAATAGAAAAAGCTGTTGTTTTCAAAATAGCTTAAAAAAACCCAGAAACATGTATGGGATGTGGGTATCTTTGACCTGTGCCTTCCTTGTAAATGCCTTGATCTTTTGTGATTATTTGCTGATTCACTACAATGAAAGGGAAAGCAAAAGCAAGAATAAGCCTGAAAAGATTTTCTGTAGCAGGTATTTCACATCTCAAACTCCCTAACAAAAGCTGGTGTCATCTGTGAATGTGGAAAACAAGGCATACTTTGGCCAAGAAGCAAATTTCTGTAACTTCTGGGTCTTTTCTATCCAAATCCACTATCTACAAAAAATATCAAAGGACTTCCTATTAGATCCAATTTACAAGGCCAGTTGCTCATTTCCCATTTCAAAATAGATAGAAAAGGGCAAAGACAGGGTTTATCATAGTTAGAAAAAATAAAAAAGACAATAAGAAAAGAAAGAATGAAACAAACAAAAAAAAGACATATACAAGCAGAGTACTGGTACTCAGTACAGAGATGCTATTTAGGGTATTCAGTCCTAGCCATTATAGGGAGTTTCTGTCTTCTGTTTCATAACCAATATTTTTTTTCTACATAAAGAAAAGTGCCTTTTGGAAATAGCATTGCATATACAACACTCAAAACATTGACATTTTGTCTGTACAGGAGGGAATAGAGAATTGTGAAGTGAAAATCCGGAGAAGGCAGGAGAAAGATGGATTAGTACATTGTCATGTTCTAATTGCATAACTTATGCTCACAGAACAGCACTGAAGGTATGAAGGATCTTCAACACCATCAGACTTTTTTTTGTTATCACAAGTGGCATGTACCTCCAGCAGAATCCTCTCTGCTCACTAGAGATATAATATGTAATCAAGGACTTTTTTCTTCTTTCCTCCAGAAACAAACATTTCTTCTTTCAACCTACTGTCACTAACACAGCCTCAGAAGATACTATTACATTGACTTCAGGGAATTAGCATCAGTCAACACAATCTCTGTTCTCTCCAGCTATAATTTATTCAGCATTTTATTATAAAGCAGGACTCTACCCTGGCAAGGCTTGCCACTAATGTGAAATGTGGGAAATGATAGGTACATGGAAAGGCTATAAGCACATTTTGTCAACTTCATCTATATTGCCAGTAGAAAGAGCACAGGCTGTGAAGATGACTAGCCAGCTTAGAAAGACTTTGAATAAGCTGATAGGGAAGATACCTTTTTCAGTTGTAATTGAAATGCTGTAGGAGACAACAAAGTTGATGGCAAATAAAACTACCTTCCTCTTCCAATAAGTTGGTTCTGCTGTCAGTGGGTTTAGGTAATGAACTGATTATCTTCATTTTAAAACAACATATCCTCTTTCCTAAAGAACTGGTCCTAAGTCAGCAAAATAAAACAGTTGTGAACCAGGAAAAAAGTTTTTGCCACAGAAGTTATCTAGTGCCTGGAGCCAAGTCCTGAGCACTTGAAAAAGAGCAGCCAGTTAATTCCTGCTTAGAGGAGCAGTTGGCCTGTGCAGTGATACTCTCTTCATCCATATTTTATATCGAAGAGTACATCTAAGCAGAACCCAGGCCATGAATGGCAGGACCCTTCCCCAGCCTAGGGCTAGTTTTCTTTGCATTCACTGAATTTAGGTAAAGTATCCCTGTTTATAGCTTAAATTGGCTGCTTAGATTTCCATTTCAAAAAACTGGATAAGAGGTGACAGGTAGCTTTACTCTGGGTTCATGTTAGACACAAGGTATGCATTGAACTGGAAATCTCAGGAATATTTCCAGATGACACTGTGACAAGAAGATCTTTAGCAGGGGGTGCAGGTGTAAGGAGTTTTTATTGTAATGTCCTTCTACACAGTGTATGTCATGTAGGTTGGCATTATTTCAAATTAGGAGCAAACCTCTGCAGTTGTCAGTGCTAAGTTGTATGAAGGGACACACCGTGCTCAGTCAGTGCATGCTTGCCCCAGTGAAGAAACATTATAGACAGACACTGGTACTCTTTTGTACCAGAAGAAAAGTCATCATCCTGCATATCTTTTACAAATCACTTGCAAAGAAAAGCATGCATTTACTTCACAAGAAGAACCTTGACAGCACTTTGCTAAACCGATTTCTTTTTGTGATTTGTTATTAATTATACACCAGTGTCAAAGTTTGTTTTTTTTTCTTTTACTGCTATGGAATTGCATTTCAAGCCTGTGACATGGGGTAGTCAAGGAAACAAATCTTTATAAGACCTTTGCTAGTACAAGGTTGAGAATGATATGAAGAGTAAATCATTCTTCAAGTGAAATGCCATAGAGCAAAATATCAAAATCCTCAGACAAAACACTATAGCCCCACAATGTTATCTTTAATAAAATTACACAGTTTGGAAATCAAGAAGAGAAGTTAGATTCTGCTGCAGGTCATCTTTTAATCAGAAACAAATGTTGTTTACTAAAAAGTATAAATTCTAGAATTTAACTGCGATGGACAAATTAGATCAGGTCAGTAATTCTGACTTGAGGCAATACATCATTTATCAGAGAAAAAGATGGTGCTTATTTCCATATCTCTGCTTTGCAGAATAGATCTTTTAAAGTATTATGGGCACAGAAGATGCATTCATAGCATATCCATTTATCCAATTTCTCTGAACTATCAAAAAAGAAGAAAATGCCAAGCTTGAACATCACACTATGAATTACATTCCTGTAGTTTTATTGTAACAAAAGGTCCACAGTGATCAGAAAAATGTGTTCAGTAAGTAAACCTCTGTATGCTTAAACTCTATCCTCCCCTTACAACTCTTTTAGTAAAGTGGCAAAGTGGATTATAAAAATTCCAGCTGACAGATAAATCTCTTCCCTGAAATATACCTTTATTCCATTGTCTTTCCATTGGTATATCTTCTTGAAATTCATCCCCAATTCTAACTGATTTTTAACCCCTCATTAAAGCTAGGTATTTTTATCTTTTATATTTCGAAATACACTTCCACAGTTCTGGACTTTCATCTTGGAAACAGTTGACAAGGTATACACAGCACATTGAAGCTGCAGTAAAGTATTTTTTCATTCCTCTCTTCTTTGTTTTCTGTGTCTTTCTCTGATATCTTCATTCTCCAGAAAGGCACTTTCATGCAATTGTCTGAAGTGACTTGCTGGTCATGTGGTATGAGAATTTCACTCTCTGCTGTATAAATTTACTGGATTTTCTTAAAATTCCTTCCTTTCTAGCTCTATTTTAAGTCTTGCTGCCTCTATACACTTCTTAATTATTGCAGAACAAATGTATGGAAAAATGTATCTCTTTATTTTGTAAAATTATTAGTATCCTAAACTTTCACATGACTACAGATTTTTTCAATGGTCTTAAATTAACTAAATTCACACTTTTGACTATTCTTCCCCAATGTACTATACAATAATCTGGCATGAGAAGGATTAGAAAAGACTTGATTTAATTATATGATCTGTCTGAGCAAATACAATTCAATTAAGGAAGATGTGATTATTAAATTTAAAATGCATTAGTATGCATCAATCAGCTATATGAGCTTTAAATTAATAAATAGTTCTTTCACAGTTACCCAACCACTAGACAGAGAATCAGAATTAAAACCTTTAATAAAATTAGCCCAAGTCTTGTAATGCATTTTTAAAACATAATTTACTGAATGACTCTTTATACAATAACTGCAGCAATTTCTACGAAGTTTGTTCCAATGTTGCATGATGTTCAAGTGGTAACAGGTTCCTTTTGTCACAAAATCCAGTCTTCTGTGCTTTGGGATTAATTGAAGAGAAAACACTACAGCACTGGCATGGTTTTGTCTCAAATTACCTGATACTTCATGGTTTCTATCAAAACTTCTGGTATGTTCCATTTTAAATATTTTAGCTATTTTTCTGTCAAATTTTTAGTGTGGATACAGAAAGATGTATAAAAATTCAATGAATTCATAGACAAAGGACGCCTAATACAGTAAACCTTTAATTTCTATATGAGATGCCAGAAAATCAGATTAAATTATATCAGAAATGTTTAAATTATCAATTATTAAATCTATCTTACTAAGATAGACCTAATTTCTCTCATAGGGTGCAGCCATTCAATATCCAACTCAAGATGCTAACAAGAAGTGTCTCCATGAGAAATTTAGTTTTGTTAGATCTCCAAAAAGAGCTTAGTAAGAAAACGTAAAGAATTCAAAATATGACCATGTCAACCTCCTGCACTAAGATTTCCCACACATAAAGCTCAAGTCATCAGACTTTGGGGGGTTGACATGAGGAGAAAGCTGAGCAAGCAAAACCCCAGGGATGGCAATTTTTTCCCTTGTCTTGGCTGGAGTCTGGGCGACAAGCCCGCCGTGCAACCAAGAGAGACCCGTGACAGCACACTGGAGAAAGCAAAACTTTTGCTCCTCAGGCTGAATGTCTCTGCTTACTCACTCCTTTTCCCTTTTTTTTTCTTATTTTTTTTCCCCAGTTACATATTTCTTCCTAGAGTGCACTGGGAAGGGAAGTGGACTATAGGCAGAAGAGATGCTGACAGTCCCATGGGACACTCTGTGCGAGAGAAAGCAGCTGTCTCCTCTTCCCTTCCCAGTGTGACTGGAGAATTATCTCCCCATTAGATGATCCCCCAGTACCTGCTCTGCTCCTCTGTGAATTTTCATACTGTTATATTAATGTATCTTCATCTCAGTGTTCACAGTTACAGTAACACAAGAGTTCAGTAAATATAACATCAAGGGAAGAAATTTCATTTGAGCAAGGCTTATTTTACTCCTCAGTGACACATGTAATTGGCATTATCTGCTGCAATGAGATTTCTCATAAACCCTCACTACAAGGTCTTGCTCAGCTTTCCACTACTCAACTTCCAGGAATTTTTCTTTCGGCTAAATAGCCAGAAATGAAGAATAAAGATTGAGAATATATTCCATGAGGAAGAAGAAATACAAGTCAGAAGCTCTTTGGAAGATAGTTCTAAAGAAGCACGAATCTGCCTGCTTCTTCCAATATTTTAACTACATATACTCTTCCTTAAGCTGATTTAACACAGTTCTAAAGGCTCAGAGATTAGAATGAGGAATTTGAATGTTAATTCCCCCACAGGTGCTAATGCCAGCTGGCTTTATTGTCTCTAAAAGACTTCCCAGTAGACTACTGAAAGACAAGAGCCATTCATAAAATTCTTGGTCAGAGAGCCTTCCAATACTACAAGGAAACCAAAATAGAAAGCAGGAAGAATGCTGATAACTAGGCATGTGGCTTTAGGTGGCGTATTTTGGCTCTGTGGAATCCTCAGCCACTTGCTGTGAGGAAGAGAAGCTGCTTGGTTTAGCTGTGCTCATCTAAAGCAAATAGGAAAGTCCTGTCTGTGGAACTGGTGAGCTATACCGGTCAGGCATCAACCTAGATAACAAAAAGGGGTTTGGAAGGCAAAAATAAAGTATTCTCATTTGCCATACAATCAAAGTGTGGAGGATAAAACCAATCCAGTCACCAAGAAGTATGAAAGAGCCTCTCTAGCTGACTATATGCCAATACCTCATGGTGCACTAACAATCTAGTAATAATCTAGAAGACTTGGAAGTAATATGTATGCACAGGTATCAGATAATTACTTCACCTCACGGAAAAGACGTGTGCAACTAGGATGGTTGACTAAGCTTGTTTGGGATAGATCAAGCGGATTGCAGAGCTTGGGAACAGCACTGTATTGTACTCTTAAAACAGTAGTCTTCAATATTTCTCAATTGTTAATAGACAGCAGAGGCAGATCACAAGCTCATCTGTGCCTGCTACAGGCCACATAACACTGCAATGAGTTATGCAGTATCTCTATAAACAGCTCTTTGTAGCACACAGGAGAAAAAATTCTATCATATTTGGCACTAGCAACCTATGCTGATGGTGACCTACAGCCAGTACAGAGCTCTTTAGAAGAGGTTAAAAAATTATTAACAATATCCTGATTATGAATATGCTACATTAAACATGAAGGAATTCTCTCCTTGCCTTCGTTATGATAAATGCAGGGACTCATCTTTGAACTGAGTTGTAGTTTAAAGGAAAGAGATCGTGAATTTATATCATTTTACATTGTTACACAGAATAAAGTCCAAACCAATGATATATGTTTTCAATGTAATAGTGAATCTTGCAAAATTGATAATTATTTTGAGCCAAAGCATCTGGGAATAAAGATTTTAACACTTATTTTAATTACAGCTCACATTGTTTTGCTAAAAAAATATCTCACATTTAGGAATAAAAGACTAGAAACCTATTATTGAAAAACTTTAGGAGAAGAAGTAAAGATTGCTCCACAAAATGGAAGCTGTACAAGTAGCAAGTGGAAAGAACAGATAGTGGCCAATACCAGTTATAAGGTCTGAAATATAGAGAAGAGGTAGAGAAAGGAAAAAGATACAGGAAAATAATTTGTGAGATATTAGGTCTAATAATGCTGATGGAGTTCATATAACTAGAAGAAATTTAAACAATGACTTTGATATTTTACCTACTAGGCATAGTGGAGTGTGCGTTGGTTTTAATACTGTAATGGAAGTGAATCAATGAGCTTTTTGGGGTTAGGAAAATAAAATAATTCTATATCATGAGATAAAATATTTTGTATTTTGACAGTAACTGAATATGACAGGAAACACAAATAACAAAAAATGGAGGGGAGGAGGTGAGAGGGGAGACCTGAAGACTTGAAAAATTTAAGTAGATCAGATAGTACAATCCATTGAAAAGCTGTGCCATGAAATTTTATTTTCTTGAAAACAATGTATCAAACTGAGAAGAATAGCAACACAATTACTAAAACCAAGTCATTATTTAAGTATGCAGAGCTTTTCTCAAGGATGTGAAGATATCTCCTGTTCTAAATATGGCTTTCATATTTACTGTGTTCTAGCAGATAGCAACACAGTGCTAGGCCACTTATGATGATTGTTTCAGAGTGTTTTCTTTTTACATATAGTATCTAAACACTACAGTCATGTTCCAGGCATGCTTCTCTAAGTTTAATGTCAATAAGTGCTTGGTAATATGCTGGGGTGAGAGGATATTGTCTTATGTAGATGGCAGTACAAAGAGCATGCCTAAACATGCTCTGTTTAGCAGGGTACAAAGTCTCATATTTTGCTCTTTCCTGGCTTAGCTGTTCCTGTTGTTCCAACAGCACTCTTTAAAGCAAAACATTTCCTTTACCAAGACCTGATGGTTATAAAAGCTTTGATTCATTATGAAGTGAAGGTCAGATTTAACCTGAAGAGAACAAAGGCTTTGAACTAACTGAAGGGTGTCTCCTTATCTTAAAGCCTGTGGGGTTTAAATCAAAATCTAATGAGCTCTAAGGGCTTAGATCATCCTCTCCTCAACTGTTGGAGAAATTATCAGAGGAAGGTCATTTCTACAAAGATCCTCTTAAAAATTTTCTGAGTCTCTACACCTGCTCTCATCTTGGCTTGCAATCCATCTTTCCCAAATACAGCAAAGCCAGCTCAGCTTTGTAGCAGCATATTGGGTTCTGAAGAAAGTTACCATAGTCCTATGCTGTGTGATGAGGTTGCACTGTGTCCAAACATCTTTTTCCAATCCTGTTTGGATTGTGTTCCCTTCTCCTGCATCAACAACAGATGCCCTAAGTGATTCTGCAGAGATTTCCCATACTGCAGGATGGGAAGCTTCTGCTCATGATATCAAAATTTGCTAACAGATAAGAAAGACCAAGACTCCTGACACTGTCTTTCAAATTATTGACTTTGCAGAACTTTCTACTGTACCATTACACTATCAAGTGAGTTTCAAGCAATTATTTGCCTGAAGAAGAATACTGACAAAATCAGGTTTAATGGTGTCAATGTAGGTTTCATAGTATAAATTCAGTAGTTATTTTTAAACATATCTTTGCACCCATAAGATTCAATAGCCAAAATCTGGGGGACAGATAAAGGGGTATAAATCAGCTTTCAGATGCAACTTTTTCATGTTGAAAATAACTCAGTAATTGGATTAATATTTCCTTTAATGAGATCCATGACTTTCTATTCAAATCACAAAACTCCACTCAACATTTCTCCTTCTGGAATATGAAACGCTTTTATTGGCACATAGCTGATGAAGGAAATAGTAGGTTGAGTGTTCTCAGGGGATTCCCTTTTTTTTTTTTTTTTTTTTTTTGCATACAGTTTATTTATTTGCGTTGGCTGAAAAAGCCTGAAAATCTTTGTAAACTTACAAACTTACATCTCTTTTTATGGAGTAAGAAACACTGTTTTTTCACATTCACCCATGATTACAAGTGTATTAGAAGTATATTTGTCCTGATAATGCATACAGTCACCTGTGAGGGAAGAAGCTGAAGGTAGAGCATGAGATGCATAAGAAAAATGGCCTCAGCAGGTGCCCAGTTACAAACAGGACCAGTTATTGTCCTACGGAGGATGGTGTGGGTACAAAAGTAAAGAAATCATGTTTACAGTGGGCTGAAGAAAGAACAGCAGGGAAGAAAACTTTTGTGTCCAGACAGAAGGGTTGAATCCAAGGAGTCTTCAGATGATTGACAGCCTTAAGCAGGCTGGTGGGTGGAAAATGATGGCTAGAGAAAGAAAAGGAATGGTTTCTCCAGGACTTCAGTTTGTCAGTGGGAGGTCTGGTCTCACACTGGAGGAGTGCAGTGGATTGCAAAGTGGAGAGAAGTAACAGAACTTGACAGTAGAAATTAAGAAGCAGCTGAACGGTGCTATAAACTACTGTCTTTATAGTAAAACAGGACCTTGGAGAGTAACCTGTTTTCATGGATTTTTCTGCTAGAACTCCTGGAACAAATGGAAGGTGCCAGGAGGAAGGGAAAAGGCTCTTTCTTTACAACTTCTACTTTAATGTGTTTAATAACTGTGTAGCTGACTACTGCACAGCTTGGCTCTGACAGCCAGGGTTCTTTAATACCATAATAGACAAGATAACTGACAATTTTGTAGAAAACATTAACATTGCAAATGTAGAGATTAGCAAGTTGGCAACTTTGATAGAGGCTATATCAATCATTCATGTTATTGTTGCACTCAAAGTTTTCTGCCCTGAATCCCTGGGTACAGTACAAAGAATTAAAATTCAGCAGTACAAATATTTAAGCATGAGCCAAGTTGAACAGAGGGAGATGTTAAATCAAAACCTTCTCAGCAGGACATTGTCATACCATGAGAGAGTTTTTAACCACAAAGGAAAATCTCTAACCTAAGTGAATTTATACAAGCAACTGAGGATAACCAGTGGGCAACATCAGTAGATCTTAAGGTATAGTTTATTACATCATACACTGCATATGAAGTTCTGAATTATATCAAATTGAGATGCCAAGAATTTTAAAGGAACATGGATCGTTTCTCAGGGAAAAGATATGAAAATCAGTACAAACACTGATGGAAGATGTGTCTTGGACATGGCACTTACAGAAACTTTGAAAGCAAAACTTTATGTATGATCTAGCTGTGGATTTTACAATTCTATAAAGCTAGGCATATAATAACTCCCTGAAGTGATCAGAGTAGGAATAATTTTTTAGCACCCAATGGATGCATACAGAGTAGAAAGTCTAGGAACATGGCAGTTAAGATACCACAAGAATCTGTCAATCCTGTCTGGTCTGCTGTGTCCATTGACAGCAGAATTGCTTTTCCTCTCCCTGCTAAGATACCTTATAGCTATCTCTAATTCTATTACTGTAGGAAGAGAGATGGTCTGACTTTTCAAAAATATGTATTTCCCCTATTATATCACAATTGGGGAATCTGCTGGTGGAAGAATTTGTATGCAAAGCAGTGTGAATGGGATTCATTCCTAAATAAAATCTCTTATGACAATAGTAACTAAAAGAAGACCTTACCCTTCTGAGCTAGGAAAAACCTTGAACACATTTTGAAGCTTACCGGAGCCCTTCCCATTAAGCTCAACATACGCTAACTCTCCCCCAGTTAATCAGTAGATACTGCCATCCATTCTCATTAGACTAAATCAGTTCCCTGGGAGATATCCCAATAAAGCAGTGATCCCAATTAAACTCCTTCCAATTAATTTGCACTTCATCAGGGTTTTAGTGTTACTTCACCTAAATCCAGTCAAAGACTTGTGCTATCCTATGTGACTTCACTAGCAATTTTCCAATAAATAGAAGCTAAAGAATGCATTCCATAGAAGGGATCTATCTTATGGTGATGCTAGTTATCAACGCGTTTTCTGATATTTCAAAGTGTGGGTGTTGAATGGGAGAGTGCTTAACTAGATCTGAAGAACTGTAGCCTCACTCACCTCTTCCCGTGTGTGCTTGTCCCATTGCCTCCATGGACTAAAGATTTATTCCTCCCAGGAATCTTCCGCCTTTCCTCATCATGTCCCTCAAAATTCCTTTCCAGGTATTCTCACAAAGACCTGCAACTTACTCAGTACTTTTCAACTAGAGAGGGCTGTACTTAAGCCTCTGTTAAATGTGCAACATGCAAAACCATCACGCTTTTACTGACCATAATAGTGATTACTCATGAGTGACTGGCTGTGTACTGTCACCAATCATCTAGGTTTAGGGCTGAAACTCAGACACTTGTTTCGCCATAATGAAGTATGAGAAATGTCCAAGACAGAAAAGGACAGTTTCATTTGCCAAGGCCCCAACTCTTACATTTGTTTTTTAACTGCATCTCCCCCCCCAAAAAAATAATCAGTAACCAAGTGTTGAAATCAAATAATTCTAAAGAAAAAGCAATCAGGTGTCTAAAAGGTTAATTTCTTCGTGATAACTGAAAACACACCTTACATTTGCACTATCAAAAAAAAGGATAATTTGAACATATTTTAACAAAAGCCAAAATACATGGCAAATAAATCTTGTATTTCACTTGTCAAGTGAAGATGAACTTGCAAGTGGGAAAACACATTGAGAACAGAACAACAGAGGCTACCACTGAGGTTTGTGACTCAGGCCAGTGGTTACTATCCTCCATTTCCTGTAGCAGATATCTTCTGTCTCTCTTCAAGCAGGAATATAGTGATTCAGATATTAGTCATGGCCTGAATGTAAAATCAGTTACTGCTGAGGTGCTCTTACCATTGTTCCTTATACCTGGATCCTGCTACATTCAGCTGTACACCAGAAATGTGTCTAAGATACTCATGGCTTTTAGACACATGGAGTATCATTTCCACTTGAAAAAGGACAGAATGGACCAGTGGGGTGACAGATTTGGAAGACTATAGGTTAGTCCATCTTTGGAAGGGTAGATACAAAAGTAATTGGTGAAAAAAACAATTGCATTGCAATCATCAAAATTACCATTTTCATAGGGTTCAGTCATTATTCCTGGGAAATAGCACCACTGAGAGCAAAATTAGCAAAACCTGAAGTCTTGCTGTCTAGAAAAGGTTTGACGTTTGCTGGATCAGGAGTGGGGCACAAACAAAGGAAGCAGAAGATGATGTGGAGGGCATGCATTAGTGGTGTGGCCTGGGCAGGACATGGGACAGTAGTCAACACATTTCACAGAAAGCCATTTGTCCCTACTACTGCTTGTAGCACCAGGATCAGAAAGTCTTACACACAATGCCCTTTCTCATCCCATTACTGCCATTCATCTCTTTTCACTCTCAGGAGGCCCTGGACTTTGCCTACTCCATCTTCCTAATGCTGTCCCAGGAGTTTGTAAAGGCAGCAGGGACACCAAAGGGGTTTTTGTGGGTAATGGTAGGGATTGTCAGCTGCACGGTAGTGAGGAGAGATGAAGTCTCATACTCCAGAGCAATGGACAAAGGGAGCAGAAGCCTCAGACTCTTGTGTAGATTCTTCCTGAACACCTCTTTGTCTGTTTCTACCCCATAATGTACAGTTCTTCTGTAAAATACCAATATGATCCACCTCAGTGAGTTACTTGGGCCAGTTTTGACACTCAGATATGAGGCTGGCCTTAAATTCCCAAAGGGAAAGGCAGAATGAAAATACTGGCTTGATGATGACTCTTCTCTCTTATTTCCCCAGGTTCCTTTTTAACAGTATTTTTCTCTGTTCTTCCTGTAAATACTCTGGCTGGGAGAAAAAAATATGTTACCAGTCTGTGAGAAGACACCAACAGAAAAATAGACACTGTCACAGAGTAAAACTGATAGGTGGTAGCAGATGAGGGCAAAGGTAGATGACTAACCAGGGATGATGATAAATGCCCAAAATTTTCAGCTACTTTTAAGTGCTGTGTCTGAGATACATATGTGGCAGGAGGCCGGGGCGGGGGAGAAGAGCGGAGAAAAACACACAAGAACATAAACTTGCATGCTTTATAGATGTTCCTCAGCCAACACATATTTTGGTCTTAGTGTAAGACTGGAATTCAATGAACTAATTTATAGATGAGATTACATTAGCTGATTAAACCTTATCCTTACACACTAAAATCTATGCCTCAGTCAATTTCATATATCCTTCACCCAAAAATAAAGTACACATTGTTCACATTGTTCAAATATTTGCTTATACCTAAAGCTTTTCTTAATAAATGGGCTACAATTGCCCTTTTTCTTGCTGTAGTTTACCAGAGAATAGAAACATCAGTTAAACAGCCTTGTGATTTTTCTGTCCTTATATGAAGAGCTTTGCTGCAGAAAATATTGTAGAATTTTCCCTGAAATTATCCCCTCAGGCCACCACTGATGTAAACCTAATAGATAAATCGCTCACTTTTAGGATGCACTACACAAGAAAGAAATAAGTAGTTACTCTGAATTTCAGTAACGAGAATAAAGCTTTTTGGGGAAATCCTTACAAAAGCATTTTAACTGCTCAAATTTAAAGTACCAGTAGGGCAAGCAAACAAAAGGAAATTCCAATACCTGGGAAATGAAGAGAATTTTATAAGAAATGTTAAATTACAGAAAAGACAATCCCAGTGGTATATTGATTTCCACAGGGGGTTACACTTCATTAGATGTGCAGATAATTACCAAGGTAGTAAACAGAAATTATTTCTCATCACAACCAATAAAAGAACCAAAGACCATCAGAAGGCAGAGGCAAGTGACAGATTCAAAACAAAACAGGGAAGGCACTTACCCATATAACACGTAGTTAAAGATCTTCCTGCCATAGGGTATTATGGATGCTAAAATATAATCTGGATTAAGAAAATACTACTTTGTTATAGTATCATCTATAGTAAGGGAGCTCTTGAATGGCAAATTCTGACAGGCTGAGGGGAATTTATGACTCTGTGCCTCATCTGTTTTGGTACACTGTTCTGGGTACCTCTGCTCTCAGTCAGATAGTAGCCTAGATGTACCTCTGCCTTGAGTAGTACAATTCTTTTGTTGCTTAGACCTTTAACTGGTTTCAGTAAAATAGTTTAGAAAATGTAAGCTGATGCAATCTATAGACCAGAAGGACAAACCATGAAATACAACAAATCTGAGAGAGAAACAGCATGTATTTCACTTTGTTCTGGTTAGATACAATATCAGGATATTTTTGTACCATCTCCAGCAGCTTTTCTGGACCCACCCTTTTCTACACAGCCCATTCCCAAATTGCAACTCCATTCATACTGAGGGGCTCAGCAGTTAGTTGGGAGCTATCCCCAGCTATTCACGAGGTGGAAACACATAAGTAAAGGTATCAGTAAAGATTCATCAGAGTTTGGATATGATTTAGGAATATCCAAGACAGACAGACACCTACCTTGCTCTCTAGAGAAGTGGATAACTTTAATGTAATGGAAACAGAGAATTGAAGTCTATAAAGCCTTTTATGAGACTGGTAGAAAAGTTTTGGTCAAACTCCTTTTCAGTGGAAAATTACCCAGTCTGATTCTTGACCTCCAAAATTACGATGTTGGATTTTTTTTCTCAAGTGGTGTCAGATTTTTAAGGGCAAACTTCAGCTTTTCATCTGGAAAGTAATCAAAAGGTGTTCAGTTTGGAACTGCAGACTCAACTGAACACTCTGTGTCAGAAACGGCACCAAAGTGTCTGAGGGATTTGCCATTTGGGTCCTTGTCTGGCTGACTTCTCTGCACCATCTGCACTGAATGAACAACAGTTCCCATGGGGTACAGCAGTGATTCAGAGCAAAAATAGTCTACAGAATACATCAGCAGCCCTGGGATCCCATCTCACAAAGCAGAAACATGCAGGACCTGTCTACACTGCAGTTCTCTGGAGGGAACACTTCTGGAATGGCATTTTTGGATGAAAACAGGGAGTTCACCTGTCTCACTCATCCTTCATTTTTGCAGCAGAAGCCCTGAACCTGTAGAAACCTAAATTATTTGTCAGTGCTGACAGGCTGTTCCTTAAAATCTTGGATGCAGAAATAGGTGAAAGTCAGTGACAGGATTAGGAAGAGTTAGGAGTGCCTCTAGTTAAAGATTTCTCCATGATGACTAAGAGTCATATCACCTAAGTTTTTAGAACAGAAGTCATGTTTCAATGAAGCTTTAATCCTATTACATCTTATTGTTTTAATGCAACATGAATTCCCAAAATTCAACAGACTGTAATTTGGAAACATCTAACAACTTAATATGCTGAGCTGAAAGTTTTTGTTTAAGGTATTATTCTACTCCCTACCATCAGGTTTTAAACATTACAATTGCTGTTTTCAAATACTGCTCTTCCACTTTGTTTTATTAGTTAGCATCTAGGTATTAAGTAGCAAATGGAATTCAGTCCACTGGGGTTTGTCATACTCTGCAGCTTAGAGCAGAAGTAGCTGAAGCATCCTTCTTTAATAGTGGTGTAAGTCCTTGTATGAGCAATAAAAGCTGCCACTCTCTTTATGAGGCAAGCTAAATGCTATTAAAATGATGAATGAACTAGTTCCATTTTATTTGTTCAGCCTTTCCCAGTGCTATTCCCACAACCCAATTTAAATCACTAACTTGTATTCTACCTAAGTTCCTATGTGCTTGAAATGCACAGATACCTGCACAAAAGCGCTTCAGAATGTTTATTTTCTTGTCCAGTGAACGAACAGTTAAAAAATTGAATTTTAGCTGAAATACACAATCAAGATTAATTCCCATGTTCTCAGACAGCTCTTGAGAGAATTTTCCAGGTAGTTTACAAGACCATCCTGCTTTGCAGTGAACTGCTGCTGGTTATCCATGGGAAGTTGAATCTCAGACTGATCAGTCCCTTTGGACTCCAATGCAGAACAATAATACTCAGATCAAAAGCATCTTGATTAAATAACCTAATTAAAAGGTACATACAACTGGTGCTGCAGCAGATTTTTTCATCTACAGAGGAGAAAAAAGTTTCCAAATTTACCTTATTTTCAAAATTAAGGGTAAACATTTGCTTCCAGTGACATGTTTATGACCTCCTAATTAGTTCCTACAAGGATAGCTGAAATCCCAACCCTGCTTTAACACAGTTCAAGGAGAAAAATTACCTTCCACCAAACATCCCAAGACATAAACTGCAAAAGAAATCAAACACATTTTGCTGAATTTTGACTGGGTGATCAAATACAGATCTCCAAGGTGCTAGCTTTAATGTCAGCAGAGAGGAGGAGGGGAGGGAGGCAGAAGAGGAGGGGAGGGAGAGAGGAGAGAGAAAGAAAGAGCATGCAAGGAAACACACCAGAGCAATTAAACTGTCAACCAAACAAGCTGTCAACCAAGGTCCATAGCCCATGGTTCATTTTAAATGAGCACATGAATCTGCCGTATGTCACCAGGAAACGTAAGCCTGCTCCAGGCCTTACCTGTACCGAAGGATTTTTATCTTAAGTCTCAAGTTTTAAAGATCCTCTGCTCAGTCTCTGGTGTGTTAGGACCGACACATATGCCTGAGGAAGGAGCCTAATTGGGTAAGAAATTGTAAGAAAAAATAGAGTTGGGGTAGTCAACTTGCTGTGGATAGCACTGTAAACCTAAAAATTGAATCCCTAAATTTTCTAAGTTCTTTTGCTGTTACACACCTCATAATTTCAATGCAATTAGTTTAATCTAGTTGAAAGTCACACAGTTAGATGTCTGTGTTCTGGGTAAAAAAAAAAATCTACATCTTACTTCATTCCCTCCCCACAAACCCACGAGATACAACTTTGTCTGAGCTGTATTTATAAACTTAGAATAAGAGCTGAGCTATTGTTCATCTCACAGTAATGTGAATGCCCTGGAAGAACAGTTCCCATGATACAAGAGTTTTCTTCCACAATTCTCCCCATAAAGTAAAAGAAGCAACTAAAATCCAGTGAGCAGAAATGTGAGGTACTGGTTAGGTTGAAACTAATTCACTGATTGTCATGGGAACAGTTACAGCCACAGTTAAAAGTGTAACAGAAAGCAAGTCCATTTTTCTTCTTCCTCTTTGCAGTGTACACTACAAGGTGTCTACTGCACCTTTGGCCGCACTCAGCCCACCTAACCAAGCAACCAAATTTAGGAACATGAAATTGCCATGTTCCTTCTGTAGTCAACAGGAGGAAATTGGCAATTCCTGCATCAAATAGAGAAGAATTGATCTTTTGGAACAACTGGTTGTGTTACTCTGCGGACTACACGCAGAGCAAAGCCACTGTGCTTTCAGTTTGCTCACACATGTGCCCAGCCATAGGCAGAGCAAAGCTATGCCTTCAAACCAATGAAAAAAAAAATTCATAAATTGGGGATCACCCACCAGAGGTGCCAGAAAGCAATAAAATACTGGCTTCATTAGTCAATCATAGCTGGAAAAGTCATTTGGTTTCAGATGTCCCTTGTGAGGCATTTTTAGAGAACAAGACCATGATGAGGCCATCTGGAATACAATATGCAGTCTCAGGCATCCAGATGCAAGGAAGATTAATTCATTCTGTAACGGAACTACAATAATCAAGGAAACAAAGAATTTATCTTCTGAAATGAGATTAAAAGATGCTGGTTTGTTTAGCCTAAGAGAATAAAAGTTGTTCGGATTCTGGCTGCTTTCTATAAACTCATCAGTCTAAGTTTCTATAAACTTAGCAGAGGCTACCAGCTATTTAAACTAAAAGACACTGCTGCTACAATAAAAAATGGATAGGCATTAGCCTTTAATAAATTTAGCCTGAGTATTAGACAAAGGTTGCAAATCCCCAGAGGACTAGAACAACTTTTATCAGGGGCAGCTCCACGGCTTAGTAACACTGATGTTGAAGTGTGATCAGTTTACGGCCAGGATTTACAGCCCAGCTGCCTGCAAAACAAGGAGTGGGACTCATTAACTCACGGGTTCCTCTCTAGTCCAATACACCTTTGGCCCCAAGCACGTCTCTTTGTGAACTGAGTGTTTTCTCAGCATTGTTCTGTACTCAATGCATTTATATGTGTAGTGTCAGAGTTTCAAAGACCTTCGTGCCTCACAGAGACAAAGGCCAGATTTTTGGTTCTGCAGACATAGGGCTTCTCTCCTTGGATACACAAACTTGAGTGTGTTGACTTGGCTGCAGATGATGACTTTTCTTTTGTATCGTACTCTTTCAGGGACCGTGTTCTTTGCCAGAAGTGAAAATAGATGCCTGCTGAGGGTTTACAACAAAAATAATCTATGCTAGAGGAAAGAAGTCCTTTTTTCCTTGATATTTCACAGAAGTCAGGGAGTAGGCTGAAAGCCAGCTGGCTGCAGGCAGAGTCTGGTTAAGGGAAAAGAGACAGGGGCTGGTTGTTTGCAAAGAGGAGGTAGTGGCGGGGGGGAGACAAAGCGAAGCATAGCAAATAGGAAGGCTAAGAGGAGAAATTGCAAGTTACCAACACACTCAGTTTTGATCTAGAATTATTATATCCACACAAAGACAGAAACAGTGCCTAAAATAGAACACAAAAAGTAACTTACCTTCTTCTGAGTACCACCATTTAACCACACTTTTAGGTAAGCTTTAGCATCTCTGAGACAGCACCTCCTGTGCAAGGCAGCAGTCCCCACCCATCGCTCTTGAGCATTGTTCATACAAAATGGGTATACATTAGCTGACATATTAGAAACCTGCCAGATTTTCCAGCAGCTGAAGAGGTGGGAGAATTCTCTCTTTGTCAAGAGTCATCTTTTAATGAAGAATTAAAAAGAGTGATGCAGATGTAGCAGCACGAATCCTTAAGTGTTCTCCTAACAAACAAAACCAAGCTGCTTTCTACTAGAACACAGGGTGTGACTCAGGTATGCTTAGGTGGTTGAAGCCTGTGGTGATCCCCATTGGCACTGGGACCTCTTCATTTTTCTTCTCTGCATGGCATTTGGTGCTTTACTGGGGCCTGATCCATGAATAAATCTCCCAGGCACTACTGCAATGCTAGGCAATGCAATAACATCCCAGCAGTAAATTTGTATTCATTTTAGTGAATGATCATCCTTGCAGTGCCTGTAAGTGCCATAACACCATATGGCACCTGCTTTTTTAATTCTAGCATTACTGTCATAGTTGACATTGTTTTTATTATTTTTAAAGGGCAAAATACATTTTTCTTGTCCTGATCTAGAGGTAGGAGTATTAATTAGCTTTCTGCACTCTCAGGACATTTGTTTTCCCAATTCAATCACTAATGTTCCTTTCTGCTCAACTTGAGGGAACAGGAGCATATTCAGTACTTGTTAACCTTTGGTTTTCCATAGTTAGAAACACCAGAGCAACCAACATGGCTTTCAGGATCCTGCCACAAGGTGATATACAGAGTGAATGAGAGTAACTTTGAGAATGGGGCCTGGCAATAAACGTCAACAAGTACTGTTGCTTGTAGCTGGGGAGCTGAAAAATGAACACATTTTCTATTCTGACTCACTTTTCAGTTCGGACTCTTATCCAGCAGTTCTTTCCAGTAGTCAGGAGGTGTCATCCTTGCAATCACTAGAGAAATAGCCAATCATATTTTTTCCTGATTTTCTGGAGAATTGAAAAGTGCTTTTGAAAATGGGATTTGGAAAAGGAGATATATGAACATCAATGTTATGAAAAGGTTCAGGCTGGAGGGATTTTATTCACGCACACACACTTGACTCTTTGATTTGGAAATTCCTGTTCATCCTCAAAATAAAAGGTATGATAACAAAATGGTTCTCTCATCAACTCTGTTCTGACACCATAATATATCCCTATGAGATTATGGATTCTTAATCCTCTTTTGAAAGAAATGTGTTGCATCTCATTCATGTTATGATCATAGAGTAATGCTTTTCAGTTTTAAGCCCAGAAAGCAAATTCCATTTTAAAACTCTCATTTGACCATTGCATTTTGAAATACAGATGAGAGTCTTTATAGTGACAACTGAAAGGAAACCTTTCAGCAACATTATTAATAATGGAAAATGAACCTTAGAGATAATCCCTTAATATTTTTAAATGTTTAGGCCACTTTATTTAAGCAACACTACAACGACAAAAAAGAAATACACATCTATACTAGCTGATCTTGAAGGTCCCTTCCAACCCAGGCGTTTCTATGATATTCTAGAGGTGTGGGAGTTGTTGAAGTAGTATGAGATGTGTAGTTTCTGGTCAGTGATCTACTACTTGAAGCTTGAAGATAAGCCTTATCTTAAGCTCTTTTTCTTCTGCATCTGCATCACATAATCATAAACACTCACCTAAGACATAAGACTCTGTCCTGGCATATCATTTCCACTGTATATTTAAAATACTGCTAGACGCAGCTGCAAAGGTGGTCGAAGGTGAATGCAGACTGCAGAGGTCTCTTAGTAGGACTGTTTCCAATGATTACAATTAGAATTAGTGATTTGTAAAAACATGCCAGTGAAAAAGAGTGGTATAGATTGCAGTCACACAGCAGCAGACCAATAGCATAGGACTCTTTAAATAATACGTATAGAAGCTGAGTCACCTGTAGTAGGAACATTTTAGGCTGTGCATAATTCAGGTGCTTTTGTTCCTATAAAGAATATATTAAGGTTTTCAATTCTAAGTTTCTAACAGGTCCGTGGTCACTTGACAGTGACAAACAGTGAAAATTAACATGTAGTACAATTTAAAGATGTCACTGTTTGACTTTCATTTTTCATTTCTATTTCTCCTATATTGCTCACACTCCCATTCACCCTCATGACAATGAGCTGACTCTAGGCCCCATTCAGTGGCAACCTTTCTTCTCTCTGAGGCTGACATAGAGTGAACTCTGACAAGAATTTCCCAGGGATGACTGGATAGACTCATATGGCCATCCAGGGCAGTCCACCACAGCTCAAAGATTTCACAATATGCCAAACCCAAGGACTAGACAAGCTGCTCTCATAATGACTTTCAGCCCCATGGAGCAGTGAGATGCCTCCAGGGTGGTTCTTACTGCACCAGGGCACACAGAGGACATGTACAGACACAGCCTTCTCCAGCTAGGCAACTATCACCTCATGAAGTGTCAGTCAACTTTCTTCAGGTTCCTCAGGCATTTATTCACAAATAGCAAAAAGAACCGTATTCTTCAGACACAGGAATTGCTGGCTGAAATGTTATGGCATGAACTAGATGGATCAGATGAGTGGTCACAGTGGTCTTTTTGCTGGCATAGAAAGCCTATTAAGAAATCAAGTTGTTTTGACAGGGTTAGTTAATTATTTATGAATGCCTGGATTTTCATACAAGATAAATCTAGAGAACCTAAAATCTGCAATGTCACCTCATGCCAGGTCTTCAGTTGTATTTTTGTTAGCTATCAAATAGCAATTAGGACACTGCTTAGAATCAACCTTCTGTACATAATCTGCTGGAAAACATGGGCTTTGAAATCATGCCAGAGTAGTAGGAAGTGTTTCTGTACCTTCCAACAGTGCCTAGTTTTATCACCAAAAGCAGCTAGCAGAGACTGTGATGAGGTTTAAATAGTATAGATCTTCCATTGCCTGCAATGAAAGGGATTTTTTAATACCTATGTGTATTAAATTATACTTTAACATATCTAAAAATATCTGCATTAAGTTGAGTTTTCTTTCCTACAGCTGTAAAAGATAAATTGAGAAAGAACCAAACCATAGTTTTGCTGATGATTTTAAGCATTTACCAGAACTAGATTCTGAAGCATAGCAAGATTTTTCCCTACCACAGCAGGTTACAGAAGGGGATTTTAAAAAGTTTTGATTCAGAATGTACTGGATCTCCTTACCTCTAAAAACAACTCCTATAACTTCTGATGAAACTTGAGACTGGTTCAGAGGCATCCAATATTACTTTCTAGCTGTCAGGTTACCTGAAGGTTGGCGTCTGTCTGGCCCCTCATGATCATGGATGGGGACAATATTCATTCTCTTATTTTGGAGTGGCTGAACAGAAATGATGTTTGTTAAGAGTCAAAGCTAGAGCTAAAAATTAGAATAAAAGAAGCCTTTTAATAATCACAGATTTTGTCTAAAGTGTTGTCACAAATTTCTTGTCACTAATGAGAATCAACACAACTCTTCAGTGTCCATCCACATCAGCACATTTGTCTCAATAAACAGACCTTAATAACTGGAAAGAAAATTATATCTCTGCTCTTCAAGCAAAAGATGTTATGACAGGAAACATTAGAAAAGGACCAGTAAATTAGATGTCAATTCTGAAGACAACTAGTACATGCAATTTACTACATTGTTTGGAGGATAAATTCAAAGAGAACAATGTGGAACTACAAGGAAAACAAAAGCAAATAAACCAAGTCATAAACAAAAGTCATAAACCAAACACTGTAGACAAAGTCAGACTAATTAGATTAAAAGTTTCAGTGAATTTAAAACTGTGCTCATAGAAATACTTTTGAACAACAGTGAGATGGAAGGAATCAGAAGGCAATCAATAGGATGAGAAGGATTTCTAGATTGGTGCCTTTGGGTCTGGCCTCCAACCTTCAATTTTGTGGGGTCTAGTCTCTGTCAAATATTTCTCATTGCATCCCAAACTATGATTAAAAAGAGTCCCCCTAAAGTTCCTTCCTATGATAAAAACCCTAAGGATTAACCATCATGTTCTCAAGCATGAGTCTCTTCTTCTTCCTTCCTTTTCTGTCAAGTTCAGGGGTGTAATATCCTGCCCAACACATGTTTTCCATAAACCAGTAAAGTTGTACTCTTCACAGTGAGAGAAGACTTGGTCATGGCATCTAAATCTCATTTTCTTAGTGTCAGAGAACAGTTTACCTATGAAGCTCCCAGGGCTTTTTTTATTCTCTTGGCAGTAAGGAAATAGGTGTCAAAAGATTTCAGTCTCCATGACTGAAGGACCATATTTTAAAGTACTAGAAAGGAACCCAAATTACCAAAAGACTAAATTAAAAATAATTCATTTTACTATTGTATGTTTAGCAGGAAGTTTTGTGTTTTGGTGTGGTTTGCAGGTTTGTTTGTGGGTTTTTTTCTGTTTCCCAGACAGCTGTGCCTGAAAGTAAATGCATTAGTTATAAATGCAGTAATTAACTTTCAAAGCAATGTCACCCAACAGACACTGAAGTAAAGAAGTCAGGGGTGCTAAGGTTAGAGTAAAAAGTTCCTTAGAAACCATTTCCATCTCTGATGCTTTGCAGAATTTTTCAAAATCGCTCTGTGTAGCATGCAGAGATATCCTAAACGCTTTTGCTGTTGAGTTACCTCAAAGCTCGGGGACAATCTTGTTAGGCAAAGTTCCTCTATCTTGTCCTATGGCTCTTTGTTGTCCAAATGTGCAGCAGCTCCCTGCTGAATACACAGTAATTGCAATGTGCTTCTTGAACCAGCTTTCCAAAGCCACTGCCATAGGCTGCCCGTGCTGGGAAATGTCTCCTTCTGACCTAACTGGGCCATTTCATGGCACTTCAATTGCTTGTGTTGCTACATGGGCCAGAAAACAGATGAGTGTCTTTCCCTTTTCACCCAGCTGCCCTTAGCAGGAGGCAGAGCTCTTGTCCCACACTTTGCTTTTAGCCAGAACATTTTCTTTTACTACTGATTGCAATCCAACTTCCAAATTCCATGGAAACTACAATGTTGAGCAAATTCTCTTATGGATATAAGAATACTTTTTCTAAAAAACAGCAGCCTACATAAATTTCCACCTAACATTCCTAAAAGAACCAGCTGAACAGATTCCCAGCATCCTACTCCAAGCTAAATTAAAAGTACATCCTAATGTGTTAAGCTGATGTTCATTTGAAATAAGACTCTAAATGTAGGGATAACTTTGAAAGGTGGAAAAAAAATGCTCATCCATACCAAAATCTCAGAGGTCAAGCGTAGAATGGGGCAAAATGAGGTTGAACAAAACACAAAGTCATTATTTATGTTTATGGAAAATTAAATCACAGGAGAATAAATAAAGGAAGTCAACACATTTTTATGAAGAAATGTGAAATAAACCACAATTTCTTTTGCAAAAGCAATTCAGTAGATATATTTGGATAGTAAGACTTCACAAATACCATTTCATAGGATTGTGATTACAAAACTAATATGATACAGTATCAAAAGTAGTTAGTAGGTGGTTCGCAAAGTTACTGAAACTCACCTCAAAAAGTAGCAGGCACTGGGGTATTTACATTACAAGAGTCTGTTCAGAGGGCTGAATCAGGACAGCTCAGTGATAGGTACAGGTCTCAGCATTAACCAATGTTTTCAACAGTCTCCTGAAAGTAAACATAAAATCATTGCTGATAAAATGAGATAAAAAAGACTAACAAAGTTGTTAAATGTAGATAAGTAAATCAATCAGAATGACCAACGGCTTTCACAAACTTTTCCGATTCAGTCAAAATATGTTTTCCCACAGCCATCTAAAAGCATAAAATCTGTGAAGGTGCTTTGGAGATCATATCGCAAAAATAGGAAAACGGAAGTAGAGGGAGTGGTTTATGCTCTGAAAAGAAGAGACTCAGGAAAGGGCACTGAGTCTGAAAATCAGACTGGCTGAACAACTCCACATGAGGCCCCAGCAGCAAGCAATGACAAAGATCGTATAAGTAGTTTTTGTATAACCATGGAAAAAGTGGATAGAGTAGAATGATGATTTTGCCAGAGTTTCAGACAAGAGAAAATTCATTTTGAAGACCGTGGTGGAAGTTCTGATATTTACAGTTTTCTAAAGGGTGTGGAAAATCATTCAAGCTGTCTGAAAACTGAACAGACTGAGAAGTAAAGAAGTTGCCTCAGAAAGGGCCTCAAGCAGGTCACATATTTGGTGCAGCAAAGAAAACCAACTCATATAAATGTTCTTCACATGGAGAAAATGCTAAATATCAGACAGCTTTTTAATTAGGCAAAAGAAGAATTACACTCAGGATCCAGATGTGTTCAAATGGGGAAAGATGTTTGCAAATGCAGAGGCATAGAGCTCCTGTTATCCAGGGAAATAGCATATTCTCCATTTCTTGAGGTCTTCCCATCAAAACTGGCAACAGGTCATATCCAATTAACTTACTGAAAACCTGTCTCAGCTAGATTCACATTAGTTGCAAAGTGTCTTCACGCCGCTCTTCCCTGGGGACAGTTTGAGAGCCAGAAAAGTGAGCTTCCCACAAAATACAAGATTTATGTCTTGGGAGATATGGATTCAGTCCTTGCCTGTGCCAAACATGATTTGTGTTTCATTGAGATAGTTACTTAAAGTAAGCTTCATTTTACTGACTTTTACATATCTAAAGACTAGATGTCTATTTAGCATGTGTATGTCTGAAGCATTTTTATCCTCAGCATCTCTGTCAGTCAGTGGAAAGAAGCAGGCACCATTGGAGAGTTGTTCTTCTAATGATTCTCAAACAAAATTACCATACAATGAGAAATTTCATGCTTTGAAGAAATCTCTATGCTGTTTGAAGGAAGGCAGGAAGGTGACAGGCTTAGACTTGGCCAGTGACACTCTAGACATATAAATGGTTTGCCTTAGTCTCTGCACAAGAGGTTATTAACATTTTTAAGCTGCTGTGAAAATAATACCTTAGAGACTTAACATTATCGGAAATACATGAATAGATACAATAAATGGAATCAAGAAATCACAGTGTTCAAATTTTTGCAAGGGTGCAGGGTGAAAGGAAACTGAATCTTGAGATGACATTGGAAAATATTTAGACTGTGAGCCAGATCTCTAAACGCCATGGAGAAATACTAAGGGTATTGAATCCATGTACATTTTCTTTAATGCCAAAAGCAGCTTAAAATATCTGTTTCCCAAACAAACAAACACATTTTGAAGGGATGTTTTTCTTCAGCATGGCTTTCAGGATGGCAATAAAGTTGTGACAGCATAGCTGAAAAGACCTATGAACTGCTGTGTGGCAACAAAGGCCTTTTAAACTAGATACACAACTTTACAAAAAAAAAAACAACACAAACAAAAACACAAGGAATTTTGGAGTTACAGTTACAGTATAACAAAGAATAGTTAAGGAGGCAAATGGCATTCCAGCATAGCTCTGAAATGGCACAGAGTTTATCTTACAAGATGGAAGAAAGGTTGTGACATTTCTCTTCACCAAAAGGTAAGAGTCTCTCCCACCTATGCAAACTCTGGAGGCAACAGCTAAAGTGACCACCCCGAATACCAACGCAAGGAATGCACAGCAATGAGTTTCCTATCTGCTTGTTCATAGTAACGTATGTCTTTCATTTCCCTTGGATTTGATCCCAGCAGTCAGATGGGGAGGAAGTGTTGTGCTTCCCTTATAGCAAAACTTAATCAGTACATCGAGCAATTCATTCTGTAGCATTTCCTTAGAACAGGAGAGTTTACTCCTCAAACACTAGTAAGTAGAAACAGTGGTCCTGTTAGGAGGGTCAAATGTAGCTCTATCTAGCAAAGCTTCATGTCACCACAACCATGCAGCAAATGGCACTCCAGCTCTCTAGCACACTCCTGTCTGTCCCACCTCCCTGCCGTAACTAAATTCATGTAAAAAAGAACTAAAACAATAACCCCCCCCAAACTACATTACGAGACAGAGAAGAATTAAATACCATACTAGCAAGGTTGGAAGCAAAATCCTGTCTTTGTTCTGGCAATTTGCATAATGACTCTTCCCTTTCTGACGCTGTTTTTTTTTTAACTAGTTATTTAATGTAGTCATTAGACTTGGTTATAGCAGTTTGAATTGGGATGCTGCCAAAAAGACACTATTAAGCAGGGTCTGAGGGGCTGAATATTTCAACAGAGCATTTTACTTTAATGAATTTCCTCTGCTTTGCCTTGAAAAGAGATTATAGGGATTTTCTCACAATGTTCTCAAGGATCTGGGTTGGTTGGGGTGGGGGAAAACACCAAACTTCAAAT
>JAOXXN010000065.1:52687365-52707256 GCA_026770055.1 Myrmophylax atrothorax | reverse complement strand
AGGGGAGAGGGGAGGGGGAAAAAAAATAAGTATTGGTCTGTGTGATTTTCCCTGGATTTGAGAATGATATCAACCTTTGGGCCTTTATCTGAAATACTCTGACAGTATCAAAATCACTTACTACTCCGTTTTCTACACAGGGTCAACATTATGAAGAGGAAAAACGGGCTTTGAGCCATGAAATAATTGCACTCAATAATCACTTAATAGAGGCCAAGGTGACAATAGATAAGTTGTCAGAAGACAATGTAAGTATTTAATTATGGATACATTTTGAGATTATATTCAGGAATACATTAGGTCTTGCACTTCCCATGAAATTATTGAATAATTTGTTATTGTTTATGTAAAATGTAACTTGCCAACTCAACAGCTAAAATTTGTTTGTTTGTATGTTTGTTCCCATCATTTTGTAAATTCGACTCTCATTATGCGACTCTCATTATGAGGTTGTGGTGAGACTTTTCATTGGTATTTTTTTCCTTATGTTTAACCTGGAACTGATGAAAAAATATTCTAAGAAATGGCAACATTCCCACATATAATTCTGCCATCAGTACAGCAAACTGGCGCAAGTACACGCACAGAACTGTTGTGGGGACACGTGTATGGAGTGAGGACTCGTTAGAAGGGTTTTAGGCAAGTGCAGATCCCTACATTTCCTGGAATTCCTCTGATCTTTCAGTCTTTCGTCACCGAAATGGTGAGCTACTGAGCTCTATTAGCAGAAGACAGTATTGACCCAACCTGGTCACTCAGATCTTTGCAGGGAGCAGGAGACAGGTTATCCCAAGTGGTCATTAATATGGAACAATTTACCTATGTCTATGTGGAACAACACAGGGAACAACTCTGGCGATTGTCACCCTGAATCTCACCAAACACTGCTGAAAACTGGCATGCATACTGCAGCTGGAAACCAAGCTCATTAAACTCTTCCAGGAACAAACCTACAAAGACAGCAAGAAAAAGAAGATTGCAGGCATTTAGTTCATTACTGTGCCATTCCTTCAACACTTAATAAAAAATTCATCTACAGAAGACATGTTTCTTTTAGCACTTACTTTTTCAGCATCATACATTTAATCTTCCCATATTTCCTGTGAACTCTTAATCACAGCTGAGTGCATTTGATCCCATTAAAATTCCTGTTGATGTGAATTGTGTCTATGCAATTAACGACTTGCCAACGGAAACAGAGTTCACAATCTGACCCCTTAGTTTTATAAAAGTTGAGTTGAAAGAACAGTTACTTCATAGCTCTAACAGCTGTAACTAATGGAGAGTGGTAAATGGAATGGGCTACATTCAGGTTTCAGAAGCACAGGTGCACATCCAGACTAATTCAGCTGAAATCAGTGGAGTTATTTCAGATTTAAAACAGAGGTCAAAAAAAATTGTAAAACTGTCCCTGTAACTATTGCATTCATTTACACTACTTCATGTAGTCAGGTATGAAACCACATTTAAAAGTATTTTCAATATTCATAGTTTTGCTCTGAACATTACAGTACGGTCCAGAGGCCTCAAATAACAGTACCATTTCCTCAGACTTGAGGTTGGTTCACAGACAAAATTCTGCCCTTCCAGGACTCAATGAAAGGGCATAAATATGAGTCTGGGGAGGTTTGGTTTAGATATCAGGAAAAGGTTTTTCACCCAGAGGGTGGCTGGGCACTGGAACAGGCTCCTCAGAAAAGTGATAATAGCACCAGGCCTGACAGAGCTCAAGAAGTGTTTGGACAATGCTCTCAGGCACATGGGGTGACTCTTGGGGATGCTCTGTGCAGGGTCAGGAATTGGACTCGATGATTCTTGTAGGTCCCTTCCAACTCAGGATATTCTATGACTCTATGTAGGATCACTAATAAAAGCAAGGGTTAAATTCCAAATTTTAAAATAAAGAGCTATGAAACAAACCACTGGTATTATACTTAATAAGTAGAGATAGTGATAGAAGAATCCAGCACAGGGAGAACATGTTTTTCTCTTGGCAATTTTTCTCCTTTCAATCATATTTTCCCTCATTCTTCTGACAGAAATGTGAAATGATCCTTTAGATGCAAAAATATGTTTTAAACTATGGGAAACACTTCTGGCATTAATTGCCAATTATTGTTCTAGTTGCCAGAGATGTGACTAGTTTCCATTCAAGCAAACAATGAAGGAGAGAAAGTCACTCCAGTCACATGGCATGGCCCAGAATGCTGAGAACAAAGTACACGTGGCACATGTAACTCACATGTAATTTTTCTGTAGTAATTTTTAAAGCTGCTAAAAATAAAGTGTCAGAAATGCTTTTTGTACTCTCCATGACAACTGCTTCACAGAAACAGGCACACAGCTTTTGAAGAAGGGATTAGATTTTGGAGTGATACCATTTTTGTGTGCCTAGTAATGCCATATGGGACGTGGGATACCTGTCTGTGCTACACATTGTGCAGCAATGTATTTTGGATTTCATGTGCGTGTAACATGTCAGAATCACACACACATGCAACAGATTTTGCTTTGAAATTGAATTATTGGGTTCTTACTGTTTCAGGAATTAAAATTGTGTGTACTAATATAAAATTTAAGACCCACATAAATTAATATGTCTCCCCAGTTCACTTTCAGGCAGGAGTGGCATGCATGAAATCTCACACAGACACAGAAAAAATCCACAACGTACGATCATCTAAAGACCCTTGAATATGAAGATATAATAAACTAATGATCATAAGAAAACTATTCCCATCCTTCATAGGCTCACAGGAACATCTTGTTGCATTTGTTACCACAGAAAACCTTAAAATGGTATTTCTAAACAGAAGGAATTTCCTTTTCACAGTAAATTTCTTTATCAGTTTCTAAAAGAATAAGTGGAGCAGTAAAAATCAGCAGACAGTAAAATTATAACATTAACACCAGAGAAAATCCAAATCATTTAAGTATTCAGCACCTTTTGTCTATAAACATGTCCTAATTTTTACAGATTAACACAGCCTAGTGCCCTGGTACCTTTATGGTTTGTATATCTCATCTCTACCCTATAAAGTCAACTTCTGAAATCAACTTTGTTTTTAATGTACCTACATCAGGAAAAACAACATACAACCCTTACCTTCAGAGACCCAAGGATACTGGTTGAAGGATGCAGTTACACATTCATGTATGCTAAATTGAATTAGGTGAACGGCAAATCTGTGTACTGAATTTTCCCATTAAACAGGTTGTGGGAGCCATTCAGTAAGAAGATTGTATAAGCAGCTTACTTAAATTTTCTCCTTCCCTGTGTGGAATTCTCATGGTAATTTCTTGCCTAGTGAAATACTCTGTTCTTCAGCATCAAATATTTGCAGTGAGATTTAATATATTTCTATAGCTGCATTCCGCAAGATATTAAGGGAGCCAGGAACCAGTAAGAAAGTATCATAAGGAGAGAGAGGCTCTCTTTTTAAAAAAACAACACAATGTATATTTCTGTAATGAATTTCTCCCACAGTCTCATAAGATTATTTTATCACTTTCTATAGTAGTATTTTAGTGATGATCTGGATAATATTCAGTAAAAATTGACTGTTCTTAAATTTTTATTTTTTTTTTGCTTAAAAGATCATGTTTCTTTTAGCCTTCACAGTACCATGCATGTTAACAGTATAAAGTCCAGTTCCTAATGGTAAGTATCCATCTTCTGAAATGCAGATTGCCTTTCTGTTTTAACAGTTCTCAAAATTTTAGTCTTACTAATTTTATCAGCCCTCACAAACCAAAGGAACAATTATCTCTGGATCATGCAAGAAACACTGCATCTTAATGTATTTAAAAGTTAAACTATCTTCCAAATTTGCCCAAAGTCAATTTTTAAAAGATTGTTCAGGCATGGGTGAAAGGCTGAAAGCCAAAATCTCTTTGCAAACTTTAAAAAAAGAGGCTATTTGTTTGTTTGTTTGTTTTCCAGGAGCTCTATAGGAAGGACTGCAATTTAGCTGCTCAGTTGCTCCAGTGCAGCAAGAATTACGACAGGGCACATAAACTTTCAGAGGTAATGTTACTGGACTTCTTCAATATTCAAAGAAATAAGTATTGTATCTAAACCAGGTTATTTCATATGTATCAATTCCAGAACTTGTTTGCCCTTATGGTTTTTATTTACCCACACTCTGCCTTCAAGCCACAGGAGGGCTTGAGCACCTGCTGCTGTTCTGTGCAGCCTAGGGAGGTGCTGACAAAATCACAGCCAGTGATGAAACTTGAATGTACTTTCTTCTCCAAAACTTCTATCCAGTAGAATGGGCCTGCACCGATTGCCTGAAAAACAAAGGTTTTAACAAATCCAAAGTGCTGCAAACTCTAGAATACAAAATGCTGGGGAGGAACAGTGGAGTGAGAACAGGGAAATGACAAGCTACAGGCATCAGAGATTCTGATATAATCAATTTTCCTCCTGGAGCTATTTTCCAGTCCAGCTAGTTTCCAAACCTGAATTTTAAAATGGACTGACAGAACAAATATCTTTTTCTAAAGAAACCAGAGCACTAAATTATTGATTTCCAAGGTGTAAACTTTAATTAATAATACTCACTTCCAAGGAAACTAGGCTTGAGAAACAGGCTTCTTAAAAGGGTGGTAAATATTATCTTAGTGAATAAGACTGTCTTTAGGGATGCAGGCCCTGCACAAAGCAATAGCACCTTCCTCACATATATTGCTTCAGTGGAGGTCATGGAGAATACCCTTTCCTTCATCAATCCCATCAGGTCAACATTGCCCCAGATGGTTTCTATTCTGCAATTCTGCAATGGAATAATGCAACATTAAATGTGGAATGTATAAACCATTTCTAAGTCAGTAGATGGCTTCAGTGCACAAAACAACCCTGGTAAATAAAGATGAAGCAAGACTCCTTTGTCAAACAGGCAATAATTTTCTGGAATGAAGATAGAGCTTCCAAAATAACCATTATCTTGGTCCTGTTATTTTTTTCCTATAGCTGACTTCCCTTAGCATATCATATGCAGGAGTTATCATGACATTACTAAAACTTGAAAGCATCCTACCTGTTAGCAGCAATTAGGACCTTAAAAATACTTAGTAGTTCACTTGCAGAGAGCTATCACAAATGTGGGATCTCGCCATAATTTCCCAGACTGTCAAGCACTCCATTAAATAGACAGTCTCCACTCATAAGTCCAAGTAATTACTAATTTAGTGAGTGTGAATGTGCTGTCACAGCCAATAAATTCCTTACAAATGCAAATATTGCCTGACAAACTATTGTATGTTATCCAGAAACCTAAACTCTAGTACAATATAGTAATGTGAGAGCAATATCATTTTAGTAATTCCAGTTTCCAGTAAAATACCCAGAAAATAATGTTCTTCTTCTTAGCACATTTCATAACCTTAATAATGTACATAAAATAGATCAAACAATCATGATACAGGATACTAAAATAAGAGCTGCCCCATACAGCACTTTCACGTTAAATTAACTGTATTTCTGTTCCTCATTCCTGTAACAATTTACACCAGGCCTATTTTACAACCTGTTAATTCAGTCTTTGTTGCATCTGTACTTGCTATGACTAATACTGCTGTCTGCCAGCAGACTGGCAATATCGTATTCTTTATTTCCAATGGAAGATATATCAGCTAATTAGCAACATAATGATTAATCCAAAATATCCTGGAAGGTCTGTTGGTTGAAAAACACTCATCCTACTTCACATAACAAGAATACCATTTCACTACATGCGCTATTTTGAACACACTGAGTTTGGAGGATTAAACCAGCTTTGAAACCTTCCCAGCAAAGCTAAAAGAGGAGCTCCATATCTCACGCAATGTGAGACCATAACAAGGAGCAGGCACTGTAAATTTCCCTTGCCAAAAATAAAGGGAAGGGGGACAATTTCAGTAATTTGTGGGGTTCTATTCTCTAGAGAAAAAAAGTTAAGGAGGGAGTGAGATTGCTAGGGTCATAAGGTTAGCCTCTGTTTCATTTGTAAAGATGAACTTGATTTCTAGTTATAAAAAGGAAGTGCAGAGTAAATCAGAGTTCAGCCAAGCATTCAAGGGGTAAATTCCTACATGGCATAAACCAACACAGATATCAAAGGAGCTATTACAATCAGAAACTCAAAACTTATTCCAAACATGAGTTCTTCTGATTTCTAGCAAGAAATACTGAGACAACTATCACACAGCTCTGTGTCACATTGCTGTCAGATCAATAGAGATCTGCAATGAGCAAGACAGATAAAATTTGACTGGAAATCATGTTTGCTGATACCTCAGTATGCATCACCTACCAGACTTTTGATTGCATCAAGGAATGGGGTCTCTCTATCTCTTCAGGTCCACATGACAAAATGACCGGTGGAACCATCATCCACAGAGCTGATCCTGACTTTCTCAAAAAACCCTATATGATTTCTGATGCATAACACATATTAAATAATTCTGTCACAGAAATCATAATGCAAATTCAGGTCTTAGTGCTTATTTCCATCAGTGTGTAGCAACATGTTGAGGCTTATGTGGATGGTTGATCTGACAAACAGTGTCCACCTGAGGGGCAAGGAAGCCAGTTTGATTTCCTTCCTCCCAGGACATGGACATACCTGTCACAGCAGCCAGTACCACTTATTTAAGTGTCAGTGAAGCAAGGTTTTCTGCCTCTTCAAAGAGCATTGTTTATCAAACATGAAGCTGGAGAGCAGAAGCCAATTTGGGACTAGGTTGGAGGCAAGATGAGCTCAAGGAAAGGCAAAAGAACAGAAAAGATTTGATCTCTTCCTCCTCTTTCCTCACCCCCAAAGAGATCTCCACACACCCATACTCCAACAGCAAATCTTACCCGTGCAGGCAGTCTGGAAATGTTGCTGTAGTCCGTAATTCCCTACTTGCCTTTTTAAGATTGTTGTTTACCACATACTTTGTATCAGTAAAGTAAACCTGGCAGTGCTGGATTAACAGTTGGACTTGAGCTTAAAGGCCTTTTCTGACCTGAACAATTCAATGATTCTATGATCATTCCTATCCAACGTGAATTAACTTGGAAGGAAGCTTTTCAGTTTCACAGTGTTGTTCATGAGGGAAAGCAGATCAAGATTTTCAAACATTAAGTAGATAAATGAAAGTCATTTGATTATGCAATGTCATGAATAGCACCAGTGTTGACATGTACCCTTTTCTCCTTTCTCCTTTGCCATCTCTTTATGTTATAGTTGCCATCTGACTTTCAGGAAAGAGTCAGCATCCATCTGGAAAAACATGGGTGCAGCCTTTCTGTCCCCTTGTGCCACACTTCTTACGCTGATACCATACCCACTTGTGTCATTGCCAAAGTACTGGAAAAACCAGATCCAAACAGCTTGTCTTCACACTTGTCAAGCCCATCTACAAGGGATCTCAATTTTCAGGACTCTGCTGGAAAAGTTGGACAAAGGCCCCAGTACAAGTCCGATATCTACTGCAGCGACACAGCCCTTTACTGCCCTGAGGAGAGGAGGAGGGAGAGGAGGCCAAGTGTGGACACGCAAGTGAAAGACGTGGGGTTCCTGCGGTCCCAGAACTCCACAGACAGCACTGTTGAAGAAGACGGTTTCCATTCCAGCTTCTCTCACGAAGCCTTCCCAGAGTACATTACCTCTCTGCCGACTTCCAGCTCCTATTCCAGCTTCAGCGTCACATCCGAGGAGAAGGAGAATGCCCAAGCCAACACTCTGACAGCCTCTCAGCAAGCAATCTACATGAGCAACCGAGACGAACTATTTGAAAGAAAGTCCCCTGCAGGTTATGAGCACCAGGAAAGCCCTAGGTTTGCCAAGCCCAAACCTGCACAGCACATGGAGCTTGCCGACGACAATGAGAACTCCCCCACTTTTACTAGAACTCTGCCTCCATATGCAAATGAACCGTTTCATTTCTCAGCCATAACACCACAGCAGGCATTAGCAAACCAGAAAATGAGGAATGAGTGCAGGAGCACCCACCTTTCAGAAGAAGACCTGCCTGGGCGATGGAGGCAGTTGAGCGTGGAGGACATTGGTGCATACTCTTACAGGAACACTGACAGGCTGTCACCCTGTAGCTTTTCAGAGCAGTACTACAGCAGCCCTATTAAGAAGGGGGACAGTCGAACAAGCCCCATATATGCTAGTTACAAAGCAGATAGCTGCTCTGAGGGAGACGATATCTGCCAAAGCAGACTTGTGGATTCTTGCTTCCTGAGAACAGACAGTGGCCTGAATATTGACATCAGCACTAGCTGCAAACAGGACAAATTGCCCACTTACAAAACAAAAGAGTCAAGAGACCAAAAAAATGAAAGGATCACTGTCCAGTTATGCAGTAGCAAAACCACTGAAAACAGCCCAGTATTGAAAAGAGAATACGTGGATGTCAGCCCTAACAGCTCAGCAGAGTCACTCAATCAGAGTTCAGTGGAGGCTACAGAAATCCACCAGTCTTCCATGGATCAAGGAAGCCATTTGGGTATTCACAGCAAACAGCAGCAGTTTCAACGGACTGGGAGTACTGGTTTGAGTCGGAAGGACAGCCTTACAAAAGCACAATTATACGGAACCCTTCTGAACTAGGCATCTTCCAAAATGGCAATAAGACAACAAGCAAAAGGAAGTAAAGAGCGTTTGATACTTCTAGTGAAAAACAAGGTTCTAAGAAACAGGATTATTATAAAATATATATTCATAATGGTACTATATGTTTAAAACAAAATCTCTTCAAAAACGTTATACAGCACTTTTCACTTAACATCCTTTCCACATGGGAGACCGTCCCCTCCCCTCTTTTATAAACCTGAAATATTTTTATAAACAAAATGGTATTTATTAGACTATTCTAAGCTATCTGAGCAGAATTCTTTTCCCTTCAAGCAGGTTTCTTATTTATTTTTGTGCATGAGGCCATCTGTGCCTAAATTCTTGGAGGAAAAGGGTAAAATCATGATGGCGGTCATAAAAAAAGAAAATCCACCTGATAAAATACCATAAAATGTCATGTGAAATCAAAACAAACAAGAATGGTGAATTTGAAGAAGTATATTTTTTAACAAGAATGGAATTGTATCTTAAGTTATTTCATACAAATGTATTTATGAGTGACTAATGTATGCACAAAGTGATACTAATATTTTGTTCTTTTAATCCACAGTGTTTCTGCTTTCCTATTTTTCCTTGTATACTACCTCAAAAGTAATTGAGGGTTTCTTTGTCACATTTTCTGTAGGCTTGCATTTATATTGTCTAAAATGCATGCAGTGTCATAATTAATACTGTATTTTGCATAACTTAATAAAAGACGCCAGTGGATCTATTTGGGGGATCTATTTGTTTTTTCCCTTCACTTAAAACAGACCCTGGGCAATAGAACATGGAATTGCTCTGAGTGGCATCAGCCCAGCAGAAGTTAATGACTAAAGCTCCTGAATTAGATTGTTTTCTAAAGGAGTCTCTCTTTCTCTGTAAGCTCCAGAAAATTGGCTCACAGTCCACAGCCTCTGGGTGTGGAAGGATGACTTCTCATCAGCCTGTTGATAGTAAGCAAGCGGGGGAAATTGTTTATCCGTGGGCTTTAATTCACTAGGCAGGGTTGTGCACACCAGTGATGTGAGCTCCTCCTCCATTACTCATATATTTGATACAATCTTTTAGGTCTTTGCGGCTATTACATTCCACAGTTGCCCTTTCTTCATATGTAGCTTGGTGTTTCTAACAATGATTTTTCTAAAGCTTAAGGAAGGTCTGGCCCTGTGCAGTCTCTGGGAATTCTACCCAAGTCTAAGAAGCTGGGGTTTTACCTGTACTTTTAGCATTTCCTCCATCTGTTTCTCACCATTTCACCATTGTGGAGTGTACAGCTTGGAGAAGGGAAAGAGCAAAAGGAGGAGAGGAGGAAAACAAAAAGGAGAGAAAGAGAAAGCCTGTGGATTTTCCTCATGGCTTCAGTATTGCTGTTTGTCAAGAGCAATAAATATTTAGTACTTCTTTTAAGTCATGTTCATGAAACACATCCTATACTCAAAATACTGACTCTTGACAGGTCATGTACAGGGAAAGAGCTTGCTTAGTGCAATATGTGGTAGTAATCAGTAGGATCACAATGAAAATCTAAACTAGTTCTTTGTAAATCTAAAATAATGATCTACCATTCAATAACTATTAAGAAAATATAGATTTTCTGCTGATTCTCAAAACCAGTCACTTGGCAACTAACTACAGAACTTTTAATTTCCTACATAATTATCTCCAGTCATGGGGCTACAGATTCAATGCATTTGGCATGAACAACTCCCATAGCTCTCCATATCCTTCACGGATAATATAAAAATTTCAGCATTATTGATGTGTGCAAGTACTTGCTGTGCTGTTTGGAAGATCAGGCATCGAGTCCCTACAGTTCCTCCGAGACCTGTAGCAGCACCATGGAAACAATGGTAGCTAATAATATCACACAGGTAAAGCACAACATAATTCTAAAGGGATGCTCATTTCAGTACAAAAGCTGTAACACACCTTGTGTTTTTAAAGCCCCATACCTGCTCACAGTGACTGTGAGTGGTAGGACATGCCACAAATAATTCCATGAAGTCAATAAAAACCATATAGAATAAAGTTTCTAAAGGCCACCTACTTCTTATGGCAGGATGTGACCTGCAGTAAATAGACTTGGAGATCCAGAAGAGCTGTTATTTCCCCTTCAAAATACCAAGAAAACAAATGTGAAAAAGCTTCACTGTTTACTCATTCAGGTATATAAAATTCAGACAATCTCTAAGGAAAGACATTCATTTCTGTGGTCAATGAATAAAAGTATTTGTATGCAAGAGGTGAAAATTTACTGTTATCTCACCTAAGAAAATATGTAGGCTATGGAACAGTAAATTGTGTCCTTCATGATCTGGAACACAGTGTCACACTAATCCTTTTATAATATTCTTCATTAGTTGACCTAAAGTGCTATTTTGGTAATTACACAAAATTACATTTCTGCTAGATATTATATATCTGATTATTCAATATCCTGTTCTATTACATTTTTCCATACTACTGCAGTTTCAAAGTCTGCTTCTATGCTTCACTTGACTCTTTTTCTCAGTTTATGTGCACCAACATGTAATTTAAAACCAGCCTTTTCAGCCAATTAATACTGAGATTTTCTTGTAAAATAGCCTATAACTTTGTAACATTTTTCTGTAATGAATTCTGTTACAGAACAATATATAACCCTGTAATTAATTGCAACTGAGTCAATCAAAAAGGCTATAAAAATTCTTCAGCTTTAATGCACTGATTTTAATTTCTCCTTAATTATAAAAACTGACAGTAAGTTTGCTAATTTTTTATGAACATGAGAAAAAATTTTAAATAATTCATTTAAATTTTCTCAGATTTACAGACTAACTATGGTTTGGTTTAACTTTTTGGAACAAAAATAACTTTGAAAGATTATAATAAAGAGTTTATTCCTGAGGTTTTGGGGTCTATTTGTCACATCCAATTTAGATAGAGACAACCACAGGGAGAGACTTGAGGCATAAGGATAGAATGATGATAGGTGTTTTCACAATAGATTTAAATTTTCTTCATGGTAGTGTCTTAATTTTTTGCTTACTTTCATTTTTCACAGTGCTACAAAGTAATCCAAGAAAATCATGAAGATTTTTTGGAGCATGTCACGGGGGATATTTAAAACTCCCTACAGAGTTCTCTTTACTTGGTCTCTTCAGACCGTGGTGCCCTGTGTCTTTAGGAGAGCTCTGTTGTGCCATCAGACAACCTGTCTTGCCCAAGTACAGAATTAAAGTCACTGAGATTTTAGGAGATAGCACCTGGTTAAAAATAAAGGAAAGGATGCACTTTGACCCAGGTGAAAGGGGTGGTAGATCTGTCTGCCACCGTGTTCCTCAGCGTACTTCCCTTCTGTAGGACATTTCTGATTGAGAGCAGCATCTAAAACATTATCCTCAGAAGAGCTTACTTCCCTTTTTCATTCAAGCACATGTGATTCGATAAATTTGACTCTACTCTTACCTTCACTGAATGACAAGTGACTCCAGAAATGCAAAACAACAGATCTTCAGCCAAAGTGACACAGATCCCTCCACTCCAGTGGCTGAGAATTTGCCACAAATTAAATTTTCCCAAGGACATAAATGTCCAATTTTCTCCTAAACATTAAAAAATGACAAGGTGTCTCCATGTTGCCACAAAACCTCACTTTTCCAAGTGATATCAAATTCCATGGTTAGGGTTTGTAGCTAACTATGGCAGGAATTGTGCTTTGATTAATTATTTCATTTGCCAAGAATAAGAACAGAAAGGGTGAGCAAAAGAAATGGCAAGGCCCCAACAGTGCAGTGAAGCAGAAGATGAAAAACGTCATTTTAATGAATAAAAACCAAAAGCAGAATGTATATGATACAGAACACTGATCAGGGGGAAAAAAAAGGGGGTTGAAAGAGATCAGAATGAAGCATTTCAGATCACAAATTAAAACAGACAAGAATACAAAAATGCTACCAGCTATATGGAATACAATTCACTAGGAATAACAGTGGAAATGTATTATGAAATCACGAAAAGCAAATGCATTTTTTCAGATGTTTTCTCACTCCAAATTAAGGTTAAAAGAAGGTACGAAATCTCAAATGAATAATGCATGTTACTGTCTTTTAAACTTTTTAAAGGTCTAGAAATAGATAAAACTTCTAGTTTTAAATCATGCCAAGCCATAAGATAGGTAATTTTCAATTCAACAGTTTCTAACTTCTTCACCCAAACTAGATTAATCAAATTAATCCTTTACTCTTCCAGCATTTTTAATTAAAAAGAATTTTCATTCCATAATCTATCATAGAGCATGATTATACAGCTACTTAGATGAATTTCCCCTTGTTTAATTTTAAAGTACTAATTCACAACCTTTGGACATTTATATAAAACTTTTATCTCCCATTCATGTTTAGAACCTTGTAATTCTTACAGACTATTATCATATATCTTCTTAAATATTGTTTAAACTGTGCAGATGTAGCCCTCTCAGTCTGTTCTTGGAAGACACTCTCTTCAGGACACTGTTTTCAATTCTTTCCAAGGAACACCCTCCTCACCTTTCCACTGCTCAACACCACATTTTTTAATATGAACATGGAGTTGTTCAAAACCCCTGTACAAAAATGCAGTACAAGGAAAGGAGGGAACTATGCAGATTAGAGCAACTACACGTGTGATGATCCCAGCACTGAAATTCCGAAGTCATGGGATCCCACCTGGAGTGTTTGTTGCATGCAGGTCTGGGGTCCCCAACAGAAGAAAGATATGGGCCTGTTGAACAGAGTCCAGAGGAGGCCATGAAGATGCTCAGAGGGCTGGAGCACCTCTCCTGTGAAGACAGGCTGAGAGAGTTGGGGCTGTTCACCCTAAAGAAGAGAAGGCTCCGAGATGTTATAGCAGCTTCCAGTATCTAAAGATGGATACAAGTGAGCTGGGGAGGGTCTTTCCGAAGGGCATGTCGTGATAGGACAAAGGGGAATGTCTTCAAACTGCGAGTTGTTTCAGATTAGGTATTGGGAAAAAATTGTTTACTGTGAGGGTGGTGAGGCACTGGAACAGGTTGCACAGAGAAGTTGTGGATGCCCCATCCCTTGAAGTGTTCAAGGTCAGGCTGGATGGGGCCCTGAGCAACCTGCTCTAGTGGAAGTTCCACAGCAGGTGGGTTGGAAGAAGATGATCTTTAAGGTCCCTTCTAACCCAAACCATTGTATGTTTCTATGAAGGCCTGCACAGAGTTTGTTGTGAGTTTGTTAGGCTGTAATGTTTCTCCCAAAATCAATAGATCTGAGACTCCTTAATACCATGTTTTCTAAAGCTGCAACCCCAAGAGTACAGTTCCATTCCCAGCCTTAGAGATCTATGTCACTTTTTAGAACTTTTGACAGTATCTTTGCTCTAATAACAGTCCTTGGTGTAAGCAGCAGCTTACACCATCAGCCAGCCACATTGATCCACATGCATTAAATCATGGCATGTTGTCTACATGGTCTTATATCAACATTATCAGTAGTTTTTCATTGTCTTTCCAATCATTCCTCCATGTCTGTTTTAAAAACTTTGTTGTTATAAAACAACTTTAGAAATTCAGTCATTCTGTAACAGTTCCTCATTCCAGCTTCTCTCACATTATTTTCTCTTTGGTATTTTCTGTTCTACTGTGTTAGCAAAGATATTTTAGTAACTGAGAGTTTTTGTTTAGCTGTAGTTAAAAAGAATAGTTTGAATATCCATGCAATAAATGTTTTTGCTGCTTGTCCAGTGAATGCACTTCCCCTGATGTTCAGTCTTGTGCTTTTCACTCTCTGCTTTTACACTTCTATCCTCCAGAAAGATACAATTTTTTTTCTCCTTGCTTGAAAAATCTTCAACTGCTATTCTCCACTTTCAATCCAGGATATTTTATAACACTTGGATCCAAAGGCTGTATCTGTAAAGATACAACTATTATTTCTGAGTCTATCTAAATTCCTCCATATGCACTTTCTAAATTACTTAATATGTGCTTGAGGACAAACTTGACCTCAGGAGTATGTGCTTAAATGCTCTACATGAACAAATTTCAATCATATGGGACTAGGGAGCATGTACCATTATCTGTAGATCCACTGTGTTCCATGAGAATTCGCCTAAGTAGGCACAATATGCTCCAATCCTTTACGATATTACTTAGGTGTATATATATTTTGTTTCTAGTGAACAGCTCCTGACCATTTTCACGACAAGCTACTCTGATGCTGAGTTTTAACTACAAAGGCCCATGTTGTGGTTGAACCAGAGCTGGCAATTAAAACACCATGCAGCTGCTTGCTCACCCTCCTCACAATGGGATGGGAAGGAGAATTGTAGGGGAAAAAAAGGTAAAATGTGTGAGTTCAGATAATAATGGTTTAGGAATTGAAATAAAATAAAATACAAAAATAATAAAACATAATACAAATTGTAATGAAAAGGAAGACAGTGAAATGAGAGAAATAAGACCCAAGAAAGACAAGTGATGCAAAATATAGTTGCTCACGACCTGCTGACCAATGCCCATCCCATCCCACAATAGTGATAATCCCCTCTCAGACAACTCTCCCAGTTTATCTACTGAGGATAACCTCTACAGTATACAAAATTCCTTTGGCCAGTTCAGTTTAACTGTCCTGGCCATGCTTCTTTTGCACCTCCTCACAGACAGAGCATGGGAAACTGAAGAGTCCTGGATTTAGTGTGATCATTAGCTAGTCACAACCAAAACATCAGTGTGCTATCAGCATCATTCTCACACTAAATTCAAAACACAGCACTTTACCCACTACTAAAAAAACCCAAACAAACAAAAAAAAAACCAAACAAAAAAACCCAAACAAACAAAAAAACCTTTAAGCCTAGACAAAATAAAGACAGCTCCTAACCTCTTAATTGCCTCAAAAATGTTAAAATTACATTTCCCTACAGTAAAGAAATTTTAACAAACAGGTCTTCAGTTTGGGTTTCAAAGTGCAAAGAAATTTCTTAAAGTTTTAACTTATACAGTCTTTCTTTCAAAAGTAAATTGTCTTATAAAACATCTTCTAGCACCCACAAAGTCAAATCCCCATAAACCTCTGGTTAGTAGAACAGAGCAGAGAAGAATTTCAGAATCACAAAGGAAACAGGATGCTAAAGCCATCTTTACTGACAGGTAACACTAGGTCAAATTTTCTTAAAGCCTTTAAAAGTGTGAGTCAAATTGCAGCTAGCTGTACAGGTGAGTCCCAGAGAGATCTAGGCATGCCCATCTGCAACAGAGAAACACAGAAGGCTCAGTCGGTGACCATCCATCAGTGATCTCCAGACAGCTTTCTACCCCACAAGACCATCTTAGACACCAGCTTGGCATCTAAGGCATCAGAGAGAGGAGCTTCGCTCTGTCTTCCTGATAAACTACTCACAGGTTTTGGAAGGCTGCTGTTCCAAGCTGTTTGAGCTTTCTCTTCCCTGGGCTCCTGCAGCACCCGCGCTGCAGAGTTGTGCTCTGCTTTCTGCCAGATGGGAGCTCCTCAAGGATGCTGTGAGCCCCACATCCTACTCCTGTGGAAAGTGGCAAAGTCCCTCCCACTCCTCCTTGCTGAGGCAAAGAACATCCCTACAGATTGTTACTACATCTAGGGTAGGGAGAACATCTTCATCAGTAAGGGTCAAAACAAGATGCACTGATACAAGATGCAACCATTTGTAAACATTCCTGCCGGGAGTTAAACACCTTCTCAACAACACACCTATCACCAATAAATATATATAAATACTCTGTGATTATCCAGAAAAAAATCTAATTTCTGAAGTCAGCTCTAATGAATTAGTATTTAAATTTATCCACGCATCTAGATTTTTACTTTGTGATTTATGAGTCAGAGCAGACATACCTACGAGGCTCAGAGCCACAGCAGTATTTACTACACCTAGCTGAGCAATGACAGCTCTATGATTTAGAAAAAGAGAAACAGCAGCAAACCACAGATAAATCAAATGTGTAATGCCAATGTCAGCCAGCATCCTTTCCCATTCCAGGTCTTCACATGTGACATTGTAAAACAGACTGCAAGCAAGAAGAGGTGTCCTCAGTACATAAGGGTTATTAATTTCAGTGGGCTCCCATTCAAGCCCTCATTTAGCTTTTTTTGTTAGGGCAGAAATCCTCTTAGTCTGGACACCAGTTGTATAGGGTGGCAAGAGGAGGAAGACCTACAACTGGAAGTCCAGGCAGCATGGAACCTCTCACCTCAAGAAAGATAATGTGCCACCAACCTGAGGAGGTGGGGACAACTTTAACAGCACTTCTAAACAATAAACTATGAGTGTTCATTCTGGTGGGACTATTTTTGGCAGGGAGATAAATCTGGGTTTATGATTCACTTGACTTTAATTTGACAATTTATTTCAATGGACCTTCAGCACTTCAAAGTCTTTATCCTCCACAAATGAGGGAAATGCTCTTATCCCCAAATCCCTGAGAGTTACACTAAGATGACATGCCTAATCCTAGAGAGATAGTAGGGAGTTAGCTATTTTAGTTTCAGATTTTAAGGCTTTTGGCCTTGAGCTTATGTTATAACTTGAGAAATAGATAAAGAATGAAAGCACAAGTTCTCAAGCTCAGTCTTAGCACAGGAACTGAATCACTATTTTCTGATTCATTCCCACTTACCCATGCTTACAGAGTCCACAATAGCCTGAGGCTGAGGAAGGCAAGACCTGACACTGGAAGAAAGAAAATTCAAAAATTAATCTGTATATCCAAACTATTAAAATGCCAAATCCCTTCTAAGACAGTAGTGCTCATGTACAATAAAGCTGGGGATTTCCACATTCCCAGAGAATACACACCATGGAGCTGCTCAGGGAAAATACGGAACTGAGATGAGAACTTGCATCATGCTGTTTTGACAAGCTGCAGGATAGATAAGGGAATGGACGAAGAGCAAGGCTGATGGCTCTGTAAGCACAAAATGCAGCAAAACATTCCAGTCACAACATTTACTGTGTTCCCCTGATCTTTAGGGTACATTATGAAAAGTCCCAGGATTTTAGCAATACACACTGTTTTCTTTCATTCTTATTTTGGCTTTTTTCCCCACCTCTTTTTAAAGAGAAAAAAAAAAGAAAAGCATGTTTTGCAACCTGCAGTGATATGGGCTTTTGTGCTAGAGCTGTCAGTCCTGCCTACCACAACCTGACTTGTGTCAGTAGGGAAAAACAATCCTGAAACTAAATCAGTTTAGCAGAAGAACATTTGCCACTCAAGGTCTAATTGAAAAGAATGCCAGTAAACAGCTCATTAGTGAGATTTCAGAGCCCAGAAAGCCAAGGTGTGGGAACACAACAAATGCACTGAAGTCACACTTTGCAAAGACCCCAAACAAGTATTTTATTTAAAATAAGTTTGGACTGCCATTTGCTTTTCTTTCATTTTCTATTGATGATGAAGATGAAATGCACTTTTTGGCACTCTAGATGACACCAATTAAACTTGATTTCTTTCTTGAGCTCCTCATAACTCCACTTGTCTTCCACTTCTAAGACTATTTTGTTTTGAGCTTTAAAGTTCTGCTTTGCTTAGAGAGAAAGTGTTGCTCCCACTCAACCTACCTAACTTTCAGCTCACAAAAATAGATACACAATTCACGAGCCCTACTAAATAGGTAATTTGTCCAACATTTTTATTTTATTCTTATAAAAAGTTAGGATAATTCTTCTATCTTTTTATCCTTTAGGCTTATGAAGGATGGATTGTCTCTTATTACTTGGTTATACGGTGCTTGACATAATAGTTTCTTGATTGTAATTGCACAGGCCATGCATACTGCATTACCTGCCTACCTTTACCAAATATCATATTTTCTAATCCCTAGCCTTTTTTTTCCCTTTGGATGTGAAATCCAATATTTCTAATTCACAGGTCAGTCCCTGGGTTACAAGTTTTCACCACACACCTATGCATGACTCACACTCTGGATAAAGAGAAATGAAGGGGATTATTTAATCTACCAGTGTTTGCACAAAGGCCATTGCTCTGGCCTCTCCCTTTCCCTTGCTAGGCCTTTCCCCTTACACAGCTTCTTAAACTGAAACAGCAGAAGTCTCAGCATATAGTATTCAGAATTACTACAGAACAGATGAGCTCCACCTCATTTTTCTACAGGCACTGACACGACATGTAACACATTTATTAACACTCTGCAGTTTATATTTATACTTGCTTGCAAGACAAAGCTACTTATCAATCCACACAAAAAGATCTATACAAAAAAGGCACCACTCTGACCACAAACTACCTTGGCACATCTGCACCTTCTTCCACTAGTGCCATCCATACTAGACATTGATACTTAGAAATTGCTTTGGATATTTTTGCATTCTCCTGCTGAGTGAATAAAGCTTCACACCACTGTTGAAAGAAATAGCTCTTACTGGAAAACCAAAACAAACAAAAATGAAACAAAAACATTAAATGAAACAAAAAACCCAAACCAACAACAACAAAACAAAAATCAACCAAGAAAGGCTTCAAAGATTTAGGACTGCTCAGAAACCCCATCAGACTGGACTGGTGCAGCTGTTAAGGAGGTGACAAGGAAGTACCTCCCATCTGAGAAAGGCTTTCCAGAGCAACCACAACATTGCAGAGCACTCTTGCCCTCTGCAGCAGGTGGATAACTGGCAAGAAGCCTCATGACTATAATATTGCTGACAGATGGCAACTAGCAAAGTCTCTTTTCCAGCAGCTCTTTCAGAGGCTGGTGACTGTCAGATTTTGATCACATTTACACCAGTACAAGTCTCAGACGATGCCTTTAAGGCTCTTGTTTGCTATAAGATGCTGTAGTAATAGTTATGCTCAGCAACATTTTCTCATTACACCAGTGATGGAGATTCCATGGGCTCTCCGGGCAGGTTTTGACATTTATGGCATGCACAGTGCAAGGGACTGGACAACTGTGAGTACTTGAGGAGGTGAGGGGAGGTAAAAAATAAGGCAAGAGCACTAGAGAGAAAGAGAGGTGTTTCCATTTCATGTCTTGGGATACACAATCCTAGCCTAGGATTGTACAGCAACAAACAACAGAAAACAGAATTAAGTGAGACACATCAGAGAACAAGAGAGAAAATGGCAACCAAACCTGAGGAACTCCCAGACCCCCAGGATCCAGGCTATGGTTAGTTTTTCCCTTATTATTGCTGAGCCTGCTGCCTGTTGTCCAAGCAACAGAGACTGGATATCAGAAGAGGATTGATTGTTTTCCTGCAGGCTCACCAGGCAGACCTGAGAAAATCATCGTGTCCCCAGATGTTGCAGTCTCACCTCT
>JAOXXN010000065.1:52648666-52669622 GCA_026770055.1 Myrmophylax atrothorax | reverse complement strand
TGGCTACAAAGATGAGGGAAACTCTATTTTTACAAAGAGTTAGATGGAAAAGAGGGGTAATAGGTACAAGTTACTTCTGGGGCGATTCCAAGTGTATACAAGAAATGGGTGAGATCCATGCAAAAATGGATACTCATCCACTGGATTCTGAATATTTTAACAGCCTGTAAGATGGATCTTAAAATGAAGACGTATTAGGAACTATTCTAAGGAATACATGAAAAATTTGAATTTCCTTCCTTTCCATCTTTCTTCATGAAATCCTGTATCTATGTTGTCTAATTTAAATTTTGCAAATCAATACTTTTGCTTTCTTTTTTCACTGATTCGCCTCCAGTAAAGAGAAACTTCAAGGCAAATGGCCAGATCAAAGCACACCATCTCTCTGAATATGGTGATCCCAGAAACTAGGACATGGGAAGACTCCTAGTTATTATCTAAATCTGTCTCTCCAAGATAGCTAAAACACACCAGCCTGCACTTCAAACGAGGTGTTCAGGGGTTAATCCTTCTTCTAATGTCACTAGAAAAACCAAAAGAGCAGAGAAAGTACTTGAAGCATTATACTGAAATGACTCCCAACTTCATGAAGGATTTCAGTGCCTACCTTACACCTCTAACATAGCCAGGGACTCCTGCCTTCAGGGCCCAGACCTTCAGCAGATACTGTGAGCACATACATTTAAAAAAAACTCCTACCAAACAAACAATTTCCAGATATCACAGTGAAATATCCTGGATTATATCTCTGTTTTATACTTTCATCAATAAATGAAAAATCATTTCAAGTATCAAACAAAGCATGAGAACTTCTTGATTTCTTGCCTCAAGCTCAAAAATCTGTGCCTGTTGGGAAGTGTACAGAACTAGCTCATCCTGCTTTAGGGTAGCAATTTACTGGCTGATCTCCTGAGGTCCCTTCCAGCTCTGCTTCCTGTGATCTCAGCATGTAGAAAGGTGGCAGCAGCAGCTGCACCAACTGCTTTGCCCTGGCTTTGTGAAATGCAGTTTAGAAACACGATGTTTGCATTCAGTGAAGAACCTCAGCCACTGCAAGCATCCTACACACCCCGTAATAGCAGCAACAAGATGCAAACCTGCAAGCTCAAAAAACTGGCACACTTCTCAGCAATCTGCCTGCATTTTTAACATAGGGAATATACAAATGTGTTACTTGCTCTCATCAGATTTCTCAGCCTCAGAATCTGCATAATATACAAAGCATTCAAACTTTGTAAAGCCAAAAGGGATATTTCCATATTTATAGCCTTCACTTTCTCTGTGGAGAAATCACCATGCATAGACATTTCTTCACAGAGTTATAAAAGAAAGTCCATAGTTCATTAGTAAAGTAGAAAATTAAGCAATTTTGTGGGAGAAAAAATGAAAAAAAACCCAAAACCAAAAAACCCCAAACCACAACATACTAAAAAACCCCCACAAAATATAATAGTTGCCTGTGATGAGGACTAGAATGCCATACAGAAACCTGACAGCTGTAGGAACTGCAGGAGATGAATAAAGTTAAATTGAGAGGAGTAGACACAAAAGGCTCTACCACTCTGACAGACTCGGGAGGCAGCTACAGAGCAGCAGCAGAGACCTTCACAGTGACAATTCCCAGCCGGAGAGTCGAGAAGACCAGAGTGCAGAGTAGCACAAATGTGTAGAAACAGGGACAGAGGAACAGAAACAAAGGCCAGTTAGTGCTGGGAAATGAAGAACAAAAATGTAGAGCAATAAATGACAACCAAGTTCCAAATGGTAACTCATGGAAGCGATTCTTTAATATTTTCTTATTTTAAAAAAGAAAATCACAGACATATTGTATGGGTCTTCATCATGTAAAAAAAGCCCCAAACTTGAGAAATGTGGGTACGTATCCATACATACACTGTCCAGCATTGTTAAGGGTTTAGGTTTTAAACTTATTTTTAACAGTTTTTGAAGCCACAGAAATCTCTCAGTAAGGAAAAAGAAAATATTGTCAAGTTGATAACGTGCTCATACCTTTAATTTTTGCTTAAAACCTTTGTCTCTGACAGAAGCTGCCACTATCAATTTAAACATTTTCACTAGTAATCATTAAATTATATTTGTTTGTCCGTTATTTAATAGGATATCTAACCAAATTACCTGTGTATCTTAGCTTTGCAACAGGAAACTGTCTTTATAAAAATGAGTACAAAAGGTCTTCTTTTTCTGTATGTTTGATACATACCTCAGAAAAACTCTGCTGTTCCATCTTCAAACCACAGAGTAAGAACTGATTCAGAGAACAGTAAATTAACACTTTGAATAGCAGTTGGGAATAAGATATACATAGTATTTAAATTGCCCCATAAAGACTTCTCTCAAAAATAACTAATTGCACCACCCCTGCTCAGAAAAGTATTCATAATTAAACCTGCTTTATTCTACCTTAGACAATTAATTCATGACATGGCTGAGGAAGTTATTTGGGGAAAGCACCAGACTGCCTACCCTGCTGGCTAAAGTTTGTTAAGAACAGCTTCTCCTCTTTTTCTATTTGCAGATTTATCACCCATAAGCACTGGAAAACCACAGTCCACTTCTTCAATCTAAGCATCTTCTGGACATAAAACGAATCATTTAAAAGGAAGACCTAATAGTTTCTGGTGTCAACACAAACCAACATAATAACAAAGCTTCTTCACTAAGGCAAGACTTCATGGCTGCAGGCATTCCACAAGAGAGGTAATTTAAGCAAATTAAATCAGTTTCCAACAGATTTTTATGGTCCTGGTGATTTGAAGAACATGCTGTGATGCTGAATTCAAGGTATATATTTTAAGGTGGGTCTTCCATAATACTTCTATGCAATAAAGCACATGCAATGCCTTTTGTTTATCAAGAAATCTCAAAGTCTCCACACAAGCAATTCAGAAGCTGCTCTGTACTGGTCACCTATAACCGGCACTGCACTTTTCAAAAAGCCCCTCAAGTTTTACACCAGTGATGAGAAAGAAATATGCTTTTACAGTCATTGCCTTGGGCGTCAGGAGATGAGATCTCAAAACAAATCTAATAGGACTGCAGGCAATCTGGCTGGTCATCAAAAAAATCCTTAATCATTCAGTGCCATGGCCTTCAATCTGTAAACTGAGCATATTTTTTCTTCCACTTCTTGTCCTACCTTTTTAGATTGCATATTTTGGCTTGGAACTGCCTCTTCCTACTGGCACGTTGGGTAATTAATGCAGAGGGCAACTCAATTTGTTTCCGCTGTGAAACACTACTACTCCATAACTGGTAATAAAAAGTACATTTTAGCTTAAAAGAAAGGTTATTTTTGCACAAAATAGAAGCCTTTTTATCTATTGTCATGTAAGTTATTTGTCTCAATCTATCTAGAAAGCAAGGTGTTGAGGCAGAAGGGTACTATTTGCCTTTTTAGCTGTGTGTTCATGACAAAACCGCAACCACACAACAAATCCAATTTACGTCTCTGATCCTCATCTGAAAACGATAAGGGCAATTTTAACCAAAACATGTGATAGCATCATAGATAAGATAAAGCATACTACAGTCTTATGCTCTCTTGAAATCTTTTAGCATAGGACTGCTGTATTTCTCTTTATGCAGTTGAAAAAAAACCCTTTTTTTCTGTTTGTAACTGCTCTGTTTTCAGAGACACAGCTCAAGGTTATCAAAGGGTCTTGAGAATAATTAAAAGGAAAGGGAGTCTGATTCAGATGAAGTATTAGACCTTAATCTTGTATTGATCTCTGACTTTAGGTATGAACAGTGAACACCGTTTTGTTTTTTTAAAGTCAATTTCAGATTGCTTGAGAAGGCACAGGAATCTTGTGATAGAAAGTGTCAACCAAAGGAGAAAAATTAACTTGTCATCAGACTTTTTTGTTTAAAATTATCTCCCTATCTCAAATAGGATAATAAGTGAAATCTGCAAATAGGAAATATACAGAATGGCTTTTCTCTGAGGAACTCACAGACCCTTTACTGCCAAATTCAAGAATTTTTAGTACAGAAATTATATGACTGAGGGGAATTTGAAAGAATTGGAAATAAAGTCTGAGCAGGATGGAGAAGGTGGATGGTTTCTTCCATTGTTAGACTTCAGACTGCAAAAAAAGCAGAAGGCAGCTTCAAAACACACAGAATGAGATGCTTCTTCAAGCACTATATATTTAAGCCAAATTACTTGCTACAGGAAGTTGCAGATGTAAAAAGACCAAGAAGAACCAATTTCACAGCATGAAAACTCATAGGGATCCATGAAAGACAAAGCAGCAGGAAGCCCCCAAACTGTAAGTTAGAGGTGCCTGGATAACTGTTGCTGGGAAATGTGATAAAGAAGTTTGCTGTGCTTTTCTATTCTTGTTTTTCAGGAGCATATTGGTCATTGCTAAGGGTGTAAAATGTGTATAGAAATGGGCTGAAACCAGAATGGCCATTCCCTGACAGCTTCTCACTTTAATACTCCTGCTCCAAAAGGAGGAATGTTTTGGATCCAGGAATGTTCCTGGCTCATTTTAGTCTCTCCAGAAGCAGTTCCTCCAGGAGCACTTGCACACACGGACAGGTCTGTGATTGTCACCTGCAATACCACCATATGAGGCTTCCAAATAAACACAGCAGGATTGCTCACCTACCTGCTACAGACACACCTACATCCCTTCACACTCAGGAAGGATCCCTCAACTGACATGAAAAAAGAAACGCCATTATGCAAGTAAAAATATACCCCCACCACATTTCTTTGAACTTTTCGTTCATGAATTCAGAAAGGATTTCTCTGAGAAGAACAACTTTAGTTTTCTAAAGCACTGAATAAATCACCTTATTTTAATTACCTTGTTCTTCCTAATACCACCAGTACATGGCAAAGTATTGGCTGTTTCTATAGAAACCAGAAGTGCAAGCAGCTCCACCAATTTCTACAGCTTTTTTTCATATTTATATGCTAACCAGACACAAATTCATTAGGGTCTCCTAAATACAACATAAAATGACTGAATCTCATCTGAAAGAAATTGCAATAGAATGTTTCCAAGGAAACAAATGCAATGCACTTGCACTCTATTAATTTTTTAACTGTGCTTTAATGGCTTAGGCTTATTTCTTTATAAACTCAAGTATGAAGAAATAGTTCAACAACATAAAAACCATCTCTTTCCTTTCTTTCCTTTTTATGCATAAAGTTGTGGATGATAGTTACAATTTTGTAGCTAAACAATGTTCACAGTAATAAACCTAGATGGGGGGAGTGGGGGGAAACTGTTGTTACTCTGCCTTGACCTCTGTTAATAATAAAAACTCTGCAGTTCATTTCAAGATGAAATTCTAAAAAGCTTGAAAGAACAGCTCCCACCATTTTTTTCTAGTTAATTTTTTCTATATAAGACCTCAATTTCAAAAATGAGAAATTCTGTGTAAATCTTCTTTGTTTTCCTCACATTTACCTTGACTTTAGATTCATCTTTTTTCAGACTCTCCTTATTCCTGGCAAAATTTTCTTATTAATCCCAAAAGGCTGAAACTTTCTACTCCTTTGTATTCTTCCCATTTTTAATAAGTCATTGCTATTTTTCCTGCATAATACTCTATTCCTTTTTTATTGATTTTGCTAGCACAAAACTTTCTGTAACAAGCATTTTCCAAAAATAAAATAATAACTGTTGTCTCCATTTAGAGCCATGCCTGAAGCACACTATTAAATTCCTCCCAGTCCATTTCTTTTCTTGAGACCTCCCCTTTAACCAGTTTTCTCATCATAGAGTACCTACATTAGTTGCAGCTTTTCTAGTTGCTCTATCAAAGTACAACAGCATAAAGTGATATCAAGTAAGCATCACTCAATCAACCTTCACTTAACTCCTACAATTCTTTCAAATGTCATTTATTTGTATATCGGTAAATAATCTTTCCTTCAAAGTCTTTTCCTTCTCTGGCTGTCAGGCCATATTACAGGGTCTCCACTACCTGATGCCCTTCCTCTTTTCCCTTCCTTGTTTAACATAAGCAGTGGATTTGCATTTATGGAGGTCTAAGAGCTTCAAAGATTGCTTAAGGATCAGAGCCACAGTCCTGTCACCTTCCACTTATTCCATCTCCAGATTACTGTGTGGTGCTTCACCAGGACTTGCTGTTCTGACAGCTACAGCAGAGGGCTCTAGCCAAAGCTCCAACAGAACTCAGTGGTTTGTGACACAGAACACATGAACATCAACAGACAAGAGATCAAAAACAGAGTACATTCAACAGTTGAGTAAATTATTCCTCTATTTTTAATAGAGTCCAAAAAGATGTTGATGATGTTAGTGATCTCCATACTTTTAAAGTCCCCTGGTTTTCTGTATGCACATGATAAAAAACCAGTTCCTGAATGCTTACAAAATGTTAACTTTCATCAAAGAAGAATGTAAATAAAAGGTAAAATATGAAAAACTCAAAAAGCAATTGTATGGATACATTTAGAAAATTTAAATGAGAACATTCAGATGCAAGCCTTGAGTGCCACATGTCCTTTCAGCAGAGCTAACAGCGTCCCTGCTCTATGCTATACAGGCCTTGCTGGCACATGTAAAGAAATTGTTTCAATTCAGTTTGACAATTCACTCATGATATAAGGAACCTTAGCTCCTTTAAAAGTATTATCAGTAAAAGACAGCTACAGTTCTAGTCTTGCTCTGATAGTACATGTCTGTAAGCTTAGAAGCCTAAATCAAAAAGCAAAAAAATTATCTGTAGTCATATTTTCTTCAGTGAACACAATAAGGTCCTTACTGCTGAGTTAAAGAATACAAGTCTCAACCCTTTATTCTCTTTAGTATTTCAAGGAATATTAAATTTTCAGGTAGAATAAGTGGTTCAAATATATATATTGTATCCAGCCTGAAAAGCTAACGAAGATCAGCCAAAATGAAGGGTGACTGTGCTGGCTTGTGCTGAACATCCTAAGAAATTCTTCCACAGCTCAGAGAAAGGAAATACTTCTAAAATACATAACTACTTTAAGGTCTCAGGGTTATTGTACATTTCTTTTTACAGGGCATTTTACAGCATTTATCTTGGTTCAGCTCCAAGGTCCAAAGATCCCATGGGGGCTGTTCAGTATGATGCTCTCTCCTTGGTCGACACTGCAGATTTTTTGGGTTTTTTTTAACATAGCAGCTCACTTTCAAGTGTTCTGGTCTTTTCATAAAGTCTCTATAAACATTCTCCAAATGTTTCATAAATTCAATCTGTTATACAGCAATATAGGATCTCCAGAATAATCTCTTCACCACAGAGACAAAACTCAGTTTAACACAAACAGAAATACCACTATAATAAATCTCTATAGGCTATTCAGCTGACTCTGTTATTCTTTTTTTCAGCCTTTGACTACTTGCCTCTGTAATTGCAAGATGCCTGTATACTTTACATTTCACTGAGCAGTTAACAAGCTGTTCTATCCATTTATTTCTCTGAAGTATATTGCTTAGCTTTATCTTAAAGATTTAAACTCCCTTATTGTTCTTTCATTCTTTGTCTTCCTTAATACCCAATGCTACATTTGAAACCATTTTGCCTATTTGCTCAACAGAACAGGGATAGCTATAAGTATCTTTCAATATTCTTCCTTTTTCTTTTATATCTGATTATATGATTAATATGATTAATAGCCTAATGTACATTTCTCTCATGGTTTAAACCCAGCCAGCAACTAAGTACCACGCAGCCACTCGCTCACTCCCCTTGTATCATGGAACTGTCAAACTGAATTGAAAAGAGTAATTTACACAAGTCACCAAGGTTTACATTGTGTAAAGCAGGGATGCTATTAGCTGGTCTAAAATTTCTCAATGTTTTAGTAGCTGAAAGGCTGCCTCAAACCTCCCTTGATACATTTTCCCTGGGACTTGGAAATCCAACATTCAAGTCATGAATAAATATTAGTAATTTATGCTCATAAATTTTTGGCCCTGGTCAGAAGTACTAATTTTGAAAAATACCACTATCAGCTATTCTATGTCATTTTCCATCAGCAGAAGGCACCAATGTGGCACACTGTCATAAAGCAGCTCATTTAAACTACTGTATGTATGTGTAATTGGACAATATATTCACTATTTCTCATTCTAGCTCTGAGATGCTTAATGTTCCACTCTGCATTTCCATGCAAATTCCACTTATTTCCTCATATACAATTATTATTTTGCCTCACAGTTAATTTTAAGATGTGCAAGAAGATAGCCTGTTAAAACACAGGAGTACATCCTAAAGAATGACCTCTGAAACTGAATTACCAGCGAATGCTGAAATGGAGTTTTCAATGTGCAATGAGTAACAAGATTCAGACTCCCGATTTAGGGTGCTCACTCTACTGACAAAATATGCTGCAAAGCCTGAAAAGGCTATCAGGAGTATGGTGATGGGAACAAAAAGAATCATTAGTTCACCCACACATCATTCCAAGCTGAATGACAGGTTAACACACTTGAAAGAACAGGCAAAACAGGAAAGTCTTGTAATGAATCAGGATGAAAGCACTTGAAAGATATAAAGGTTGTTTGCAGCAAAATTGAAACAAAGTGGCAAGAGGACTCAGACATCTATGTCAGTTAAGAGCAAATGGCACTTGTTCACACAGGATAAATTTCAAAATACTGGCCAGGACACTATCCAGTCTTAACTATGGCTACAACAGTGTAAGATGGAAAAGATATGTGAATAAAGATAATAAGCTGAAAGCAGGAATACATGAATAATCCATTGAAATCCCCCAAATCAGGGAGAAGCAGACATGACATACTGGTGATGCTGATAATTCAAGCCTAGATGACATATGATTCTATGGCTGAGAGTTGAAATGTAACTACATTACTTTGCAGTGATACATAGGTGCAAGAAGAAGCCATAAACAATCAGATCAGACTTTGATATTTTATCTCCTTTCTCCACTCATCTGTGACCTTCCACATCCACTCAGTACACACACAGAGTTCTTCAAATTTTAAACCCAATACAAATGTAGATGCCTAGTATTCTCTACCTATCAGTGAGCTACAGGTACCTTAGATGGGAGGATAAAAAATAATAAAAGGATAATAGAAACTCTCACCCCCTTTTGGAAATGTTTCAGACTCAGATAGGGAACCACACTGTTGCTTTAGAGAATCACAGCACATACAAAATTATGGTTTTCAAAAGAGCAAACATATAAAAAATCTAAAAAAAAGGATCAATGTCTGTTACCAGGCCTTCCAGTTTCTAAGGTGATTAGAGATGGCTGGTTATAAAAATTAATATTCCTCATGCACTATTTAATTGGCTAGTGTTCCAACTGGTGAATTTCTACATGAAGATACTTGTTTCCTAATGAACAAAGTAGGTTACAATTTTAAAAACTTCCAGAGAGAGCCCAGTACAGGATCTACACAAAAGAAACAGGCCGGGGTTTTTGTTTTACCTGGTATAAAACTTTTCCTATTTTACCTGTCAGACTAGATATTCATTCACTTATTTGTTCTCTCAGATAGTAAATTATTTGGTTGTAATAACAGTGGGATATTTCCCTTGTCTTTTCATTAGCATCAGCTCACAAAAATACAGTTACACACAACATTTCTAAGCACTGGAGTGTTCTGCAGGTAAAAACAGAGTGCAATTCCCAGGGATCAACAGCTCTTCGAGGAGAGCTGGAGTTTCAGCATTGCAAAGATGAGTGTATGGTCAGTCATTGAGATAAAAATGCATTATTCTGTTAGTCTTGTTTTTGCTGTCTATACCATCCTGGCCACAGAACACACTTCCTTTGGAGAAATTACATTGTAAGATGGGATCAAAAAACTTGGTTGTAATAATGCCAAGGTCATGGGTTCAATCCCCTATGTGGGCCATTGATTTGAGTTGGACTCGATGATCCTTGTGGGTCCCTTCCAACTCAGAATATTCTGTGATTCTGTGATTCACAGCTTGCCATGTTGTGCATACTACACATATCAGCAATACTCTCACTCAAAGAGAAAAAATTCATAATTTAACAGTGACCAGTTTCATCTACTTTCGCAACAGGATTAAAAGTGGAAAGGGAATGGCCCACGAAAAGACAAATTTGTACCCATCTGAAAAAGGCACCATATCCAGGTCCACAGCAAGGGGTTAAAAAAACCTACTGTTGGGCAGTAAAGCATAAAGATACAATAAAATACTGTTTGAATAACATACAGATAATATACTGCCTAATTAAGACAAAACATGAGGGATGTTTTAGACTTAATGCATAATCAAATTAATAAAATGTTAAGTACTCATGTTCTCCTACATAGATGTAAATGATTTTTACTCTTTCTGAATCGCTGATGTTTTCACCCAAAGTATTCACTTCTGGCTTTGCATACAGACGAACACACAGTTTATGTCATCTGCAAATGACACAAAGGTGATCCCCAAGCGTAACTATTGTTTCTTAAACCCATGAAGTGGGGAAAACTGCAGTTGTCCTCTGCAACTTGGACAGATACAGAATTCAGGAAAAAGTCAGTGTACCAAAACATCATCTCAAACCAGGCTACTGGTAGTCAGAATTTCAGAACATACAAATGGGTGAGCTGTTGAAGTCTACAGTTTATTAGTACGGGCTTGCTCCTTTGCTGTCTTACAACGCCTTTTACAAAGGCCAGTACTCACAATTGCACATTCATCTCCTCCTGCAACCTCCATCTTAATAGATTTGTCTGCTCCTCACTCATATAATGCCTCATGTACACTATGTTTTACACCTCTCTACTTGCTTTCTCCCTATTCCAGCTACGTTGTTCATTGGTGAAGGACACATTTCCTCTCTATTGTTTATTTTCCAAGACAATCAAACTTGCCCTTGTCAAACAGCCACCAGCCAACTCCAGTCTTACAACACAGAAACATGCATGTTTCTGTAGGAGGCATCTTCTGCAGAACATCAGGCAAAGGTCATTGGCAATATTTGGCAATCACAGACTGGGATGCACATGCTGCTTTGCAGCCTCTCTTCAGGTTAAGAAGCATATGCTGTTCCATACCTGTTCCTGTCCACAAGGAAATCTCTTTGAATCTATGTTTATGCAGGTCTGAACTACAATCAGGTTTACCAGATATAACAACACTTTGGTTGTGAGGCACCATCAGAATTTAGAACTTAAAAGGAAGGAGCTACTTTAGAGACAAACAAATTTATTTTCTTCATTATTTGGAATAAATACTGTTTGATAGCTCATGTGGTGCCAAGGGAAAGCACTATTGGTACATTTTCTTATCTTTTTAGATCCCTTCTGCCATTCTCAAGAACAAACATGGCTAACTACGATGAGTAGGTTCTACCCACATAGACATTCAAAGGAAAACAAAAAACTACTTACTTTACAGTCACTGCTTCTCCTTGAGCTGTTTTGTGCATGAGGACATTAGTTTACCTTACCCTTTCACTGGCAGAGTACAGCTCTGGTCTTACCTGAGCTCTGAACAGCAGCTGGGAGCACATTGCTCTTCACAGTTCATGATAAACTAAAAGCAGAGGCTACACACAGCTCCATGGCCCTTCAGGAATGTAAAAATGACTCCAGGCTTCTACACTAAAGGTGCAGGCACACACATCCTGACCCACACACTACAGCTTGAAGAGCAAGTTATCTCTACTGCTTCCTAGTACACAACTGCTTTCCACAATCCTGAAGTGAGCTATTGGCTTTGTTTTCTTCAACTAGATGTTACTTATATCTACAGAAAGGAAAAACAATATTTTTGTGTACAATGTTTCTCTTGGCACTAAAAAAACATTACAGAGGTTCACATCAACAAATAGGAACACAATGACAAATGCAAAATACTTCAGAATAGCACTTCATTCACAGACTGCTAAATCTAGCAGCTTAGAAATATACAGTACAAATAGCCTAGGAAACATTCTAAAAGAGAAAAAGAAAAAATATTTCCTTTACCTTAGAAGTCCTTATATCCAAAGCTTTAACTTCTGGGCTGAATCCTCCACAAAGGAAAATATTTGACTCTGTAGGGTGGAACTTGAGTGCACTGATCCTGTATTCTATTTTGCTGCTAAATATCTGCTTCCCTAAAAAAAGTGAGAAGTGGAGATTAAAATTTGAGCAGAAAATAAACTATGCCATCCATTTCAATTCAGTTTGAAAAATATCAAGGTTGTCAAAGGTGAACACGCTTATATTAACACATTTCAAATATTTGGGACTACTCTAACTTAATGAACATACAAGACAATTCACTAATTTCTATCCACATGAGATTGCTCCTGATCATGGGCCCCCACACCACTGACTGCTTCCTTCTGAAAGGAGAGAACAAGTGGTTTCCCACACTAATGAGAGGAGCTCCAGCAAGGTCCCAGTTCAGACAACAGGCAGGAAATACATCTACAAATCTAATGGCTGAATGTTTCTTACAGAGATGTCACAGTCTTCAATTCAGTGAGACAAAAATAACTAGAACAAAACATTGTCTGTACAGAAATATCACATCTCAATTGATATTACAACTCTTGAGTTGTTTACTTATCTTTCTGTGAAGGTAGGAGTGAAACTTGATCTTGAAAGTAGGAAATAATTTGCATACCATCACATGAAAGCAATAGCTGTTCCCATGGATACACTGTTCCCAACATTTAATTGTGTATACTAATCTCCACAGGATCCTGTGGCTAGTATGAATTGGATTGTCAACACTTTTGAAGGCAGCAGAATTCAGCTAGGTTATTTTACAGACCTTTTCCACAGTCTGCTGTTTCCTTTCATCCTAACAAATTCATGATATTAATGTAAACTCACTGAAATAAAATTTTGGAAAAGGAGTATGGACCAAGATAAACGTATCTGCTCATTTTCACAATATCAAATGTGATTTATATTCTACATATCACATTTAAAGATCTACATTAAATAAAGTTACTGCTGTAAGCCACAGGACGTACAGAATCAAAAAAAAAAAAAAAAAAGAAAAATCTTCTAAAATACTATGACCAAACCTTTTTAAAACATACTTTTTTGCAAGTGATAGTTGTCTTAAAATAGGCTTTCTTAAACAACGGAAAATACTTTCAGCTAAAAGCATTACTGACGGATGTAAATACTTACTGTTAGGTGTACAATACGGAAAATCATTCATATAGATTTTTATGCTTATTTCATAATCTGGGGCAAATTTATTTGATTTCATCATCATCATTTCCATCTTCTCCATCCGCAGAACTCAACTTACATAGACAAGAGGCTAAGACTTGCCAAATTATTTATTTATTCAGTTTAGAGAAGGAAAGAGAAAGATTTTACTTCATCACATGTGCTCATCAAGCTAGTAGTGGCAGGGAAAATAGATTGCAGGGAGTGTAAGGAAGGGCTGAGTGTTGTTATAGGTGAACAATTTTATTTGTAGGAGATTTTTGTCCTTTTTAAAATTATTCTCCAGTGATTACCTGTGCAAGATCTAAAGGGGCTCTCTGTCACTACTAAGTGAAATATTTAATTTAGTCCGTAAGTTCCTTCCCCAAAATGAGAAAAAAGTCCTAAGGGCAGCAGAGGTTCTCTCAACAACCAACAAGTCATATCTAACAATGGCCATCTTTTGCCATGGGAGTTTTCAGCACACCAACAGCTACAGGGGAAAAAAAAGACTCCACGGGGAAAGAAGAAAGTATTAAAATCATCAGTTATAGGAACAACAAGATATTGGTCTTATGTACACCACTAATCAGGCATCATTTACGGTGGCTTTAGAAAAGCTACTCTCAATCCACAGCACTCGAGAAAGTAGTGAATTTCCCCATGACTCACTAGTCAGTTTAATAGAAGTCTGCTCCCAAAGAAATTTGGTTCCTACAGGTTCCCAGTTTAATAAAAACTCCACGAGTATAATCAACAAGTATTCAATAGAACTGCAGCCAGAAATTAGCATAAATGCAGCCCACCTGTATTAATCCTGGCACACAGCTTTATAAAGGACACATCAGGTGATCACTGCCCTCCACAAAATGTGTTGTCCAAATGGCATTAGACATACACATAACTAATCCACTGGAACTCACCATCTAAGCTTTCAACAAACACTGGCTTTACTGTATTTTTACCTCCACAAGACTTCTGAAAACTGCTTTTTTTATAATGTGTACTCATGTTCTCTAGCCCAAGACACAAGAAAGTCAGGTAAAACACAACCAAAGAGATGTCCATTAAATTCAAGATGCATTTCAGCTACTAACTACAAGATGTTACCTTTTCCACAGAAAGACTGATTTAACATAATTTGTTATTAATTTGTCCATTTTTCAATCTCATCCCCAACTGCTTCCAAAGAATTCAATTATTTGTCTGATATTTTCTCCAGAAACTAAAATATTCAAATTCCCTACTCTGTTTCCTCCTGTTTTAAAGAGAAATGCACACTGGATTTGCCCTTTTCTTGTCTTCCAGAGTCTGCTATTTATCCCAAAGCTCTCAGTGACAGTCACTAATATAATTAAAACATAATTATCTCAGTGTTCTGAATTATAAATTATAGTGTAATAATAAATAAAATTAATGCAAACAACCTGACATATTATTCACCTTTACATTCTTTAACTTGCTTCTTTTTCCTATGGTAAGCTGCTACCTTACCATTTAATACTTTGAAATACAACTCTCACTCTCTCATTCCCCAAAGTAAAATTCAGTCAACCATCTCTTTTTGGAAACTGAGTAAACAGTGTTCTGAAAAGTTTGGCACTGTTAGACTTATACATTAATTTCATTCTACTAACACGTGGCAGAGGACAAGCAGGTGTGGAGCAGCAGCAAACATACTCAAAAGGGAAGGATCACAAGATTACAGAAAGGAAACATTCCTACTGGCAGAACTAAAATTTACACACAATACACTTCAGAACTTCAGAAATTTAGGAAAAATATCAATTTGAGAGACAGAACAGATCAATGCAAAAGATGACATGGAGCAAATTAGCTCATGTAATTCAGTAATTTGAAAGAATTAGTCCAACTCTGCCCTTTTATGTACAAATTTTATTTAGTGTGTTATACTACCATGAGCAGAATTTGCTGCTTTCTCTGCAATGATGGAACCTACTCCCACAGCTTAGAAAATCCAGCTTCATTGTTTGCTAGAGATCCTCCTCCACCTTGCTGAAAATCATTACTTACAGTTACATATGTTTTTCTTTACAATTACTCAATTTATTAACATTAAATATTCAACTTTGGGGAGCCTTATGTTATATACTGCAAAAGATGGCCTTTGAGCAGTAGCCTTGCAGGAGACTCCTTTATTCATAATAGAATACAACAGGTGTAATTCAGCAAGCTTGTATATACCTATATTGTGTATATATTTATCACATTTTAGATCCTAAAGGCCGCATAAGAAATATTCAACCACCTCATAGAACAGAAAATTACATCTTCTGAAAATCTCTTTGGCTAATTGAGGGAAAATTCATACCACATATCATTTTCTTGTACAAGTGGTTGCTATTCCAAAGTAGAAAGCAAATGCTTCTCTAAATCTTTAATCTTCACAATTTCAGTAACAATATATAGTATATTTTTTGCAGTGTGTTTTAAATTCTTTGAAGGCTTAAATTCAATTCTTCATGCATTAAAGGCTCACCACTAACATACACAGAATGGAAAAAAACATTAAAAATATATTGAATGTATGTTTCTGCTTCTTTATGTAGCAGCCTACTGTGAAACTGCTCAAGTATGAAATCAGATGTTTCAAAGGCTATTTAACATTACGAATTTTACACAGAACATCAGCACAGTTACCAAGGACAGGATGCTTCTTCAGCTGTGTTCAGCGGTCCTCAGGCCCGCACACCTACTTGCAAAACCCAAATCCATTTACTTCCTTACTCAAATCTGTGCAGAAAAGTGAAGCCTGAGACTTACAAGGACACGAGAGCAATCTTGCTAAGCAGAATGGAATTTCCTGCTGTGTTCACAAAAAACTTAAGACAATATATATAAAAAATTTAATTACAGTCACAATCTCTCTCTCGCACAATAGTGAGAAAAAATATCAGATTGATCAGACATAATTTGTTTGTAACAAATCAATGTTGGCTGTTACATCTCCATTCAGTATCTTGGTGTGCTTACAAATGGCTTCATTGTTTTTTCAAGAACCAACATTACATTTAAGTACATGTTTTTCCTGTTTTTTTCCCCACATATTCACAAGTTCACAGCATGCAAAGATGCTAAAAATATTAAATCATTTTATCTTCTAACCTTTAAAATATCCTCAAAATAAATACATTTCTCTCTTCTTTTAGCAAAGACTTTACCTCAATGAGTATAAAAAGTAAAATGCTGTTACTTTCTAGGTGGAGAGTGACCTCTAAACTATATTTAACATATTTCATAAAACTGCTGAGTCTTGGGGAAAACCTTAACCTCACATCAAGGGTGCCTGCATGCACTGAAAAGGAAAAAAAAACAAGCAAACAAAAAAATATCAATCAACTGGGCTTTTTTCTGAGGTGTCATATAAAACCTTCCTGCATTTTAAAACATACTATCTAAATCGTACTGGGAGAGAAAGGGAGGAAGAGAAGAAAATCACAGCTCTCCTGAGGTGATGTTTAGGTATGAGAACTAAAACTCCTACATGAACAAATGCAATTACATTAACAATAATAATGTTATATCTATAGGACTACCAAATTAGAATAGAAAAAATATATATAGAAAAAAAAATTAGAACCATCCTCTTGGAGGTACAAAACGTTCCATTAAGAAACTCTCTCTCCCATTATAACTGCGGAAATGATATTTGAAATCAAGCTCAGTCCATGCACTAAAATACAACTGCAGCATTTGGTAACGTAGGAAATGTGCCAAAATTTCTTGGAACATTCCCTCTGTCATAATATTAAAGAAATGAAAAGTATCTACAATATGGAAATAGTAACAACCCAGCCAATGTTCTGCCTATGCTATTATACCAATTCATTTGTGACTAATGAAAAATCCACTGATGAATAAAACATATGTTCTAAAAATAAAACAGTTATAAATAAATTTTAAAAATACAATTACTCTTCTTAAGTTGGTAGAGCATCTCCATTACATCTGGACATAACAGAAGGTAAATGTCAAATGTACTTGACCTAGAATTGTTTTAAAAGCAATTTTTTTCAGTGTTCTCTGAATATACCACTATTTACTACTCTGTAAATAACAGTGTCTGGACTATCAGCAGTAAAAAATGACTGTGAGTGTGGTGTAATTAGATGAACAAAACCAGGGAGTCTCATCCTGCTGCTGCGTTATTACCGCTTTTATGAAACCATTCAAAAGGCTTTATTTTTATAAAGAAAGAATGTATATAAAATAGAACAGTTAAAAAAATATTAACCAGTAACAGGCAGCACATTTGCAGGTTTTGGATCTACCAATATTTATGAAACTCCACATTGCAGTACTGAACTTGCCTCTAGCAAAGCGTAACCACAGAACCACTCATGTGAATGACTCATGAATAACCTTGAGTTCCTTAAACATTTTATGCATATTTTGGATCCGACCCATACTGTGAATGCATACAACAGCTATTAAGAAAACCATATTTGTGGAGAGCCTTAGCTTGACATTCTGGTGTTAGGACAATCTACAAAAATTGAGTTTAAAAAAAGACTTGCACAACAACATTTATTTTCAGTAAACTAGGGCAAGAGAACTCGTTTTACCTCATTAACTTGAATTCTTTTCTTTCACTGTTCTTCATTATAGCATCAGGTAGGCTGGACCTCCAGGGATGATGTAGTCATCTACTCAAATTAAGTCTAGCTGCAGCAGGTTACTTATGGGTCTGTCCATGAAGTTTGAATTATCTCCGAGTACGGACGCCACAGCTTTCTGAGCAGCCTGGTTTAGTGTTTGATGACCCCTGAGTTGAGCCAACAAGTTTCTGTGTTCCTATATTTGTCCTTTGCCTCTTATTCTTTCACTGTACATCTCTGAGAAGAGCCTGACATCATTTTCTCTACATCCCAGGTAAATACTTCCTAATCTGGCCTGGAATGAAGCTGACCTTCTTTGCTGCAAGAGAACACTGATGATTCATATTCAGCCCCAGGACTCCTCAGGATTTTTCTGCAAAGCTGCTTTCTAGACAGTTTAACACCAGCCTGTTCTATTGCACAGGATTACTCTATTCCAGCTGCAGGACTTTGTATTGGTCCCTGTTGAACTTCAGGAGATTCCCATCAGCCCACTGTTGTTTGCTTGCAGCTTCTTAGATCTTCTTATACATAAGAACTTTCATTAAATACAAGTGACAAGGGCAAGAGGCCTGATGGTGTAAAACTGCAGGATAAGATTTCAGGATACGTCTTCTATCCTTACATCAGGATTTCTACGCCAATGACAAAAATGCTGCTTCATGATTAATAGGATTTAAGTGTTTGACTCTATTCTGATGTTGTTCAGATCATAATGATTAAAAAAATCACTCCAGAAAATGCAATATGCTAGGACAAGGGATACCCAAATTAATGTCCAATCTTAGAAACAAAATTTCCTGGAGAATTTATTCTAGCACTGTTAGTTAGAGGGCACATTCCTTTGAGGAATATCATAACTAGCTGTTACCAGACCCAGAAAAATTAGCCAGACCACAATTTTGACTTAATAGGGGAAAAACTATGTTCCTAACAGAAAACCAGCAGAAAATTACAAAAAAAAATATATAAAAAACTGAGCAGCTCAATACTATGCATGTACTAAGCTGTATTTTCAATCTTTACTATGCTTTTAAAACAATTCTCTTCTGACCATCAAGTTTCTTTTAATGAAGGACATGTAACAATTTTTACAACACAGTTGTAATATACACAATCTGTACCAAAAAAAGACAAGAAAGATTAGATTTTAGCAAACAAGACTGGAAAAATGTTGAACCAGAACAAAATATAAAAGAGACAAGAGGACAGAGCCTTAAAGAGAGCATTATTATTCCTAAAATCCCACTGGCATGCATTTACTGCATTTAAACACACTGCTAGTTAGTTCAGACTAGCAAAGGAAAGTAATTAAGACCAAAGTCCAAAAAAGTATCTGAAAGTGCTCTGTGAAGGAGCAGTTCTAACATCTATCTGAAGTTAATCAAAGAAGAAATCATCTCAGCACTGATGAAGAGTGAGAAGGAATGAATGATTCAGTGAACTAATGTAAATCAGAATCTTATAGCTGCCTTAGTGTTTTTCAAATGGAAATGAAGCTTTTTATATCAAATTGATTTGGATTCCAGAGGCAAACTGCTCGCCCTGTTTCTCTGAAAGGAACTGACTGAAATGTATGAAAAGAAGAGTATCTTTACAACAGAGAAGGAACTCAGAAATTGGCTTGCATGTGTAGAAGTCAGAATAAAGTTCTGATCACTCATATTACACTATTCCAAACGAGGTGTGTATCACTGAAAGTGAGGTCCAAACATCAACACGATAATGGCAGTTCAGAGGAACTAAGAGGAACTCCTGTGCTCTTGAAATAAGGCAAAAATGAATATCTGGTATTTCCAAAGATACAAGAACTCATTTTACACATGCTGTTTATTTAAGTAGCTGGAAGCACTATGTAACTCACCTGTCAATAAGAAAAGAACCATTTATGAACTTACCTGCTTTGAAACTTAGTAAATGTATTCTGTTACTGTTGTAATTTCCTAGAGCAGTATAAATGAACCACTACAATCAACTTAATCCTGACTACTATCCCATTACTGGATATTTAAATCAAAAAGATGTTAAAAATTAAAGTACATGATTTAAATTACATATCTTTGGATTTTGTGCTATGCTTTAATAAAATGAGATTTTTCCCTCAGTAGTCCCTTCAAATGACTCAGACACATAAAGTCTATACTACTGCTATAAATCCCATTAAAAAGATAGCCATTCTGTTTAGAATTTGTAAGTATTACAGACAATTGTAATTCCTCTAGGATTAATAAAATTTGGTTATATGTAAGACTAGAAAGGTTGCTGTATTAAGACTGAAAATTTAAGAAAAAAAAAGAAACACAAGAAGTCTAAGTAGTTAATGACCTGGTATATTAACCTCATTTACTACTACATCAGATAAATAAAGTTCTTTTCCCCATTAAAAAACCCAAATATTCTCAAAATGTCAGTATTCCATAACATATTTTACATTCCTACACTACAACAGCTCCCTTCCAGCCATGACTGAATTTAAGTATTTCTGATATGACAATTGTTGAGAAAAATAAATTCTTATAGCATGGAAAAGAATCTTTGTCTAATGTGAACAATATTCACAAATTTCTTTGGCTACTTTCCCAGTTCATCTGAATAGGACTTCTGCTCTCCAGATACTCACATACAATGCAGTTCTTGCTTTTACGTAAGAGAAAATCCTCTTAGAAAGTAAATGCTTGAAATTTTTGTAAGGATTTCTGTTGTAGTCTTACAAAAATATTGCAAAGGAGTTAAACACTTAAAAATAAATTCAATGGAAAACATAAAATTGCATCTCTTCCGCTGACAAAATCCTATTTTCCTATTTTGGACCCAATTCATTTACATACACACACACAGAAGTGTCTTATTATGCATAGCCCCAGTGAAGGAGAGAAGAAATACAGCTGACAGAAGCACTTTAGTTTGTGTAGGAGAGACATGAGGAAATCAGTTATTTAAGGCTACAACAATCAAATCCCAAATCAAATTCACTAATGCATCAAAGCAACCCAAGTTCAGTCTCAAAAGTTTCATACCAGAATTTAAGTTTCTATATTCCTAATTAATGTCCTATTCAGAAAATAAAAGAAACTAATTAAGCACAAACTTAAAACCAACCCAACTGAATGAGATACATGCCTATGCTTAAATCAGTATGTATAAATGTTACAAAAGTTAGCCTTAAGAGGCTCTTCAAATGCTTTAATAAATGACCATGACAGA
>JAOXXN010000065.1:52609715-52632852 GCA_026770055.1 Myrmophylax atrothorax | reverse complement strand
AAGATCTGCTGACTCAAAGCAGTCTGTTTCGCAGATGGGCACAGCTGTCTTGTCTGCACACACATTAACCCTCAGCATTTTCCTGACATTTAACTGTAGCAGAGAAATCCCGCTCTGTAGTAGCTATCCAGGAAATCAGGCAGCTGTAAAACAACATGTCCATTTTAAAGTTCTTTTTTGCAGCTTCCCTCCAAGCACACACCACAACTCAGTGTTCTTCACGCAATGCAGCCATCACCATCACTAAGCCTCGGCCCACCGCTGGGGCCCGGCAAAGCTGCAGGGCTGGAAACCATGCCAGGAGCTTTACCGTGACCGACAGAGGCTTCACCTTCCCTTCCAGTTCCCCGCCAGGTGACGCTGCACAGAACAAAAATATTTCACTTTGACATTTATCTCCAGCATGCTGGGGCCATTGCATTGATTCCTACCCTGCATATCCATGGGTCTCTACACTCACGACAGGGGGCAGTTTGGGTTTGTTTCCCCAAGGAAATAAAGCCCCCACCAGCACTACTCAACTGTCTCAGGTTAACTGAAACTTGACAAATTCACAGTAGTTTTAGCACAGATGCACAACACTAGCTATATCATCCTATTTTCTTTTATGTATATTCCTTTTTCAAGTGAAGTGATTACAGCAGCTCCTCTTCTTGAAGCAATTTACACAATATAAACATGCATCATTAGAATACTCAGAGTTATTTATTTATTTATTTGGGGGGAACTCAAGTATCTACATATTAACAGCTTTACATAAAACAAAACTGATTAGTTTTTGTTATTTCTCCTTTGCATATCTATGCAATCCACTAGATAGAAAGGGGCCTGGCATTCATATGACAAATAACAGAAGATTGCAAACATGTTTAATATTCTTTGTAATATAGTTCAGTTCCTATAACATCATTTAGATTGCCCTACGGAGCTTCTGTACTTTGTACTTTATAACATTTAATATCTCTCCTGTAAAATCTTGAAGAACAACTTATTATATAAGTCAACCCAACAGAAACTTATTGACAATGATTTCATGAAGGGCTTTATCCCAAAGGGCACTGGTAGGTAATTCGCATCGCTAATGTACATCTATTCAGCAGAGCGTTTTCGATGTTCACTTATGTTGCCACAATGTGGTACAGTGATGCAGCCAACCTGAAGTTGAACAACAGATCTTTGATTATATTTTTCATCACTACAAAGTACAATAGTATGCATCAAATTTTAAGATTAAAAAAAATAACCTTAAAAGAATGACTAATTATTTCTTTCACATTCTCCACAAGACTTTTGGCAAACAGCTTTTTCTTTATTAATACATCAGGGGGCTGTTTACTTCAATAATAGTTCAAGAACATTAAACACAGCGACAATATTCATTTAAAAAATGCACATGATTTTTTTTTTCTTAAAGCGGGTAAGCATCTAAAAATTTTTGGTTTACCTGATTTTCATACAGGGAGAAAAACCACAGCAAATTAAGATGAGTAAGCAACACCCTAAAGAGGGTTTGTTACTGTAGTCCAAATGTTTCAAAGCTATTTTCCAGATGTAACTGACTTTTTTAAAGTAGGAGTACAGTTCAAGTGAGAAGTTCTGCTACAAAACTGTGGGTGGAAACATCTATAAATACTCAAAATTTTACAACACAAAAAAGTATGAACTCTACAGTAATAGCTTAGAAATTAAGTAACAAGCTTGCATAATTGTTGCAGTTTTCTCATATTAAGGAGATGGAATGACTAACTTTTATTTTGCAGCTGGTATAAGAGCATAGCTTTGAAGCTGGACATGAAAATAATAGTCCCTGCTAAAAACCTAGAACCAGTTTAAAAGCTAACTTTCTCCTATTTGGAAGCTGTCATGAAACTAAGAATTAATGACAGAGTTATCAAGGAGCAGATATGAACAACCTGACACTTGCAAACATTGTCTGGCATTTATATAGGTTCTAATTCAGTTATTTTTAACTACAGAAGTAAATGTAATATTTATATTCTTGTAAAAATACACACCACTGCCCTCCCCTTCTTTCTAAAGCCTGATGAACACACTTCATTTTAGCAAGCAGTGACGCATAATTATGGTACTCTGTCAGTAGGGGCTGCCTCTGATTACATTCACATAGTGCAAACCTACTCGATCATCACATCAGTGCAGTGGTATCACGAGATGTCCCACTGTTAAATTTATCCCAGAGAAATTACTCCATAGCTCCAGAGAGTATCACACCAGCAGCTTCTAGCACCCAAGCTGGCCCAATTGCTCGGGCAGCACAGCCCTGAAACATGCACATAAACCCCAAGTCCCACAATAGGTCCCAAAGTCTCAGCTCACGGGCACTACTGCAACTTAAACTTTGAAACAATCCAGCCTCACCTCAGACAAACCTGGTTCAGCATTTCTCCCTGCAGCAGCAGTATGACACACCTACAGAAAGTGTTACTGCACAATTGGAAGTATTTCATTGCATTTACTTCACTTCCACTGCAGACCTACAGAATGAAGAATTTCAAAATTAGAAGTTAATGCAAATATTTGGGGTTGAGGTTACTTGAAAATTCCAGTAGCATTGCAGGCTTCTGCATATCAGCAAAAATTTAAGGAGATTAGTGACCAGTTTTCATCATATTTCTCAGGAGCATTTAATTCCTATTTAAGAACATAAATGTGAACAATTTCTAAAATAAACAATTATAATATCAGCAGCTGCATATCAAGTTTTTTTATAATCCAAACTGTGTACTGAGATACCCAAAAGCAGATTTCTCATGAGTCTTTACAAAGAAAAGTCATTCATATGTAACAGTGGGAGAAAAAATGAAGCAAAAAGTGGTATTTTGTTTCAGCCCATTTGACATAGCAGAAAAATGGGTAGAAAGCTTTTTGAAATCATTACCAAACCATTACCATTCAATTAGAATGGGCCTATGATGTTCTCCGAATACTTCAAATCAAAACCTGGTGGTTGTGAAAAGCTTGTTTTCTCCAAGTCATTCTACAATTGAAAAATTATTGGGAAGTTTCCCCAGTGAAGTGCTCACCAATTCCAACACTATTTTCACATAATATGACCCTTCCACAAAGAGATTGATGTTATTATTTCAGCTTCCTATTACTCAGCTATCTGTGTTGCCACTACTAAAATATTTTTACCACTCAAAACAATATTCATCATTCCCTTGGTTATGTCTTCATGTACCTGCACTTATCTCCACTCCCACTGCACAAAGCACAGATAATTAATTAACTTCATGACTTTTTCTAAAATGTAGTAGCTTTTCTTGCTGTTCTCTGAATTAGCTTTAGATTGATGTCTGCAAATTCAAACATCTGTTTAGCATGTTGTAAGTACTGTCATGCATTAAAAACTTTCAAGTATTTAATGTACTATATAGAAAAATATTATTATGAAATATAAGTTACACATTTTTACCAGGATTTCAATGGACACTCCATTCACACAGGTGAATAAAATGTGCAAGCAAAGAGAATCTGCAGTTTGTAAGGATAAGAAGTTGACCATAGAGGTTTTCCGTTAATTTAAGGTTCTTTCTATATATGTTTAAATGTGTATTTTAATACACATGCGCATGTACACATACACACATGTAAAGTGTATTGCTGCAAACAAGTTGTATGAAAGATTCACTGTTTAAAATATATTTATTTTAAGGGAAAAAACTTGAAGAGAATCCTTGAACACTTCAACCACTTTCTACATGAAAGGCAGAGAAGAAAGATGGAAGAGGGAACCTGGAAACTAGAACATAGGCATGACTATCTAGGATCTATGAGGGTTTTTTTTGGTTGCACTCTAAGCTATCTGTGGTTGTATAATGCTCTCTGCCAAGAATAAAACATCCTTACAGAGAGAAAAACATACTGAGCATAAGTGCTATGTCTGAAAAAAACCCTTCTGGTATTATCATAAGCCATATTTCTTTAGCTGAAGATGTCAACATACCTTTGTAACACCTCATGATGCATCTAGACTGCCAGTCTAATTTGCTACTACTTCTCTTTTCTTGTTCTGCCAAGGGAAAAAAAGATCAACTGCTTGCTTTTTATATAAAGAGATATATGATACGCACATGGTGCAGGTGTTAAAAAGAGTACTCGGCTATAGCAGAGCAAAGGGAATGAAATAACTCCATGCTGCAGTGGTAGAGGCAAAGCACACAGAGGGCCTAAGCAACAGCAACACTTTCAGAATGAGTTAAGTAAAATCTGGATTTTAACTGAGACACCTTTAGAAGCAAAGTACATTTTTCACAGTAGGTAGGAGATTCCAGAAACATAAGTACTACCTTGAGTAATTATTGTTAATTAACTAGCAATGAGGCACTATTTCCAAACGTGACATTTAAAGAACATAATGTGATTGTGAATATTCACAAAGATAATTAAGTTCATCTGCTTCAAGTCCTTGATTTCAGCGCATCTGAAAACACCTCTTAAACTATCATTAGACCTGTAATCAAGTATTTTGTTGCTCAGGAAAATTGCATACCTTTGCTTACCTGCTAATATTGGCGTATATGTTCAAATGCAAGTACAAGGCTTTTGTTAAGAAACTCTGCTTTAGGCAAAAGCTGAGGAAAAAAAGCACTAATTCTGATTGTTTTTGCAGAAAAGACAGTTAAAAATAAAAGCTTCACACCATCAGATGGAAAAAAAAAATCAAAAATGACTCAGCTTTTTAAATTGAATTCAAGACCGCAAGATTGACATGAGTAATACTTGACTGAAAATCTTCATCATCAAGCCAAAGGTACCATGACTGTGCATACTAAGGATTAGGTTGTATACTTTCTTCCATCTTGTTTACAGCTAAGTTCAATTCATTACAAAAAAAGAAAAATTCAACTAAATTCAGGGATGAACTACAATGTATAACCTAAAACCATGAAAATCAGAAAATGTGTTGGCCTGATTCTGCTGGGGAAAATGTTATAACTATTACTATCTTCAGAGACAGAAGCAATCTTTGATTATCAACTCTGATCTTGGTCTTGATCAAGACCTTCTTGGAGAAATAAATCCTGAAAATAGGAAAAATTGACCCCCGGAACAGTGTGTCAAAAAAGTTATGCCTTGGTATTTTGTCCCTTACTCTTTAGAGTAACGACGGCTTCTTCCCACTAGAAGAGAGATAAATGAATAATGTGCTCCAAGATGGAGAAGAAACATTTAGACAGAGTCCCAAAGTACAAAAGGTTAAGTTTACTCTATTGCTCTTCAATTATTTGACATAGAGAATTTTTAATCAGTCAAAATGACAGTGTGAATCATTATATGCTACTGTCTGTATCTCTCAGACTAGTTTGAATTGAATAACAATTTTATTCTATGCCCAAAACCTCTGTCCAGATCGTTTTGTGAAGGATTCTGTTTGGAGAGAAAAATAAAGCCAAATCTTTCTAAAGAAAAAGAAAAATTAAATGTTCTTAAAGGGCATAGTGCCAAGAAACTCATGACCTTGTCTAAAATCCGGTTCCTGCTGCTGCGTAGCTTCGTTAAGTGCACATTTAGTGTTCTGCTTCAAAGGTTCATCGCAAGCACTGGCAGTGGTGACCGCCCAGGGAAGAGACACTCTGTGCTGTAGGTCATTAACCCCTGAGTCAGTACCCTGCTCACACCAGCAGTGAGCTGCACTTCTCTCAGGAGGGTGTCATCCTCCAACAAAGTGGTGGTCCATTTCTCATCAGTGAAAGAAGAATACCTGACCCCAAACAGGGTATACATCTCATACTACCAATTCCAGATTTGGAAGAACTTCCTCAAGAGATCTACATGTTTCCCGCCTTGCCCCAATATTTGTTTTCTTAAGCTGTAAATGGACTGAGAAAGCAAGAAGTAAAAACATGTTCTTAAGTCTCTGGAGATGAAAAACAGTGAGAATTAAGACCATGTTGCTGCACTACTACTAAAGACACTAATTCAAATAAAAGCAACCTTCAAACAAACCAGTCAATAAAATCACAACTCTAGTTCTCCAAAAAGCGTACAAAGCATTTCAAAAAGCACTCAAAGCATCTTTCAAAGAAAGCATCAATCAAAGAAACCCCTTCAGGCTTATTCAAAAGAAGAAATACAAGGGAGGAGTAAAACTTATTATAGATCTTTCTTGTCCCTCTCTTTACTCTGTGTAAGAACACCAAAAATACTGTTGAAACACTTTCTTGAAGGCACTTTTGGCAAATTTCATAAAAAATTTTTCATTCTCATATAAAGTGGTCGGCAGAATAAAATAGGTCATTACACTTACTGCTACTACAATAACATTACTACTACAGAAGATAGTAGGTTAATCCTAAAGAAAGCCAGGTTGCTAAACAGGCATTAATTGAAGGCCAACTGCTGTGGTACATGACTTCAAAGATACTGCACATTTTAAATCCCCCAGAGCAGTGGGTTACTGCTTTTTAGAACACTACAACCAGGGAATAAAAGGAATTAATAAGAATCAAAGCTATCTCATTAGTATTTTCTCCTACGTTATTTCTGTGGAAGCATGACAAGATACTGTCTTTTGACACTTCAGGGGAATAAATGTGTATGTTTCTGAAGCTCATCACTGAATTTACTGAAAATTAAGAGGAAAGCAACATTTGAAAACATGTTTTTCAACTGAATTCATCTGGTCTACAGAGACAGTATGATGGCACTGACCGTATACTTATTAGACCATATATTTAGGCATGCTGTTTTCTGAAACCATTTTAAAATCCAAATTGAGCATCCTCTGAATTACTGCAGAGATCTGTACTACAGGAGCCTAGAAATTAATACCTTATGTACTAGGCAGTCCAAATGAAACAACAGAAATTCTAAGTCAAAACATCAAGAGTCTCAAAAACTGTTGAGGCAAATCAGACCAAACAGCAAGATTGGTACCGTTAGAGACTTCATTTGATATTTTAGTCATCTGTACCAATCAATCTTTTTTAGCTAAATCCCACTATTTACAAGAGAGATATGCTTACCAAATGCTGAATAATATGGCAAGTTGACAAGGGGAAAAAAGAAGGAAAATAAGAAAAAAAGTAAAGAACCTATAAAAAAGAGTATTTTTTACACAGAAGAGAGGCAATCTTTACACTATAAGCAAAGCTCACAAAAAAAGCAATTTGTAAATAAGTAATATATCTAGTAAAGGATATTTATAATCATCAGTTATCAGCAACTGCACCCTTTTCAACAGCAAAATGTTTCTGCCATGCCATCGATCGTCATCTTTTAACAGTGTGTTTTTAATTGCGTGGAAAGATTCTGGGATAATTGCACCTGAAGCTAAACACAAATTCTCCATAAACCATTGGTCCAAGGAATATGCTCATACAGATCACATTCTCAGCCAGATAAAAGTTATGAGCGTGACTAGGGGTTTTGTAGCTGCAAAATAGCAGTTGTACATTCATGCTGGGCAGACAGTGCAGGAGAGTAACTTCCCACACACACCAAAATAAAGGAAAGAATTCACACCTATTTTACAGTTAACCTTCAAGTGTTTTATGACTAATCACTGTAATATGGCTAACCTTGTGGATGTTACTCAGATGGTAAGTTCCTGGAAAATGCATAAGTGCATAAATTATAAGATTTATAATGCATAGCTTATAAGTCAGCTAGTGATTCAAGCTATAGTTTATCGCAGAATATGAAAAATTGGAATTATTTTTGCATAAGGCAAAGTCAAGTATGGCAAATATACTTAAATCCCCACTCTACCAAATACTACATAGCCACAAAAATTTACTTCAGATACATTAGCTGCTTCATACACAGTATTACATATATATATATTGGGATGACATGATTCAAGCAAAGCAGTTTGATGCACATATTCAAGTAATTCAAGAGAAAACAACATTTAATGATACGTAGCTACTAAGAATTACTTTAAAACCACTAAATTTTCTACTGCCAACCCTATGTGGGAAAAGACCACAGCATAAATTTGGCAGCTTCTCATCAACTTCAGAATGTGGTGTAGTGTGTAGTAGTGTGTTAAGAATGATATAAATGTGTTCAGAACACCTAAAAGCACAACCACAGTAGTGGTTACTGTCAGTCTGTATTCCTGCCCAGAAAATGGTTCAGTAATAAAGATCTTACCAGAAGGCAAAGAAAGAACTTCAAATATATTGCAAGTCTCTAGGATATAATTAGATAAATTACTACAGCCATTTATTAAATAATCTGGTTTTCCCTTCATCTCTATGAATCATATTCATTAGCATCAATCACTCCTCAAGTCACATATATTCATGCTCTATTAAAAGTAGGGATTCCTCATAAGTTAGACACCTCAATTTCAGACTTATGGCACTTTGCAGGCAAATTGTCTTAAGACTCCTCAATTCCTACAGGTAAGGAAGGACTGGATACACTCACAAACACAGACACTTGCATGCCACAGATTTTGAACATTCCATACTAGAGCAGGAAATACTGTTCTATCCAGAACATAAGTACAGACTTAGTAACTGTACTTCCAAGCTTCTGAAACATTGTGTCTGCTGACCTATTACTTGCTTCTGGAAACAGGACAGAGAAAACACCATTAAATAACTCTCCTAAGTTGGTTGTTTGGGTTTTTTCCCTTAAGCTTCAGTTAAACAGTAGCTATCAAAATTCAAAACCATATCTATTTGTACTGTACTTCAATATTATCACACTTTTTTCATATAAAATTGTAGATCAGCAAAGGCCACCCGTGAGCTTTACAGCTTTATATGGATATATATGCACAAATATAAAATCAGATAACACCTGTTCATACAGTAAAAAACAAGTAAGTACAAACACAACAAACAAAAAGGAGCAATTTAACATGTCTCATTCTTGCACATGATCCACTGGGAGAATCTGACACAGCAGGGATAACAGCCATGGAGAAGCTCTGCCGACCCAGCCATCGGATGTGTGGTGGCTGTTGGGCAGCACAACACAGCTGGATGCTGCCAATCCTGCACCCACTGACAGGTATTTGTGCAATAGCACAAAGTAACATGTTACTACAACAGTTCCAAAAATAGTGGCGGTGAGCTGTACTTAGGGACAAATTTCTATTTGTAAGAAATTACCTAACGTAAATTTACAGGCAAATTCTGTACATCCCCAGTGTTAATCAGGTGGTTTTCTTATTTTAAGAAGTAGTTATTGCAGCCTTATTGTCCACACTGATTCGAAGTAATATCTAACTATGAGAGGCAGTACACAGCTAGTGATTTAGAACAGCTATATGAAAACCTGAGCTTCAATCCATTTTGCATTTATCAGTCAGCCTGAGCAAGTTACATTTTCTTTACAATTTCATTCTTTCAACTAAAAAATAAATAATTTATATCCCCAAGGCTATTGACAATGTTAATAGCTGGGAGAAAAAAAACAAAAACAAAGAGAAAAAACAACAAATCACAGCAAAATATTAAAGTTCCTCTTCTATGAAAAATATAGATGCAATCCTAAACCCACTGATGTCAGTGGCATAACACAATATTAAACATGAGCAGAACTAGTCATTTAATTATGGAAATAAACTATTAATTATGTCAAGCAGCTATGTGTTTTGCTAGCAATGAAGACATTTTAACTAGCACTATCTCAGTACTAGCAAGCAGAGTAAGATTGAACTATCTAATTAATTTTAATTTCTTTTGTATTGTTAACATAGTTCTAACTTCAACATGTTAACATGTTTAACACCTGCACCCCTAACTGCCATCCTTTCCATAGAAAACCAGCCATGTCCCTTCCCTAACAGACAAAATTACAAAGTTCTAGCCACTAGTAACAGTGTTGAGAATAAGAAAAAAATCTTTTAATGACAGAATTATAGTATGGACAGAGACAAGGAGACTAGAGAAAAGGGCAGACTCCAAAATCTGACGTCAGAAAGCAGGGTGTTACACAGCTGGCACCTGCACAACACACAAGGACATGCAGTCTTCACTGTCACGCCCAGTATTACTTATCCATCAACCAACCAAAACACTTGAGAAAGGCAGACTTTTCTATAACTACACTATCAGACGTGTCCGAGAAGAAAACCAGAATTTTTACAAAAAAAAAAAAAAAAAAGCCCCCACAAGCACATTGAAGGTAAAGCTTAGTCACAATATCCTAACCAGCTCATCAGTCAGCACATACAGACTGGAAGACAAACCAAATGCAATTCCACACCAGCCACAAAATACTTCTTCTTAGAAGAGGGATGACTATTGCAATGACATGTGATATGTATGATAAAGGCCAGTAAGTCATTAGTTTCACAGCAATGAAGCAACTTCTCTAAAGAGCAACATTTTTTTAATATTTCTTTCTCCTTTAATTTAAAGCGAAATTTATAACTAACACTTGTTATTATAAATATATAGCAAAATGTCATTTAGGTTCCTTCTATGAGGCTTCACCCAAAGATCAAAGTCAACAATTCTTAGTACACTGACTGACATTATGACCTTCGAGATGCAGCTATATGACACATGCTAAAAATAAAATCTGCTTTAAAAAAAGCAAGGACATGAACATACTGAAAAGAATAGAAACTTCAGAAAAACTTTTTCTATTCCTGATGCCTGAGAAATCCTTCTGTAATCTCTCTACAGAATCTGAAAAAGTAGAACAAAATTTCTCAAAACGTTGTTTCCCTGACAACCTTAACAGACCAAGAGGGGTAAGGAATCAAAGTCATAAGATGCCTTGTAGCTTTGTTAGCAGACTTTTTTTTTAATATATAGCACTATGCAGATGCAGTTATAAAGCCAGACTTCTAGAAAAGCAGCAAAGTTAGACTAGGGTTATTTACATTTTTAAACAGCAAAAACATTCAGAATTTCTTAACTGTTAAAAAAAAAGATACTCCCATAATGTATTATAGCCACTTAAGAATTTAAACCTATTCTAGCTCATTTTTTCCAAGCGTCAAAATCTTGATTTTTCACCAGCAATCTTACTGATGCGCCCAGAATGAGGATAACACCACCATACATTGCTCCCATCTCAGGTGACATTCTGACATAAGACTGCACAGCAGACCACAAACATCCTATGCATAATTGGAGAGCCTAATTTAGAACATTATCAGTTAAGCTTCATTAGAAACACTACTTCGTTGACACCTCTAGCCTAGTAGGCTGGCTATGCTGGGAAGAGGACAAGGTTGCCTATTTCTCTTCTACAGGCTACACTTAGTAAACAGATGGTAAAGTTACCAGTAGAAGGAGGTGCAGAGTTCAGCCATTCAGGACAGATGGATTTCCAGGAAAAATGTCAGATAAACACTTTAAAGTCTTGACATTGCTGTATGTGGGTGTATTAGCTACGTTATGAAATATCCACAGTCAATCCACTAACATGGCCATAAAGCAGTTGAAAATGCTTTGCAAGACCACTTGGTGTATCACTCTTCCATTCTTTAAGGAGATCCTAAGCTGGGAGACATTTCCCAGTAGAAAAAAACTAATGCCATTAAAGAGCTGAAAACTTCACCCAAAAGCTGAGAGGTTCACTGCATTTTTGACACCTGTTTTTTTAAGTTTCATAAAAGTGTTTAGATAAATTCTCATCCAAAGAAGCACTGAATTTAGTTCTTGTCAGTGCAGAAAGAAAGAAACAATGGCCTATCAAACCCTACAGAGATCAGGATGGTGCTATTTATTTATACTCAAAGAAACTTACTCCTTTGAAAAAATCCTTTGATGCCTAAGTGTGTGTCAACCACTAAGAACATAATAAAAACTATACAAGTCATCTCCAGCTGTGGACTCTAAAAAAGTGAACAAAAGCATTACAAGGATTTCTGTTTCCTTGACAACAGCATCGCTGGGAACAAGAAAATAATTTAAAAAATATATCTCTCTAACAGCAATCCCTAAACATTATCGAGGTATTACCATAGCAAATATGAAACAACTCTTATCCACACAAACCTTTGGGATGAAGAGACCAAAATCCATCACTTTCATGAACTGCTCTTTGTTGGCATGTGTCACCAGCTTTTGCAGAACAATGGCGAGTTATCTTTTGCATCCTGACCTGTATTATCATTTAGTCATAAGCACAGTCAGAAGCTTTCACTGATGGTCAAGTACATTCCTTCCTGCATGATACTCCCTTTCTTACAAAATAAGCATAATGGAGAATACTTCTCATTGAAATGTATGAAATAATTTTGTTAGAAAAAAAAGATTGAGGTATACAAAAAAAGCCCTTTCAGTGCTCAGGAAACTGGTATTACTATGCAGGTATTGATCACATAAGTGCACTTCCATCTTAATGATCAGCAAGCATAAAGTCATTGGAAAAACTACACACAGCTCTAAAGAAACAAGGGAAGGTCAGAACCTTCATAAAGAAAAGTCAGCTTCAGTATTTCAGAACAGCCTCTTTAGTAGCCTCTTCAAGCAAAAAACAATGCTCATTTTCACACATCTAAGTAAGCAGCACACAATCTCCAAAATATGAGCATTTCCCTGCCACTTCCAAGATAATGGGGAGTACTTCCTATTATTTTTAAGATACAGTATTAAAAACATACCCACAGCAGAGATATCTTCTTTAAAACATTTCAAATAAAGAATATATGTATTAAATAGGATGACTTCCCAAATTCTCATCATCACCTAGTTAAAGGAACACTGCCACAATTAGATTTTAAAAATTAATCTAAGAATTGCAATACTTGAGGCACCAGCAGCACGACAGCTAAAATGCTGCCTAGTGAACAGTTTGAATGCAGCCTAGCAGTGACAGGGCTACAACCATCTGACAGCTAAGCCTGAGAGTATAGAAAATATGCTGGCAGTTTAAATTCATTCCTTCATAAACAGACACCCATGTGACAGAACAACAAGAAACATTGCCTATTTCAAGTGAATTGTGTGCACAATGGCTGAAAACAGAAATATTAGATTTTGTTTTTCTGGGGCAAGGTAGCAGCACTACCCAGGAAATGTGTATTGCTACCATCTGTGCTACACACAGTTCATGGATGAATGAAGGCTTATCATCTTCTGTCATTCAGTACAAGGCAACTGGATCGAGAATAACAAAATTCCTGGGATATATTACTGTGCTATCTTTCTCCTAAGAGATACACAACCACAAAATAATAAAATATTTTGAAAATATGATTACAAATGTTATTTCTTGTAGCATTTGCCACTCACCAGGAAACAAGATCTGTACATTAAATTTGATGAGTATGAATAACATACCACTCTAGGTCCAATGATCACAAGAGTATCAGAAGATTGGAGAAGTATCCAGAAGAAAACTCTTGAGCTAGCATATTACAAAGATAACTAATTTGGAGTTCAGAAATCCCTGACTTGAAAACAAGCAGAAATCAGAAGACTAAAAGACACCACAAACATTTGACATTTCATCTTCTCTACACATCTACTTATGGACTCTTACTAGAGACTGAACCCTGAGCTAGACAGAGCCGTGGTCTGAACCAGTATGGTTCTTGTGTTCTTAATTATGGGAAGCCAGCAATGCCTCTATCCACAGGCTCATATCAATAAACTGATTGTATTGAGTCTAGCTGAGATGGAGGTCATTTCCCCATAGCAGCCCTCATGGTGCTGTGCCTTGCATTGTTAACTAGAAAGGTGTTGATAACACACCAGTGTTTTGGTTGCTGCTGAGCAGAGCTGGCACAGCATCAGCATCATCTCTCAACACTCCTTTTTCCCCCACCATATCAAGGACAAGATCCCAGGAGGGGACACACGTAGGGCAGCCGACCCAAACTAACCAAAGGAATATTCCGTACCGTAAGACGTCAGCTCAGATATAAAAGCTAAGGGAAGGATGAGGAATGGGGGGCATTCATTGTGTCCAGTGGCTGCCTGAGAAACCATCAGGTGTCCTAAAAGCCCTGCTTGTGGGGAAGTAGCCAGACATCACTTACTGATCAGAAGTAGAGAATAAACCTTGTTATTTTCTGCTTTAGTAAACTGTCTTATCTCAACCTACAAGTAATTTTCCATCTTACTCTCTCCCCTGTCCAGCTGGGAAGGGGAGTAATAGAGCAGCTTAGTGGGCATTTGGCATCCAGGCAAGGTCAACTCACCACACTCGTTTTTAAGAACTTTTACTTTGCTTGTACAGATTCTGCTGTGACTAAATGGAGATAACATTCAACAAGGCAAGTAGAGAAATAAGAAAAACTTACAACATTGTATTACAACAGAAGACATCCCATCAAAGTGCTATTAATATACATTTTGCATGCTCAAGAATCTCAGCACTTTCTTTTCTTGATCCTGTTCAACAACGCAGAGAAAGTGCTGAAAATTAAAAAATACTTCGCAACAAACACAATCCCTGCTGTGATGCTCTAAATAAAAAATCAGGAACACAAAATTAGAAGCTAACGGATGATTATATAAAGATGTTACCTGGAGTTAATTTTAACACAAAATAGGAAATAGAGAATAAAGGCATAGCAGGCTTGAAATTATGAGCAATTGTTAAAAAGCTAAATCCAGAATCAGTAACTACTGAAAACGGTGATGTCTGTGTGGCTCTGTGCAATGAGAAGGTCCCCCAAATAAGACACAACCTTTTCCTGTTCCCTGCTGCCGAAGACAAACAGCTGTATTCAATGGTAATGTGTGATTTTGGATTCTGTATTTGGGGTTCTAAACCAGAAACACCTAAACAAAGTCTGATGTTCAGAAAGCATTGCATATGTACACCATGGGAACCAGGCACCTTTAATAATGGTGTTGAGTCTCAACATTTAGGCAAAAAACACTAGATGAGATATTAAAATCACAAACACTACTTTGGTGTTTAAGCAAGAACACCCAAAAAATGGCAGTAGTGGCCTAAATGTCATATATAGCTTTCATTCAAACAGAAAGTAGAGAAGTGTTATTCAAAGATAACAAATTTAATCAGCTCAGACAATAATGTTTCACAATCCTTAACACACATACCTAAGCTGCAAGGATAAGCCACTCATAATACACTTACAAAGTAACTGTGAAGAGCAACACTGTCACAGTAAGAGTTCCAAACAATACCTTTTCCTACCATGAATCAGCATTCCTGTCCCTTTCTTCAGCTACCTAGGCTGGAGCTTCCAAATGGGAAGCTAAAAATTCCAAGAAAATAGAGGGCAAAAAAATTGGAAAAGCCTAAAACTAGGGTGTTGGGTTTTCCCCCACTCTTTACAAATTTAAAATTTAGCATGAAATATTCTTTAATGCTCCAGATTTTAAGAACTGTGGGTAATTAATCTGCAACACAGATCACTTCCCACATGAAGTTCTATCTTATTTTCAGGTCTCTAAGAAAACTCAGGAGTTTTCTTATATGTTTAGCAACACAAGCACAAACTTGTAACTTTGGTGGATCAACACACAACACAGAGGTAAATATTAAAGTCTTCCAGCCTTTTGAGTTTAGTTTCCATCCCTTTCTGATATGCTTAGCCACCCCATCTGCTGGTGGAAGTGCTACTCTAGAGAATCACATTTCTGAGCTGATAACTGATATTTTTTTCAACTCAACCACTGTTTGAGGTTTATAAAATGCAGTGATATATGAAAAATTCAGCTCAGATACTTTTAAAGAAAACTATAAAGTCCTCTAAAACAGTCCATTCATTCCTAAATATGCAAGATATTTATTCAAAATGCTTCAGATGATCTTTCCTGACTCTAGGCTATGCTTCACTCAACAGAAACTGAAGACATCAACTCATTTATTGTAAGTAGTTTAGTATGACTTACACTGATTCATAAAGATCACGTTAAAGTGCACATTGGTTAGCCCGAGAGAACATAAATGGAAGACTGTTCTTCTCTCTGTATTTAAACAGGATAAAACCACGCACTTAAAAACCATATAATCAGTTTCATATATACACTTTAGATATCTATCTGCATGATAGGAATGATTTAGTCATACTAAGTTACATGGGAACAAAAAAATTAAAATCACTAAGGTAACTAAACCAACTGTATCCTCCTTCTCCATGCCAAGGGGGGGAAAAATAAAAACTTAAGATTTAAGAAAATATTCAAGCACATAAGAACAGATAAAATATACAAAAATGGCTAAATACTACACAAATTGCACACAGCTATAGATCCCTGATTTAAGCACAACTTAAACTATCACAGTCATATCAATTTAGTCAGAACTTTCAGTTCTGAGAAATCTTCAATAATACTGGACTTTTCAAAGGACAAATGTCTTAATGCATAGGCTGAATGTAAGGACTGAATCCAAGACATTTACACATAAAAATATTCAGCCACAGTTATTGGTGTGGCTAACAGAGTTTGAGGCTCTGGATTGCCTACTGTCTCTGATCATACAGGAACTTTAGGCTTTTAACTGTGCTTCGAGTTTTACTCAAATCAAATGTTGAAAGTAAATACTGCAAACATCCCAAGTCTCTTCATATTCCTATTAGAGGTAAAGAGGACATGCATCCACTGCCTGCATTTAAGCTAGCAGGTTGTGGGAAGAAAACAACAAAAAAGGTAAGCTGTGGGAAGTTAAAGGATGAAGGGGAAAAAATAGTACATCTTCATTTTCAATCAGTTGCTTTATGCTTATACCAGAAGATGGACAACTTCAGGCAACGGCAGACAGCCAATAAATCCTCAGAATACAAAGCGCTGTTGTCACAGTCACCAGAGATTTATGGGCTCGCGATCCCAGAAACTGAGAGAAACTGAGCTCCCAACATCCCGTCAATCCTCGATGTCACCGCGCCCTCTGCTGGCCAGGACAGCCCATGTGTGACGGCGCGATAATTAAAATGTTCTCTAGGAAAGAACAGTGAGAAGTACCCATAGGTGATACCTTTCAAAATAAAGAAATGTGTTTTCCTATAATTTGCAACAGTTACATTATCACTTTATTAAATTTTATACACTCACGTGCTCTGAAGCATTGACAATATACTCTGTTTATACTGAATTTTCAAGGTTTAGGAGAACATAAAGCAGTTAGATTTCTTCAAAAAACAGCTTTACTGTTAATGACTGCTTCCAAGCAGGGGTGGTAACACTACCTCACAAAAAGCAACCTTTCTTTCTGCTTTGAAGACAAAACAGACTTGAGATCACTTTCATTTTTTAATAATTTTACATTGCAATAACAACTTTGATTTTCGATCATTTTACATTTAACAAATACATAATTTTACTCATCAACAAAATGAGGCTCTGGGATAGTAAACAAGCATTAATCATATTGTGTTACAACTTAAGACAAAGTCAAATTCAAAAATAGTGAAGCCAGAAGCACATACAGTTTTGTACAACCCAAATTTAAATTCTTGCTTACCAAAAATGCCCATCAGCACTCCTGCATATCTTAGTCTTTTTCTTCTAAGTCTGTTCATCCAGGAACAGTCAAGATTTAATTTATTCAATATATTAAGGAAGAGTTGGAAGGAAAAACAAAGGTACCTTTTTCCTACAATTTAATGTTTAAGTCAAAGAGGTTAAAAAAGGTCAGGAAAGATGGAGAAATCCCAACTTTCACAACAGTTTAAAGTATTCAGACTTTGATGGTGTGACACATTATGCTGACTATAGAAATAGAGAAGTCATTATACCTTAAGAGAATAAAAGATAAGCAATTGGGAAGAGGAAATTTTATGCACACTATAGATCTGGAGTTTTCTTTTCTGTGACCACCAAGAGCTTTAATAGACATCTGGAGACCAAAGCAAAAACTCTGTCCAAGATTCAAAAGCATCACTGCTTCAAAGATGCAAAGTCAGCATGTATTTTACAGGGCCCCATAGCAAAACTGGGGAAAGGGCAAAGGAATGAAAAAATTCTAAGATAAGAAAAATCATAAAAAGCCAAACTAAATTAAACTCAATTCTCTACTACAAATTAAAGAGCAAAATAGTTAGAGAAAAAAAAATCTCAATTTGAATAAGACAATTGAAGAATATTTTTTCCTACACTAAATCAGAATTCAAATTCAGTTTAAGTTCTCCTCTCTCCTTTAGTTTTAGAAGCATGCTGGTACAAGGGGTGTCCTTGTTTCTCCTAGGATTTACTTAAAGTCCTAAATTTTAGAAGCAAGTTTTAAAATAATTGTGCCTGCTATGGTAAAGACATTTTACATGCAATAAAGGACACTTTCTGTGCCCTCTTATTAAAACTATGCTGCTGTGTAAACCCACTTTGGAAGACTATTATTTGAACAGAGGCACTATTAGCCCTATGTCTGGGAAAGCACACACATACAATATTTTTATTACACATTTTAGAATTAAAATTTTGACTCATTGAAGTGACTAACAAAGGACTGAAGTCAATTTCACTAAAACTAGAAGGAAAACAGACTTTGAGTATTGAGCAAGTAACCCTTGAAACAAAAGTAGGAAGTCTCCTTAGATCATTACAGGACACTTTTCTGGGATGCAAGACTTGCCACACTAGTTCTGATGGAAAACCCATCTGACCTGACCTACCTCCTCCAGCAGTGGTCATGTAGGTCTGTCAGAAAGGTAAAGTTTCTCTAAATACTATTCCAGTTTGGCAGTGAATTGTTTCATGACTTCAGGTGGAATCTGTATGCAGACCATAGTGCTTGTGGCCATTGTGACAAAACACTGGTACAGGTGATGAGAAATGACCTAGAAATCTAACTTCTTAACTTAAGGTCTAAAACACTGACATGACTAATTAAAAACAAACAAACAAACAAACTCCATCCTAATGGAACTAACTGTGGAACTGTTTAACACACACAAGCAAGATGTTACATCCAGAAGAGCATTATTTAATATGGTATTTTTAAGTTTGATGACTGGGCAACAAAGCATCTTGTGTTACATTACCTTGACCGTTCTGTCCATAGAAGCTGAGAGAAGCATGTGACTTTGTTCCCGCACGGGACACCACTGGATTTCATTAACAGGGCCACTGTGCTTAGACATGCAAAATATTAAACTTTTGGGGACTTCAGTTAATTTATATTTGGACCCCAAATACGGCTTAATTAATTCAGAGATCTTTCCCAAAGTCTGCTCTCCTGATGTGCTCAGTTTAGCACCACAATCCAAGCTACCCCTCTGATCAGATTCTTTTTTTTCAGGCATACTGGAATTTCCTTGGCGCAGTCGTTTGGGGATATACGGTCTAATTCCTTCTATGGTAGTAGCACTGTCATTATGTTTTCTCTTCTGGGAAATGCCAGTTCCAGAGTTTGCTGAAGAGCTTGAAGACTGTTCACAGTTTTTGTAAGCTGTAGATAATGCAGTATGGCCAGAGTAAGCTCTCCTACAATAAGGAGATGTCAAGTCAGTGTTACTATTCTGTGCATAATGCTCAGAGGGATCTTCACAGACAGTGCTTGTGCTGCAACTGCCAGTGCTCTCCATAGGGTGCACTTTGTATGTAGATTTTGTACTCAAAATACCAGGTGCAAAGTGCTGAACACGACTCACAGAAGAACTCAGTGAGCTTGTTGGTGTGCCAGAAGCTTGGGGGACTTCAGTCTTTTCAGTTTCTGTCTCAGAGTCTGAATCTTCATAAGCAACCAGTGATGAATTCATTATGGCTAGACACAGCAAACTCCAGAAATCTCAGTGGTGCAATCCTCCAAAATTATGATCTAAAATAAAGAGTTGATTATTCAGAGCACAATTAATTAAAGAGTCTACAATACAAGTAACTTAAGAAATATGCCTTTCTTAACAAAAAAAGTCAAAATTTTTATTCCTGTTTATCAATGGAATTTATTCTTCTAATATAACATATCTGTACCTTCAATTACACAACACCATTTGCCTCCAAGCCCTTTGCATACATTTTTAATGCATTGCAGAGGTGTATTTGCATACCATAAAACAATGAACATGAGTATGAAAAGGAAAACAATCTTGCAATATAAATAATGCAAATCACTTTACCTTACTTGCAATATTACTTCTCCCCACACAAACACAAAAGAAACTAATTATGTAGTGGTTCAGTATGTACATTTATAACACAAATACAACTATTTTGGAGTCAGTCTGACAATATCTTTTTCTTAACAGTACAGAGGACCTGAAAGAAGTACATAAGGGTTCAACTGGCAACTCAAAAAGTCAACACACTTTTGAACCATTCAGCAGTCTTGCAGTATGAGGAAATTTTCCAGCCATATCCACTGGGCAAGTTCCACACAGCCTTTAGTTTTACAGAACAGACACAACAGAAACTACACCAAATTCACTACATATATTACTTACAGAAAAATAAGAGCACAGAGTAAGTTTTTTCAATGTGTCTGTGAGAAAAATCTGATGCTGAGACTGCAAATGTAACATGCTGAATAACTCACCCTCATAATAATCCCACCAAGATTCTTCCATTAATTTAGATTGAGAATGTATAGAGTTAACTACATTCAAAAAATCGATGTGTCTGCAAAGCAATATTCGAACCTCTGCTGTTTATAAGCAAAAGGTACTGCTAAGATGGATCAAATGGGACATTTTATTTCTGCTTTGTTTCCTTGCCCAGCTGTTAGCACTCACTATGGTGAAGAGATTTAACCCCCAACACTTTCAGAGTAGCTGGTGAAATTCTTGGTTTCAGCCAGTAAAGAAACTGCCCTCAAAAGCATCTTGATGGACAAGAGAGTGCTGCATGAAAGTCGACATCTTCGTAAGCATTTGCAGAATTGATGCCACAAATGTAGATCCTACAAATTCTCACCCAGTAGTGCTCTGGAACTTAAAAAGATTATTCATTTAACTTCGGAACTAGATCATTTGAATTAAAACAACTATGTTTCATTGAACCTACAGAGGTCTTACATGACAGTCTATATATACAGTCTATATCCTGTTATGAAATATCCAAGCATAGATCCAGAAGAAAGGTATTTATTAGGATATACACATCCATCATCACAGATCCTTTCCAAGACAGGTGATCAAGATATTTAACTGGAACAAGGTGACCAACATTTCAGCACATAAAAGCAACAAGATCTCCCTCTAGAGGACATTTTGTCCTTATTTGAAGTTTAAGACAGATCTAAGTGACAGCGAAGAAGAGCACACAAAAATTCTATTTTTAGTAATACAGCTTCATTTATTACAACATTTCATTTAAATAGTGACAAGGTAAAAGAATAAGCAGAGTTTTAGGTAAACTAAACCAACAAGTCAATTCAAAAACAGTATATTGAAGTTTTTAGCAGCAAATTGAAACATCAAATAAATAGTAGTTTTGAAGGGCTTCAATATTTGTATCAAGTGGTTTTGTTTTGTATTGCACTGCTAAAAGCAGGTCCCAGACAAATGCATCTTGTCCAAAGAACAAACACATTACAAAGCTGGTATCTGGCTAAAAGCTATAAACTATGATACACAAGTGGATGGAGTTAAACTTGCAAAGCTACTTCTATTTATTTTAACACAAAAAAACCCTCAAGCTGAGATTCAGAACTAAGCGCAACACAAGGTTGAAAATTTGGAGATACTGGAAACTGTCCCATTACATCTAATCAGCATAAATCCATCCAACCACACACATCACCCCTAAGTGTTACTACTTTTGTAAAACCAAAGCATCTCTCTCATCTAAAGACTTACCATCGACACCATCCAAAGTTTCTTATCCTCCCCTAACTAAAGAAAAACGGGAGGAGAGGAAAAGTACAATGTACTTGATTGAAAACATACCGTAACTAGACTGTGAATTTGTTAACAATAGGATTTACAATGTATTGAGCTAAAGGAGAAGTTTATAGAATTTTGGTTTTCTTTAACTTCCACGCAGCCGATTTATCTGAACACACTGAACCAACGAGTGTTCAGTTTGACAGTCGCAACGCCCCACGCTGCTGAGTGACCACAGGCGCCAGGAGAGGTGACGCGGTAGCACCGGCACCACCACAGGCTCCCGCCCCGCCCCGCAGCACTTCCTCGCTCCCAATGTCCCACAGCCCCCAGGGGGGAAGAACAAACTCCTGGAGAGGGCCCAGCAGAGGCCACAAAGATGATGAGGGGTCTGGAGCATCCCCCTTATCAGGAGAGACTGAGGGAGCTGGGCCTCTTTAGCCGAGAGAAGACTGAGAGGGCATCTCATTAATGCACATAAATATCTCCTGAGGCAGGTGCCAAGAGGATGGTGACAGACTCCTTCCGGTGGTCCCCAGTGACAGGTGGAGGAGCAATGCCCAAACCAAAACACAGGAAGTTTCACATCAACATGAGGAAGAACTTCTTCCCACTGAGGATGGCAGAGCACTGGAACAGGCTGCCCAGGGAAGGCACGGAGTCTCCCTCTCTGGAGACATTCCAAACCCACCTGGCCACGTTCCTTCGTCACCTGTTCCAGGTGACCCTGCCTTGGATTATTAGACTGACGGGCTGGACTGAATGATTTCCAGGCCTCCCTTCTAACCCTGACGACCCTGTGATTCTGTGAACACTCCCCGGCCGACCTCAATGCCCCGAAGCAGCCCCGCCCGAGGCAGCGTGTCCGGGCACCGGGGCCACCTCCTTGCCCTCTCCCGTGGAGCCGTAACCTCTCCCCACACACGCGCGCGTTCCCTGCAGCCCCGGGCGCCGAGAACACTCGTGTGGCCGAGTCAGGTCCCGTTCCGGGCCGGGCCGAGCCAGCCCCGCTCCCGCCGCGCCCACAGCTCACCTGCCGGGCCGCTGCGCCTCGTCTAAAACCCCGCCGGGTGGAAACAAGGCGCCCCACTCAAACAGTTCCGCCTGTCGTATCCCCCCCGCCGGGACGGCGCGTTGGGAAGGGCAGGGCTCAGGCCTGGGCTCGCCGAGAGCACAAGAGCCCTTTTGTCATCTCTGGGAGTAGTGGGGAGAGCGCTTCCTTGGGCTAGTGGCTGGGGGCAAAGGACGGCTCTGGGAGGCAATGGTTCCGGAGGGATGTGTTTCCCAGTCGGGAGCCGCGAGCGGCGTGCCGGCGTGGGGGTGATGCAATGGTGGAGAGCGAGGAGCCGACGGTGAGGAGAGATGGGACGGGACGGGGCCGTGGGGACAAACTTGGGGGCCGGGAGAGGGGTTAGTGGGGCGGTCATTGCCGCCCCCCTGACCACTGCCAGGCGCTGGGGGCTCTGTCCGGTGCGGGGCTCTTCGCCGGGCATGTTTCTTCCCTCCCTTTGCGAG
>JAOXXN010000065.1:52588726-52609615 GCA_026770055.1 Myrmophylax atrothorax | reverse complement strand
GTTGATGCGCTTGAGGGCTTTCCCTGTGCTTCCAACCCCCCAGGGCTACATCGCCAACGCACCAGGAGAAAATACCCTGGGGAGAGCAGGGTGGGATGCCCAGGCCGCTGGAAAATGCGTCCCCCCGCAGGAAGGGCAGGGCAGGGCAGGGCAGGGCAGGGCGCAGCAGAAAATGGTGCAGGCGCCGGGCTCAGGAACATCGGCGTGCTGCGTGATTTTGGACAGCAAGATTTGTGCCTGCATAGCAGCTTTGCCCTTAACAGCTGCTGTGTAGCAATTATTCACAGGGGACTCTCCACAGCGGTCAGCAGTTGAATGATCCTGTTGTGATCTTGGGGAATCATCTCTTGCAGTCTTTTATTGTATTTTCATGTGTAAACTGACGTTTTCCGTGACTGGGAAGACAGATCTTCTATAAAATGCAGCCTGGGTTGGAGTGCTTTTCAAGGTGTTTCTGTGTGCATACTACCTGCTTTAATTTCACTTTTCTATTTATTTGCAGGAGGCAAAGCAGTTTTCAGGAATGTAAGTGCTGTCAGACTTACTTCCATATTCTCTCTCTTGCTCCTGAAAGCTTTTTCTGGACTGCTCTATTACTGTTGTCTTTGGAAGTCCCAATGTACCTTCATGGGATGTTTGTCATGAAAGATCTCTTCTTAACATAAAGTGAAACCCTGCTCTTTAGTTCTCAGGTCTCTAAGTTACCAAATTACGTTACAAACAGTGAAAAGGATCATAGATCTGGGATGGGCCTGCAGCTGGAAAGAGAGGGTTCTTTTCTGATACCTTTGCCAAGGATTATTTTTAAGCTTTGTCTCACAATGATTTAATAATCTGAAATAGACACAGGAGCAGTTCCCATTACAAGTTAACTGCCTTGCATAGGTAGAGAAGGCACAGAAACCTTGGCTTTCAAGTTCACACTGTGAAACTAAGGCTTCTGAGTTCATTCTGGGCTGTGGTTGCAGATAGCCTGATAGTCCATCCTCAAATTCCCATGTATCATTTTTTTTCCTCCAGGTCTGTTTGCCTGTGGTATCCCATATGTCTGGGACTGTTAGTTTTCATAATACCAATAAGAAAGCAAGAAAAAAATACTGATAAAAAGCTGAATATCCAGAAATTTCTTTTAAATGGTTCACAGTTGCATTTATAAATTTCAAAAATAAAGACCTCTGTTCCATATCACTGAATTCTGGCTTGAGTTCCACTAGTGAATAGCAACAGTACTGAGGTAAATGGAGATAACTTTTAAGTAGCAGTCAATATGTTTTGCATTTTAAAGTCATAATATTCTCCTGTGTTCTTGCAGTAACTGGTTTACTTTTGTTACTTCCTAATGAAAATGCACCTTCATTTAACATTCTTTGTTCAGCTTAAATCCATAATATTCCAAACATTTTAAAGAGTCTTTCTGGTTTACTACTCTCCCATATGTGTGCTCAGTCTCAGCTGTCACTTCAGCCTTTCTGAAGTGGGGCAATCTATCATTGAGATTATACTTTCAGGAATTAAGTTAAAATATCAAATCACAATTTGTTCTACAGCAAAGAAAATTCTAACTTATGTATTTTCTATTTTTTTAAAATTTGAAGTCGTAAATATAACTGGCATGTTCCTGCAGAAAGGATGTGTGTTAATCTGCATAAACATTTCCTCATATGAATTTATTCTACACTTTCTTTTCCATTTACATATCTTGTGCCTATGAAAAAGTGGAAAACACTGATATCCAAATAAAAAAATGTTATTAAATTGTAGGAATACATCAAATAATTGTTCAATCTGCTTCAAATTACTTTTTTAAAATTACACTGTAAAACTGCAAAAAGTAAATCTTGAAGGGGTTGAGATTAGGTTAAAAAGTTAAGTATTGCTGGTAATACCTTTGTCTCATGTTAGTCAATTATGTAATCTAAATATGACATCAGAGTTAATAGACTAAGCAAATTACATTAGCCAAGTGGATGTAAACACTTCTCAGTTTTCTCAGCATTTTCAGCTGAAGCAGAAATGTGGGAATGTTGCAGCTGACTGAGAAACAAAGCCTTAATCACAGGTGTGTTTTGGTAACCAGCAAGTTACCAAATCGACCTTCTTAAGTTTACTAGGCAGGTGAAGGCTTTTTACAGTGGCAGTTTAAATATATGCTATGTAAATATAACCAAGGTTGTGATTAGCCTGATTATTTTGTAGAAAGAAGGCTTTGAAATACTGCTGAACAGCTAAAACAACTATCATAGGCTTCTGTTTCTTTTTTTTTTTAATTTTGGGAAAAGAGAGGCAAATGAACATGTATTTTTACTACCAGTCCATCCATTCATGCTGAGTGCACGGCAGTGGATCAATAATGGGCTCTCCAGAGAGACACAATCATTTGTAAGTCAGTAGTTTTTACATGGGCACAGAGTTTCCTGCTTGGCACACACGGGCACGGCGTGGCAGAGTGTGCTTAGGGTAAAGGCTGTGTTTCCAACACACACCACTGACAACTCAGGATGAAATTAATTTACTCTGTTGGCTTGCATTGCCACTGTCACATCTGAATGCAGTGCAGTAAAATAAGCATCTGTTCATGAATTAAGGTGATGTCAGGTACCTCATGTTAATAAGCTTGTAAATACCATAGCTTGGGTGTTTGCATAAATTGGCCACATCAGGCAGCATTTCACAACCCACAAAAATTTACTTTTCTGTCAGTTCACTTTTGTCATTAGGATCTGCACTGTTACCTCATTTTAATAGCCACGGGTTCTTTGTTATTCTTTTATAATTCTCTGTATAGCTTGTTACTGTGATATGTTCATCCCAAATGGATTCATTTGGGTTAGTTGCAGTTCCACTTACAATGTTGTTTTTCTGACAGATGGTGTCCTTCTTACACATATTTTTTCTATGTAAATATGACAAGCTTCCTATAACCACAACCATAAAAATTCTCTTCCCATTTCACATTAATGCTTATTTATCCTCAGTTCTCAGTCTTTAAGCAGCATGATGCTTGAATTTTTACCAAAAGAATATTCCGAGCGTCTATAGTCGTAAAGACGTCATCATTTTGTATAGAGAGCTGCTGAGCATGAATAATTTTTGGAAAAAAAAAAGGATTTCTTAAAATAAAGAATTATGCATCTGCAGTTGAAATGAGTTTTCACACATGGCAGGTTGATAACGGGTTCACTGGATTTGTTAGACATAAATGAAATCAAGTTTTTTTCAGAGATTATCTGAAGACAATTTATCAGGTAATTTTAGAGAAACTAGAGGGAGAAATTGCTGGGATACCATTAATTGCTGTATCACCATTATGGGAGGTATTTGTAGTAAGGTATGAGTTAATTCAGTGCAATTCATGTTACAGGGGTTTCCTGTCTTGGTAATTACTAAGAAATGTTCAATGTATTCATTAAAATTATGTATAGCTGAGTTTATTTGTAACATTTTAGAATATAGGTGATCAGCCAAAGATCAAGATTTTTCTGCTGTAGAGTGAAAATTATTTTAATATATTTGGTGATAGAAACTATGCTTGTCTAACATTTTAACAGCATTATTTTACTTTCTGTGTTAGTGTACTGTAGACTTTGAAGTTGTAGTTTTGCAAAGTCTCAGTCACGGATAATTATTAATAGGCTGCTAAGAAAGTTGCAGATAATGTTATTGTTAATATATAGAACATTATAATTGTTGGCCTGGGAGAAGAGCCCTTGTGTGGAAGGGTGGGCACACTCTGTGCTAGGAAGCTGCAGAGATCAAGGATTATTATTAGCATTCAGAAGACTGCTGTGTTATTAGTGTCAGCCATCTCCTCCTTTTAAGCCATGTCCGAGTATTTATCCTGCATATTTCTGAGAAACACATAGTTCTGCAAATGTACAGCCTATTACTGACTCAAGGATTCTTTAGAAGGCAGAATTTTTTACTAATCATCAGTGTGTTTGTAACCTTTGGAGGAAAGCCATAAGGAAGATGACTAAGCTTTTCTCTTGTATATATTTCTTTGGGCTGAAGTACTCTTTTATATATACTGAGACAGAATTCCATATCATAGGTATAAAAATCTCATCATTCCAAATCTGACAGGGTTATCAGAGCAGGAACATTAACTAACCAGGAATCAGATAACCTCTACCAATTGTCCTGGGATGCTCTGAATCGTATTTAATTACTTTCATCAGGAATTAGCCTTTGAAAAGATGTTCTAGTGTTAAATATGTAGACAAACAATATGAACAATGATCTCTAAATTTATTTGTTACTCCTATTAGTCTCAGTCCATTTCTGTATGAAACTGAAGGTCATTGTGTTAGTCTCTCTACATTTATCAATTTGATATGAAAGGAATTTGTTGTGGGGTCAGTATAGTTTTTATATTCTTATTCTGTTCATCCAATCTTGAAGACTTACACAAAAGAATAAAACACTACTTTTTGCCCTACAGTTCTCCTTGTTGTTGCTGCTGTTTTGAATCTACAAGCCAAAGAATTGGAAGACAATAAACTTCATAGTAACTAACCATATCTTTGTGCAGTCTGGCACAATGGCTGATAGTCTGAACTGTAATTTGGAGTCTCTGAGTCCACTTCAGCTGTTTGAAAGAGTAACTGAACAAGGAGAGAAAGTCAGAGCACTGAAAGCAGGAAAAGCACCAAAGGTATTTCCGTTTCACGTTTTGAATCCATCCTTTTTCAGTTAGGTCTGTCTTTGAGTGCTGAAGAATACGATGGTTCTGAGATCTATTTTGCATTGTGATAAGAAAAACTTAGTTAAAAATCATTTATGTCCATTTTGTGAACTTTGGCATACCTGGAGCAAGGTAGTCACTGGCAAGAGCAAAGTTTTTACTCTTCTTGTAAGAAGAGTCATAGGCTTAGAAGTCTGACTCGGGCAGTTGCCATGCTGTGCGATGGGATCCAAGGCGTGCTTTTCAAATTTATATCACTCACATTCTTTCCTGGTTTTAGATGCTTCATGTAAGTCTTTTTCTCCAGGCATTATTGTAAACATCAGCAAATACGTCTTCCTGTAACTGTACTGACAGTCCCTGCTTAATCTCCCTTAAATTTAGTAATTTGCTATTAATTTCAAGTTCCCTATTCTGCCACATCAGTATGTTGGCAAAGAGAGCTCACTTTTAATATGGACTCCCTTAGTGTTATTGCCTGTGGGAGCAAGCCTTGAAAAGTGGGAGTCAGATAATGTGTTGCTCTGTTTGTTTCTTGCATGAGAGTTTACAATAGAAAGGCCATAACCATAACTTTTTGTTCTAGTTTGTCTTCAAATCTGTCAGTGAACTGTAATGAATAAATTATTTTAAGATGAGCCACTAAAAGTATTGTAAAGTAAATTAGATAATAATTTATATTTTATTTATATATCTTAGAAGTTTATGCTTAAATTATTAAACTGAAAACATTTAAATAAAGACTTAGAGTTTGTGAGCGATGCAATTGAAGTCAAAGCATGGATGCAGGGTTTTGGAAGGTTAGGACATTAAAGTAATTGTCTGTTTTAAGTATGTTAAGTCAAAAAGGTCTTTTTTCCTTTATTCAGGATGAAATTGATGCAGCAGTGAGGATGTTATTGTCATTGAAACTGTCATATAAAACAACAACAGGACAAGATTATCAGGCAGGCTTGCCTCCAAAAGATCTGGTATTAATAAACAATGGTACAACTAAAGAAGAAGTTGAAGATTTGGTGGATCCCTGGACTGTGCAGACATCAAATGCAAAAGGCGTGGATTATGACAAGCTCATAGGTATAACTCTTCCTTCACTGCTACTAAGGAATTTGTGTAAAGTGATCCTAATGACCACAGAAACAGCAAGGCATCATAACAAATCCTGATCAAAAGCATCATAGGTAACATTTAATTTGTGTCTAATCTTGGCATTCCCATGTCTAAAGAATTTGCTGTAGGAGATGAAAATGTCCTAGGCAGGGATTTCCTATGAAGGCTTAAAAACTGTGCAAAGAATGTTTAAGTTCAAAATACATTTTACTTGCAGTTGTTTGGGTTTTTTTTGCATAAGGGCTGTTATTAGAAGTTATGTTAATGAAGACACTGTGACTGAGTATCTGCATCTTCAGTGGCTGGGATGCAGAAAAGCTAGAGCCTAGAGCATTGGAGCCAGGCTGTAGGATTCTTTTTGCCATCTCTTCATATCCTTTATAAATTGGAGAGGGCAGGAATGATCCAAAACTAATGCAGAAGTTTATTAAGTATAATGACTTCTTCAGAAGACACACTAGCAAGCAGCCAAGTGCTGACTGGTATAGAGGAGTTGCAGCTCATTCAAAAACATGCAGCATAATGGAAAATGTTTTAGACAGGGGTGTTACAAAACTTACAAAGTTTTGTAATTTAAGAAACATGTTTAGTTAATTTCTGTATTGGTTTTACAGTTCACTGTTTTAACAGCCTGTTTGAGTCTAGCATAGAAACAAGAGAGAGAACTAATCATTATTTTCTATTTTTCCTTTTTTTCATTATTGTCAATCTTTAGTTCATATTTAGTACCTCAGCTGTACATTGCTGAGGTCTGCTTATAGCTTATTTCAGACAACAGAGCATACACCCTTGTGTGGCAGTAACCATATATTTGCTTTTGGGAGCACAGTTGCTTGTGCCAGCATTCCTTTAACTCCAATGTTATTGTGTTATCAAATGTATATGCATATTGACTTAGTCTGCAAAAGGTAACAGGAGAGAGAAAAAGTTGGAAAGGGAGAAGTGTCCAAATTAAAATATAGGTCAGTGGGAGAGAAAGAAAGAACATAATTATTAGAATCAAGAGGTGGACAAGATGTCTCATCATCCTGTTGCATAGGTAGGAGTTATAGAGAAGGTTTTTTGTTTTCTTGGGGGAAGGGTTCTGAGTCTTTGAGAATAGGAAGAAGAGTAGAATATTTGTGTTGGCACAATCTCACAGTTCTCCTGAAAATGGCTAACATGACTTCACTGTAAATGAGTTCATGCCCTTTTTTAACTCTGTATGTGTGTGTATTTTGATATTCTCTAGAGTGGTGGGTTAGCCTAAAGGGTTTTTACTTATTTTTCGCTTATTTGGGGAATTTGGTGGATGAGTCATTTTACTTGTTCTAAGTGATGCGTTGGAAATTTTTCAGAAAAGAATAGTAGCCTGGCCACTTCACAAAGTGAAGCAATTGCTGCTTGTTATTAATAAAATTCCTCTTTTTCCTTCCCCATTTTAAAAATAATAATAAAAAGTCTTTTCCAAGAACTCGACATCTGATAGCTCCTACCATAAAGGAAATTTTTGTGCCACCTATAATCTTTTTATTTACTTGCAGTACCAGAGAAAGTTAGCAGTGTGCTTGTGTTTAATCAAACACAGAAGAGAAAGTGCTAAAAGGACTGTTTTAATTGAATAAGATCTCCTCAAATGGTTGGCTTAGATGTGCACTTAAATGTATGGTAATACAACAAAACAGCCTGAAGATATTTTGGGAAGGAAGTTCTGTTATCAAACTACTAGACATGAACATGGCCAGAAATTTTTTTCTTTTTTTGAGCATGAGCAAAGAGCAGAAGGATAAGTGAGAAAGAACTTTGTATGCTAACCATGCTGATAATTCAGTAAGCTGAATATTGCAAGTGATACAAAACAGTTGAAGTCAGTGGGCATTTTTGCAGATCATTTAGTCAGCCCCTTCCTCAAAGCACAGTCAACTAGAGCACATTGCTCAGGACCTTGTCCAGTAGGATTTTTTTAATGGAGATCACATGACCTTGCTGGGCAACACATTCCAATATTTGACCAGGTGCACAGAATTAAGGTTTTTTGCATATTTTAATGGAATTTCCTCTTTTTTCCAAGTTGTGCCCATTGCTTCTTGTCCTTTTCAGTGGGCATCAGTGAGAAAAGTCTGATGCTGTCTTTTTTACTTCTCCCCCAGTTCCCCTAATAACATATTTATCCACATTGATAAGATCCTTCCTGAGCGTTCAGTGACAATATTCACTGTTCTTGCCTCAGCTACTACTCATATCATCATAGAAGGCAACCATTCACTTGGTCTGGCATGATCTTCCATTCCTACCATGGACTAGCCATGCTGACTACTCCCAGTAACCTTCATGTCTTTAAGATTGTTTGGGGTCATTTCCAAGATGATTTGGTTCATCATGTGCCCAGAGATTGAGGTGAGCCTGACTGGCCTGTAGTTCCACAGTTCCATTTTCTAGCCCTTCTTCAAGTTAGGATTGGCATTTGCTTTCTTCCAGCCTTCAAGTTGTCAGGACTGTTCAGAGGTCATCAAGACTGGCCTGGTCCATAAAGTTACTGTGTAACAAATAATAAGGTATTCATTTTCTGTATGCAGATATAATATGCCAATAGCAAAGAGGAAAAATATACAGTGAATTTTCAGCAAATGCAAATAGGCTTTTGAAAATGGCAGTTCTCAGGACTTCTTGTGTACAATGAGTTGAAAGTTGTCTTTTGATAAAAACTGGAACACCAGAGATGAAAAGCACACTAGGAATTTTTTAAAAGCTTGTTAAGGAATGGAGACTGTCTCCTTGACAGAAGCTGTTTAGGAAGGCAGATTCTTTGTGAATAGAGAGCCTAAAATGTTCTGAACGTTCAAATAGAAACAAATAGGTAGGGAAAAATTACCCATTTTTTTAACAAGAAAGATGAAGATGGGCAAATGAAAGGGAGTTGTGCAGTCTGAGAGTGTTTAATGAAGATATTTAGGCATCTCCAGTCAAGTGTTCTGTACATCAGAGAGCTTTTAATCACTCTCTATAACAGTATGTTAACTGGAACTAGCCATCCTAGAATTTTTTATCCATAGTATTCTCATGTTTTATGTTTCTGTAAGATTAACCTCCTACTATTTGCTATTGTGCTGAATCACACATTTTCATGCTCATTTGGTCTCTTTAGCCTTCATCCAGATTATAATTATTTTGCCACTTTGTAGTGCATTTTATTGATAGGAAGAATTTCATTCAGTAATTAAGGCTTGCATAGGACAAGCAGATGTGATAACGCTCAGAAAACATATGGATTAAATCGGTCTTTGCTAAATTTATGGGTTTTAGTGGTATTTACTTTAATGGCTCTGTGGATGAGCCAAGTGCTTCCCTTTTACGATATAATGGAAAATTTAGAAGCAGGAACTTGCATAAGGAGAGAATTCAAAGTAAACTTGATTCAATGTGGGGCATTCAAAGTGATTGTTGTGTTTTCCATAAGGCAGAAGTACAATAGTCATACAAGTCATAGTTTACTAGCTGCATAATAAAAGGTTTAAAATCAATTTCTTTTTTTTTCTAGTTTCCTTAGGAAACTGTCAGGATATTTGAAATTTGACAAATGTCAGCAATATATTCTTGTGGAATGAATATCTCCTGTTGCAGCTAGGAAAAACTAAAAGGGCTTCTCCCATATGGAATGAGTGTTAAAACCATGGAATTTTCTAGTGTAGTCTCTCTTTAATAAGGTAGCTGGAATAGATGGATCTGGGTATTTTGTATGCATAAGACTCATCTTTATGTCCAGAGTCTCCATTTTGTTCTCTTGAATACTTCAACATTTCCAATTAATTATTAGTGCAATGTTGAATAGTTCTAATGTTGATTAGGAGCAGAATAGTAGCAAAGAGTAGATTCTTGAATAGATTTTTTGAACAAGTATAATTCATGAAGCATTGACCTGCTTATTAGGGTCCAAGAATTATTGAGAACAGGAAAAATACTGCTATTTCACTCTATCACAGCCTTTCCTTAACCACCAAGTTGGAAGTCTTACTTGATTGCCATGCACTACCTTTCCAAGCCTCTTGAAGGGAGCAGTGTCTGAAATCATATACATATTAAAGAATTAAGCTTGCAGAGGAGTATTTGGGGTTGAAAAGTGAAAGACAATGTGGTCTGAGAGCATAAAATTTAGGCATCAAGAGAGAAATATTCAGAGCCTCATAGCCATTTTTATCCTATGACTTAGAGAAGCCAAGTTATTGACCTAAATATGTTTCTTTAGCATGGACTTTTGCTGGGAATGTCAATACTTGTCCTGTAAGGAGACTGCAATTATAATAATTCATGGTGGAGCAATACTACATGTGAATGGACTGGGCCTCCAAGCATAGAGTTAGTACTGGAGATGACTGTTAGGACTCCAGGCAAGAATCAGGAAAATCTCGCCATTTTATGTGAGACTTCAAGATGTTTATTTAATGTAGAACATTGGTATGTTCTTGGTAATCCAAGATCTGTTTGTAGCTATGCTGTACTTATTTTTTTTAACATTTTATGATTATAGTTCGGTTTGGCAGCAGTAAAATTGACACAGATCTGATCAATCGAATAGAAAGAGCTACTGGGCAAAAACCTCACCACTTTCTACGTAGAGGAATCTTTTTTTCTCACAGGTGAGTTTTTCTTGTGTTAAAATTCAAAAAGATCCTATTAGGTAGACCTCCTGTGAACATTATTGGGAAAAACCTATGACTAGCAAAAAACCATGTTCTTTTACACCAAGGAAAATCAACTGTGCCATTTGAAATTAGCAACTACTGCAGATTTCCCCTGGCAGCATTTGGAACTCTTGATTGCATCGGTTTCTGGTGTGCCCTCACTAATCCCAAACTGAAGAAATGTGCACACGGTGTTTGCTTTGTGCAGGTCCATTTTGACTCTGCATTAGCAACCAGAGGGAGTGGCCTGGCAGAGAACTGCAGGGCTCATGTGGTGCCACTGCTGATGTCAGCAGGGGTCCACATGGCCTGTGGACACGTGCATTGCATTGTGGTGTAGAGAAGGGTCTGGGAATGATCTTAAGCACCAGCCTACCAGTGATCTCCACTGTTTAATTGTTAACCTGCAGGGCCTTTTGGCCAGTGGCAGGTAGCACATTTCAGTGCATGAGCATGATTTGGGGCACAGCCTCCACCAGAGGTCAGCCAAAGCTGGTTGTTAAAACCTACTTGGGAAATGATTTCTAGCTGTTTTACTAGGCTTTAGAGATTATTATCCAATTAGGTAATTTTTAAAGTTGCACAATTTTCATTTTGATTTCAACATTAAATTTTATTTTTAATATGATTTTTCTTTGAGGTGTTTTTTCCCAAGGGGATTGAAGGAGACAGTGCTTTTCTGAAGTTAAAAATGAGCAAACTCAAACTTTATTTCTAGGACACTGAACATACTATATTTTATTTATAAATAAGTTTGGCTTTAAAAGCGCTCAAATTTTGAGCACAAGCTTTTTGCTGTGGATGTTTCTTCCTAAAGAATTGTATCATGTTTTCTCTTTTTTTTAGAGATATGGACCAAGTACTTGATGCTTATGAAAATAAGAAGTCCTTTTACCTTTATACAGGCAGAGGACCATCCTCTCAGGCAATGCATGTTGGTCATCTTATCCCATTTATGTTCACAAAGTAAGCCATTTCTACCATTTGTATTAATCAAAGCATTTTTTTCAAAGGAAACATTGAACATGGTTTAGGAAACTGCCAAAATGATACATTGCAAGGAGTTCGAAGTATGTGAGGTGAATATTAATGAACCTAATTCAGTCTTACCTTTTCACTAAAATTACAATAATCCCTGCATCACCATACAGCCCTCTTCCTTGCTTCCTTAGCCCTGTGGCACTCCTTATTTGTTGTTCTTAAAAACGAGTTCATGATAAGACTCAGTGACATTTCTCTGTAATGTGGTGCCTGCAGCAGCAGGACATAGAGGCACTGGACTCAAGAAGCTAAAGCCTCTTTGAATTCTGGTTCCATTGCAACTGGTGCCTCATATCATATGTACAGAAAACAGTAAGTGTGAGTCTTTTTTCCGGGTAAGTTGCCATTATAATCTGTATAAAATGTTTTAGCTGTGCACATAAACATAACTGCATGTGCATACAAAGGAAAGAGAAGCAGACTTCTTCACATACTTTTGTTTAAATATGTAAAAATATTTTACCTGCGTGACTTACATCTTCCTATTAACTTATTTTGAGATAAAATCTTTCTGCTTCTGTTAGGTGGCTGCAAGAAGTATTTGATGTTCCCTTAGTTATACAGTTAACTGATGATGAGAAATACCTTTGGAAGGACATGACAGTTGAGAAGGCATATGAGTATGCTAAAGAAAATGCAAAAGACATCATTGCATGTGGTTTTGACATCAATAAAACCTTTATATTTTCGGATTTAGACTATTTAGGGTAAGTATAAGTTTCTTTAGGGCATTGTAATGCAAAAAAGAGGTGTCTGGATTTTCTCTCCCAACTCTGACAACCAGCAATGTTTTAATAAATGTTTCTAAATCTGAAAACTTCAAGACAAGGTTTATAACACTTAAAATAGAAACATACTATTTTTTCTGCTATATTAACAATTTATATGTACTATTGTCATTCTTCTGTATAACATGTGAACAAATACTTGTGTGTGCAATGCTTAAATTATGAAAAACATATTAAACCACTTAAAATGTAAAAATACCTAAACCACCAAGAAACTTCCAGATTGATTTTTTAAGATGGTATCAAAATCTTTCAGATATGTTTGCACTTTATCTGCATTAATAGAAGGCATTTCAGTGGTTTGTTGTGGCCAATTATTTTAATAATACAGCATGAAATGTTATTCAGTAAAGTTTAAAGGAGATTTAAGAAAAAGAAATTGTTACTGAAACTGCCATCACAGAAGGAAGAAGTTTTATAGCAGAGTTTAGAACTGAATCTGTGGTCTTTGTTCTTCCATATGGGGTGATGAGCTTCCTTAAAGACTTGGATGAGAGAATACATGTGTCAGAGGCAAACTGTATAATGTGCAGCGCCAGAATGGGGAGCCTACAGAGCAATTTTGCCCTTTTTTTCACTCTCTGGCTTTCCTGCCTTAGCAAAGTCACACTGACACTGACCCCATGGCTGAACAAAAGCAGATCAAAACTGCTGTTTCTTTTTTCTTCAGCTCCTCAGCAGAAGTTAAGAAGGAAGAAGTTGCTGAGCTACTTTTGATTTGGAAATGCTGCTGCTGTGTTTAGTGACAGAGAAAGTCCAAACAGGGAACTTACTGTCTAGAAAATTAGAATCTGGAGGATTTGAGCTACTACTCCTTCAGTCAAGAGCAGTATGGGGTACACAGTGGGGATACCAAGCAACACAGAAGACATGATCTCTTCAAGTTGCCCAAGTTCACAGAGAAGCATAAGGATGAGTAAACTTCAGGCTCCAGGAGGCATTTTGGCACCATTTCCAAATCAAAATATTTCTGAGTTTAGACAGTTACTCATGAAAAACAATGTTTGTAGTAAACACTGGGGGAAGGGAGAATAAACTTTCAAGGCATAGAATTCCTGTTTGTAAATAATTCTTTAATTATTATCTTAATGAGCCATAAAAAGTCTGAAACTAGGAGATTTAATCCTGCAGGTTTTTTGCTGTTCTCAGCTTCTGTAGTGAATGTTTCTACACATACTTTTCTGCTCTTCTCATTTTATTTTTCCACTTTTTTTTTCCTCATAGGGCAAGTCCTGGATTCTACAAAAACATTGTCAAAGTTCAGAAGCATGTTACATTTAACCAAGTGAAAGGAATCTTTGGCTTTACAGACAGTGATTGCATTGGTAGGAAAGCATATGAGTTACGAGAAGCAATGCTTACTTTCAGTTTTGATGGAGCTATTTTAAGTAATAGTTTAAAGAGATTAGTACTGCCACTCATGAAATGGGCAGAAAAAGCAAGGAGGTCATGTTTCTAGTCTGATTCTGATTCTAGGATGTTACTGTGGTTCCTTCAGAATAGAAAAACTTTTCAGTGAAATTTCTTAGCATGACTTACACCATTTTGGCCTTAGTAACAGCAAAGTACAAAACATTGATGTTGAAGGGTTTGAAATAGAGAGTTTCTTTTTTTTTATTCTTTTGTTACAGTGATTGCAGCTGTAGTCAGTTATGTTTCCTAGAAATTACTATGCCAGATTTTCAGAAAAAGTTTCATTAATACATACAGGCACATACATAGATGAAAAACATTTAGGAATGCTGAAAAGCCTCATTATCAAGGTGCTGGGTAACTGTTGTCTTCCATTCACTGCAGTTACAGGTTTCTGTCACATTGGCAAAAATGCTTCTGTGTAAAGATGTCATTAAATCCTTGGTGTTCCTGAGCACTGACATTTTTGTGCAGTAGTTGGGCCAGTGGCAGCTGTTCAGCCTTCACTGTAGCCAAGGAACAGATTTCTACTTGTTTTAACAGTGTCTAGTAAAAACTGGTATTGAGATAATGACTTCATTACATGTTTGAAAAGTCTGCTATTTGCTCTCTGTTCTGACAGGATTTTGATCAGGGAAGGATGTTTGCCATCCTGTGGTTAAGCACTGTATAAAAAAAAGCTAGATGCACCTGAGATGCTTCCTGAGTGCAGCATGAATATAGCAGTGATTCTTAGATCTTAGGGGGAAGCTTCCCTGATAAGTTACTCACAAAGAGGGGAAAAAAGAGCAAGTCAGAATGATGACATGGTCATTTGTATTTCTGGAAAGGGTAGATCAATGTTGAAGAGAGTATGCAGTGATGATGAACTATTTCTGAAGTCTTTGTGACCACATCTTGCCCTTAGTATTTAGTTCTATGTCAGTTGAAGGTTTGTTGACATCACAGAGGGTGAAGAGGAAAAAGTTTCCTCATTGAAGGCAACATTGCTTGATATAGATCTTAATCTTCAGCTGAGTGTCTGGGTGGTTCACTTGTGCATTTTACATATTTCAAAAAGTTCTCTTTATCTTATCACTGCTTCTGTTGGCTGATTAGCTTTTCCAAACATATTTTCTAGGTAAGATCAGCTTTCCTGCTATTCAAGCTGCTCCATCCTTCAGTTCATCATTTCCACAGATCTTCAACGGCAAGGAGAACATTCAGTGTCTTATCCCATGTGCTATCGATCAGGTAAGAAAATCATATTACTTCATTTGGTTTTCATGGATTTGGTTCTGTAATGTACCATTCAAGCTTCATGGTGATGTCTCAAAGCATCTGTAAAACATTCCTGCAAGCACCTTTCTGGGGTAGAACCTAGAAGACCTAGAAGATGAAAAGATGAAGGCTTAATCCAGCAATCATATGTGCCTGTCTTGGATCTTTCTTGATCTCAACTCAGTTCACACTCAGGTGACATCTGTGAAAGCAAAGACAGTATTATCTATGCAAAAGCTTACTGACATGGGGGTAGGAAGAAACTTTGGCCATCTCTATGGAAACTTGTGATGGAATGAGTTCAACTTGTAGCACAGGAAGTTTCTGTTGAACCAGGGGAAAAATCTTCTCTCGGTAAGAATAAGGAAGCATTGAAATTGTTTGCCAAAAAGGCTGCAGAACCTTAACAATTCAGACCTATATAGAGATCTGGAAGAACATCAGATACAAATAACAGTAATAGGGTCTTTAAATAAGTACTGTTTCTAGGAATCAAATACTGCACTGTCTGACTAGCTATTTTTGTCACAGGGACAGTCACTGAAAGATGATGTAATCATAATCATCAGCTACAATACTATGTAGTAATACTATCACAGTTGGTTTAGGTCACCTCCTCAGCACAGCACTGCCAAGTTGATCACTGATTTAGTACAGACTCTCTGCTGGTTGTTAAAATGTTTTGGGAGGAAGCTTGTACCTTAGTCTGTATCCATCTCCAGGCATACTAAGCGTAGTTTCCACAACTATTTGAATTCATGTAAAACTTTGTAAATATGCCTATTACTTGAAAGAATCAGAGTACACAGCAAAACTATGAAAAACAAAAAGAAGGGATTTTGTTTGTTGTTCTTCTGACTGAACTAGATTGGAAGTAGGTTCTGAAACATTTCATGGTTTGGTTTCTTTCATTTTTTTGGTTTTTTTGACATTACCTCTTAAGGCATGGACAAATCATCACTAATCAGTTTTCAAAGTATATTTTTCAACTTTATTCTCTGCTTTTGTTGTTTTAGGATCCTTATTTTAGAATGACCCGGGATGTAGCACCTCGAATTGGACAGCCTAAACCAGCCTTACTCCACTCAGTCTTCTTCCCAGCCCTACAAGGAGCACAAACCAAAATGAGTGCAAGTGATCCAAATTCCTCCATCTTCCTCACTGATACACCCAAACAAATCAAGACAAAGGTAAGGACCTGCAAAACCTGATAGCACAAAGTTTCGTAACAAAAAGGAGTTGTGATCATAGAATCATTTATGTTTGAAAAGACCCTTAAGATCATAGAGTTCAACTGTAAACCTAACACTGCCAAGTCCACCTCTAAACCATGTCTCTAGGTACTGTGTAAATATAAATGGTCTCCAGCTTCATCCAAAAGAACCACTGCAGAGGTTGGCCCACAGCTCCTAGAGACAATGCTCTTTCTACCTGACACTCCCTGGATACCCCTGCCCGCTGTCTAACATTACCTGCAGTGTTCCTCACTGTTACAATGGCAATTTTTTAATGTTTTCTTTGAGCATAACTGAGTCCTTTTTCCTGTATATTTCATGGCAAAGCATCTTCAGGAATTGGCCGAGTTATGCAAATTTAGTTAGATTGTCACATAGGATCTTTTGCCTTGCCAGCTAGTGTGACAGTACAAACATTATGTTTGTTTTTCTGATACCTGCAGAGCAGTGGTGTAAGAATAAGAGCTGTGGAGGCTCACGCTTTTAATCTAAATATTATGTTGCCCATAGTTTTGAAATCTGACAGGCCATGATGTAAACCTAATAAACATCTCTTCCTCTTGACTTCCTCTCCATGCTGGGAGCACCAAACTTGCACAGTGTCAGTTACAACACAGGTCAGACCTTTCCTGCTGCTTGGGAATATACTCCTGCCAATTCACAAATACATGTGCTCCCACTAATTCATAAATAAATATTACATAGGTTTTAGAAGGGGTATTTTCTCCTATGTGGGTGTATTTATAGTGCCTTTTCAAGATCCAAGGAAGATGCCTCTTATCTGGTGTCAGATAACTTAGTTTGTAAAAGATTCATCTGTATTGTGGTATTTAAAGAAAAGGAAAATTGGTCTTTGGGTAAGGATTTATAGGCACAATACTCAGACACGAAATAACTGTGAAAAGAAGAAAATCTGTATATGTTGTTTCTGCTGGGGAGACTTGGATTAATTCTCTAATGGTTGACAAACCCCTGTATAGGTCAGATTCTTCTGCAGCCATCTCATAATGATTCATTCTCTGTTTAATCAGAAACAGTATTGTTTTGAAGAATTGTAATTCTTCATGGGTTTGTATTATAATAATTCCAGTTTATTTGCACAGAGTTGCCTTTAAAAAACCTGTAATTTCAGAATGTACAATACATGGTTAAGAGTAATATTGATAATGTTCTACCATGTTTTTTTTCCTGGCTAGTGGTTTGTAATTTGCAAAGAGATCCAAGAGGCTTCATGTCCAGTTCATAAGTCCTAATTCTGTTGTCTTTAAACTACTTGGAAAAATAGTTCCAGCTACTTAGAATATAAAAGGTATAAATAAAAATCCTGAACGTAATGTAAACTACTGAGTAATGATGGACAAACTGAGACTTAATTGCAGCTTCTGAAGCCCATGAGAAACAAGTTTTTATGGAAATAGAGCTTGTGTGAAAGACCAAATATTGTTATGGCCAATAACTAAAAAAATAGAGTAGGAAGGGTGACTTCTGGTCATGCATGAAGGTTAAAAAGTGAGTGCTACTGCTGCACAAAAAAAATTATTGCTTGCAGCATTCTTCAGGTTACTGATACGTTGGTAAGTAATGAGGTTCAGAACACACAGGTAATCTAAGATGAAAAATTACTATATATTGGGAAAGGCTGAGAAGCTTTTCAGTTATCCAAGGAGATGAATGACAACATTTTAATAAACTATTCTTATTTCACCCATCAGCAAATTACAGCTCGATTACTTGTTTGTTTTCCTAGAAAGTGCTATTTAGATTCTGTTTCTGTAGACATATTCAGGGAAATTCAGGGGAAAACATCAGTGCATCACTATAGGTAAGTCATTGAAACCCTCAGTCGATGAGTAGGTACCAGAATATGTAAAGAAAAATGAACTTGAGATAATTACAGGAAACATTTTGTATAAAACAACAATGTGCCTTCACCTGGTATATTGTAATTAATTCCTCTTGGTTTAGGAGGAGGAAGAAACTGTAGAGATTAGGAACTTTGAAAAATTTCACACAGACTTAGAAAATTTATTAAGGAGAATGGTCAATTTAGAACAGTATGTAAAAACTTAGTTTTACAGATGCTGAAACAGCTATTCAGGCTGTCCTGCAACATAAGAATAGATGTAATGTGGCAGATGGCAGTTCACTTTCTTAAAATACTCATCAGTGCGTCATTTTTTACTGTAATTCATTGCTGCAAGATATCATCGTAACGTGGTGGTTAGAGAGATTCAAAAAAGTGCAAAAAATCACTAGGCAGTCATACAGATAGTAGGAATGTTCTCAGATTGTAAATATATAACAGCTCCTACGTACCAAAACTAAAAACCAAATCTACTTCTTATGCAAATGTGTCTCTTGGCAGGTTGATTATGGTATCTCAAAAGATACAAGAGCCAAATGAAAGCTCAGCATATGTTCAAGAAATACTTTTTTCCTCCTCTTAGCAATTTATTTTCTTTAAATCTGTAGGAAGATTAGCATCCCCAGAGAATTCTACATATGTATAAATGTTTAAAATAAGCCAGTGGCTTCAGAGTTTACTAGGAATGGGATTAGCAAGTACATCTGTTAACAGTTCAGTTCACCTGCCTGTGGGAAACTGTGCTTAAAAAGAGAGGGAGTATGTCAGCAAGCATTCCATTTTTAGACTAAACAATTGGGCATTGGTCTGATTTTAGGCATTCTAAACAGGGTTCTGTAATCTTTGTTTTCTCGTTTTCTTTTTTCTCTCACAAGAAGAGATTAGGTTCTCTCTAGGATTTCTTCAGAATTTTCCATGCCTTCTTCACCCTTTCAAAATTAATTTTTTCATGAAGTAAATATCTTATTTTTTCTTACGTGAAATACATTTCCTGTAAGCACGAGTTCTGTCCAACAGACATCAGCTTCAGCAGAAGGGACTTAAAACTTTTTTGACTGAATCTTTTATGTATTATTTTTAATTTTCAGTTCATTTTCATTCTGATTATTTGGTCTGAGGTGTATGTTGTAGCCACATTTTCCCTGCTGTTTTCTGTCGACCTCCTTGTTTCAGTCCTGAGGCCCTGCATTAATTTGTCCCACTCACCCTTCAGCTAGTCCTTAATTTAGAATTTGGAGGATCATGATACACCTCTGTTTACAATAAAGTCATCCAGAATTTAGTAGAAGTTACACCATAGCATCTTTATCTTGTTTCAGATTAACAAGCATGCCTTCTCGGGGGGCAGAGATACTATTGAAGAGCACAGGAAGTACGGAGGTAACTGTGACGTTGATGTGTCTTTCATGTACCTGACTTTCTTCCTGGAAGATGATGACAGGCTCGAACAACTGAAGCAGGTAAGCAGCCAAACTGAAGAGTGTTCATTCCCTGCTGTGAGGACAGAGCTGTAACTCAGCCCTCAACAAAGCTGTGACTGAGTCCTCCTTAAAGCCTTCTTCAGGAAGGTAATTCTGGTGTTATTCTTGCTCTCTTCATCCCTTGCAAGTTTCAGTGTTAGTATTGGTTTGTTTGCAATGTTCACAGGACAATCTGTCTCATTTTTCAAAACAAATCCCTGTTATTTTCTTAAGCATCTCCAACACTGTATAGGACAGTATCTTCCCTACCTTTCAAATAAGGGCACCTTAGGAGTAGTGTTTTAATTGTATAATACACTCTGCCTCTTCCTTCTTGCAAGGTACCTAAACACTCTGCAAAACTACAAAAGCTCATGTCTAAAGCTTGCTGGTTTATTATTTTTTCTTATCATCACAAGAAATGTAATACGTCTGAGGAACTGATTCATTGATCCCAAAAAAAAGCTGTTTCATATAAGCTGCATTTTCCTTAAACCTATCTGGCAGACTTCTGTCCTCAGGGTTGGTAGCAGGACATTTCTCTTCATCACCACTCCCAGGTGATGTGTGTTCTCAGGAAGGCTGTAGCTGTGGTAAATCACATCCATGTCGCTGGTGTACCACCCATCTCCTGCTGGGAACAGCTGTAAGAAAGTCAAGGGCTGCAGATTCTTCTCTAGCCCCCTACTCCTTCCCACACAAGAGCAAGGCTGGATAGCTACTAATTCCCATGTGGATGGTTATAAATTCTGTATGAAAATCTGGAGCACATTTGACTTAACAAGCTTGTTTTCATTAGACTCCAACCACTGCAACAATATCAGCCTAACAACTGCTGCAGAGCACAAAGCCTGGCCCAGACCTTGCAGCTCAGTGCAGTGGCGCCTCAGAACCTGATCAGAAAACATGAACTCACTGATTATAGTGGCATTATTGGAGCTATTTCAGTTATGGGACAAAAAGAAGCTTTCACAGAAAGCAGTGTTGGTATTTTTATAACAAACTAACCAACAAAAAATAAAAACCATGCCCCAAAAACACACCACTGAAACTGCAATTCACTCAATCCTTGTTAACATATTTTACTGTTGCTGAGTGAACATCAGCAGTAGTTGCACCTTGAATAGGTGTGACAAATTGGCTTGATGACTTGGGGAGGTAAGATTATCATGTTTATTGTAATTTCATATCATAGCTGAACTGCCCCAGCTGTGATTTGTAAACGTGGCTGAACTAGTTAGCATTTAGCCTGTGCTTCTAGTTAAAGCTTTTCAATATAAGAGCAATGTGGGCGGTCGTGTGGTGTAATGGAGAGCACTCCGGACTCCGAATCCCAAGGTCGTGAGTTCGAGTCTCAGTGGGACCGTCCCGGGCAG
>JAOXXN010000065.1:52572799-52584219 GCA_026770055.1 Myrmophylax atrothorax | reverse complement strand
TTCTGTTAGCTAGCCTTAAGCTGGCTAATTTATCAGAATAAATAGTTCTGTGACTGTTAGAGTAGCTAGAGATCACAATAATACAAAGAAATCATCTATACAACAAGCTGCAGTCCCTATTGCAAAGTAAACCCAGTATCAGCACAGCAAATGTGGTGCCTTCTTTCTGTTAGCTAGCCTTAAGCTGGCTAATTTATCAGAATAAATAGTTCTGTGACTGTTAGAGTAGCTAGAGATCACACTAATACAAAGAAATTAGAAAATAAAGCAGTCAAGTGCTGAAATTCAGAAGCCAAAGACCCAGCTCGGTTGTATGGGTATGTAGTGATGTATATATGTCATGTCAGTAAACAAAAACGGGTTGATATTTAAGTGCCTGTGCTTACAGTACTCACACAGGCAGTTCCTGTACCTGGTGGTGTTTGTATCGGCATGAATTAGCTGAGAGTTCTTGCTCTAAGGCAGGTTTTCACCCATACATTACAAAGATATTTTCCCCAGTAAAGGGTTGTGAACACGATTAAGCCCTTACCTTCCTGAAATAAGCTGCATGGAGATAGAATTTGCTTCTCATGTAGCATTTGTTCAAGCCACATGAGACTCTGCTTACATATGGTGTTGAATGCCTTGAGGCTTAGAGTTCTCAGTCCCTCACGCTGTCTTCTGCAGTTATTCCCACTCATATTTACAGTTCTTCTGTAATTCCTCTCTCAAAATCAGCTGTATTTCAGTTCCACCTACAGGAGGAAGCATTTTTAGTCATTTGAATGCATGAGCCTATTGAGATCAGCTGTTTAGTATTCAAACCTTGGGCTGAAGGTGGATGGTATCAGTAGTGCCTAACAGTGGTTGTTTAGTCTGTTTTGTGGGCATTCTTTTACTATCACTATTCAGAGGATGAGAACAAGGTTGGCTGAGACTAACAGGGCATGATGGAGTTTGATTCCAAACATCCAGGCAGAGCTGGGATAAATCAATGCCCAGCTGGGATAGTCCTCAGTTAAACGCATTGCTGGCGGAAAGAGATGAGGTTAGTAGATTCTTAAGAGCTATCTTAAGAGGAATTCCAAACCTTGAGGACTTAATTAAATCTTGTAAGACTTTCTGACTAAAGGAAGTTTGGTGCTGACACTCAAAGCTGTAACCGAGGGTGGTAGGTTGTTGAGGCCATAAGCACTGTGGAGAGAATCCAGTTCAGTGCTGGGTCTTTCATTTCACTCCCCCTTAAGGTGACATACTGTGTTGCCTGCCTGATCTTTTAACCCTGCTCTTGGATCAGCTGCAAGAGCTGGATGGACTAGAGAGAGGAATTAATGGTGCTTTTTAAATAGCATGGCTGTACACATATTTAAAAGGCCAGTTGAAGGCTTAAAAATCAAGTCCCCTTTATTCTTGTCTAGCAGCACCTGGAATCTTTGAATTTGTTTTTGTAGGACAAGATCCTTCATATGTGTCCAAGGCAGCTGACAAGTCCTATCTGATGCAAAATTACTGTCAGTGTAATCAAAGCAATGCCATCAGCTGAAGAAAGTGGCTGTGGACCAGAAGGGTCCTGAAAATGAGAACTTTTTGTGCCATATTCCTCGTTCCCTCCAAGAAATGCATTTTTAGCAGAATGTGAGAGGGGTTGGATCCAGTGTACTTCAAGTGTATGTGTGGGCCCTGAGGCAGGATGGGCAAACTAAAGTATTTCTGCATTTAGGGATTTTCCTTCTCAAGTAATAGCATGGGTGTTGCTTTTTCAATTGACATGTTAATGAAAAAAGTAGGAAAAAAATAATGAAAAAGAAGTAATAGGAAGATAAGAAGTAATAAATTCTTTCAAAATGTATCTTTGACAAAATGCATTTGGCTGCTCCTAAGTGTCATTTAAAGGGAGAAGAATATGCACTTTTGAAAGTTGTAAATCTCAATTATGCTCTACAACTTTTCAACTCTGCTTTAACTTAACTAACCCTGCTAGGGCACCAATTTTACGGCAGCCTTTCCTTTGAGAAGCAAAGAGGCTTTGCATCTATTCCCTACCCTCCCTGCAGGATAACAGATTGCATCCAAGGCTGTGTCAAGCTCAGAGAGACGCTGTTCCATAGGCCTCTGGGAGAGGCCTGATGCTGTGGAGGGCTCAGGGAGAAAACCACGTGGCTGCCGGGAACCCGTGCCTGGCGTCACTGCAGTGAGGCCATTAGCTCAGTTATGTAAACAGCCCCTGTCTGCCACTCATTAAATAGCAACAGGGAAAACCAAGGACATTCATATTTCTGCTACTGCCAAGGGGATATAACTGAAGAGTACTCTGGGAAAATTACAGCTGGGAAAGAAGTTGCAGCCTGAAGCACAAATATGTAAGTCACTCAGTGAATGCAGTGCAGGCATTACATGCAAAGAGCACGTGCCAGACAGTGTTAAATCTTACACAAACTCCCCCAGCTCTTGCTTTGGTTCTAAGGATCATTTTTTGCGCCAGTAGGAAACAAAATTAAGTGCTTTGCCAAAACCTCTGGTCAGACAAGCAGCTTGTTAGGACATAAATATTTGCAAATGTTTCAAGGGCCTAAGGAGCAGCTACAGCCTAAATACTTCAATGAGATAAAAGTGAGGTTGTATCTGAATCCAAGACTCCCTGATTAGTTTGTAATCCTATTAGAATGAAACAAAGCCATCAGTCATCAGCTTTGTGCTGAAATGTCAGTGCTTCTTATGCTTTTCATCAATTCAGCAGTTGTTTGTGGATGTTGTATTGCAAAAAAAAAAAAATACACCTCTGAACAGAGTGGAAAAAACTATTTTTTGTTTATAGAATGATCTGTAAATCTCAGTACAGCTTCATATGTTACAAACACTACCATGTTCACAGGAAAGGCACGAATGCAGTTTAAACCCAGTCCTTTGAAAAGCACTTTTGCACCCTCCTTTCTCACACTTTCCCTGACACAGTGGATCAGGCCTTTGTATTTGTGCTGGTCCGATTCATCTATTTGCATTCGTGATTTGATGACATCCATGGGAGTAGCTATTCCCCAGGCCAGGACTCCAGCAAAACCACCAGAAAGCAGCACAACAAGCAAACCTGCAGGACAGAGTGAAGAGAGGAGCAGTTCACCTGAGTCTCATATAGCTATGAAGCATCTCAGATTTGTCAACAAACTTTGGTAACTTTCATGGTTTTTCAGAAGTTGGTTTGTCCAGCTCTTTCATTTGTGTGTTTCCAGTAATCTCACAGAATACTTATTTTTGCATACACTTTGAACACCACGTGAATCAGGTGTGGTGCAGCCTGAGAGCACTTACACCCTCTTCAGATGGGTCTACTTATTTTTATAATTCTCGGAGATGTTCTTTGCTGAATGTTAGCTGTTCAATCTTTTCTCAATGTAGATAGTGCCAAATCACAACTAAGAACTTGAAGTGTGTTTATCTTCTGCACCTAGACTTTATTTTCAAGCTCAAGACTGACCCTTAGCTGTGCTCCATGATGGCTCCCAGAAGGCTTGTCCATGTTTCTTTTCTAGTTATATATATCCTGTTTCTGCATTAACAGGATTCCATATCAACACACAAGGCACCAGAGCATACTGTAAAAACCCCTCCTGCAGGAGAAGTACCTGCTCAGAGATAACACTGTGCCAGCAAAGCTCTCACAGGCTGCTGGCACCAACACCTGGGGGCCAAAACCAGCCCTGCAGCACCAGGAATCACACACAGAAATCCCACATGAGGATCAGACCTGGGTGAGGTTTTATAGGTATGGGGTGATGTTTGCCAAGAGCTGTTTCCCTCGTAGCATGGTATTAAATAAGCCATTTTTGCAGGTGATGCCAGACACTTTCCGATACCCACCTGGTTTATTTTTTCCAGGTGGTGTGAGCCAGTCACACAGAGCAGAATAGGAGAGGAAATATATTGCAGAAGCAGAGCAATCCCTGCAGAGTAATGCAGAGCAGCCCTTGTAGAGACCCCCAAAACCTTCCTCCTTGGTGATCACCCTCAGGCAGTGCAGAGACCCTTGGTACTTTGGTTTGGAAACAGGCTGAGATGTGACAGAAGGGTATGGGTTCCTCTGAGTCTGCATCCGAACTTTAGCCACTTCACTAGGGTTTGTCAACACAACCTGTAACATCAGAGGACAGTATTTTAACCCTTCACATTTAAACAGTGTATTGATCTCCCTCCTGAAAACTTGTCTCAGCTTTTCAGGCAGTAATATTGCCTGCAAGTTCTAGCAAGTTCCAGCCTCCTCCCCTCTGCCTGTGCCATTCCACCCAGCAGCAGCAGGACATATGTGTGAGCTGCACTGGGCAGAGTGGAAAGCAAGGCAGAAATCAACACCAGATATTAAATACCTCTAACTACTTGTTAAACCAGATGGGCATGAAAAAGGTATGTCCTCAGCTGTAGGGAAGCATACATCAGGGCTCTTGTTTGTAACTGTATTTGAACCAAGACCATAAAGGCTTTAAAAAAATTTGCCTGTGTTAAGTCACTGACTGCTAGGAAACATCTAGAGACGTGACCATCTGGACTGCTCTGTAAGAGGATTGTGACCCAACACACATTGCTGTCCAGCATGCTGCTGGGATGATGGAGTGAGCTCCATCCACCACATTCACAGCACCTTTGGGTGCTCACAGAGATCCATCTGCCTGTGGGAAATAGCTCCTAGATTCAGCCTCACCTCCCTGTCCCAGGATCATGCACATTTTCTAGGCAACATCACTTTTCAGTGGTGCCCTGTTGAGTTTTAAGTCCTGGCAAGGCAGCACTGGGTACTGTCCATTTCTGCAGCAATACCATGCTGGGCTTGTGCAGCTGCTGTGAAAGCACCAACCTGTGCTTTAACTCATGGTTACGTCTTTTACATACACACACCATCAGAACCACTTGAGGAGTTTACTGCCTAAGTTGTTTTTCCTTCCTTGTTCTACATTTGCTGCCAAGGTCCATGTCATTTTAAGAGCATGTTCTTAAGTGTTTTGTTGCTTTAAACCAAATCCAGCATGAGCTGCCTAGCAGGACTCAGTCATCCCATGGACCAACCAGTGAGGGGGCAGCACGGGCAGAGCATGACCTCCCCTGCAATAACAAACCCCCCGGACTTGTTGCAAGTTCCCTTGTGGCCTTCTGGGCCAAAAACATTCCTGGCTTTTCCAGCCTCCTATGCTTGTGAACAAAATCTCTTGTTGTGTTTTCCTGATGGCTGTTTACCCACCCGGACAGCACCGGCAGCAACTCCAGCAAGGGAAATATCCAGCTTGGATGGCTTTGCATCTGCAGCTCCATATCGCAGCTTGCAGATCGTCCAGAGGAAGTTCTTGTATGTGCCAAAGGAAACAGAAGAAATTGCCGATACAGCGAGGACTGATGCAGACACACCTTTGTAAAATCCCCAAATCTAGTGCGAAACAGAGAAGAAAAACACTTGTAAGAATGTTGGCATGGGAAAGCATCTGCTTGAAAGCACTGGCTCGTGGGAAACTGCTCCTGGGTTCAGCCTCACCTCCCTGTCCCAGGATCATGCCAGGCAGCATCATTTCCATCTCTTACCCTCTCCCAACAAGTGTTTGTGTGCAACTGGTGCCCATCCTTCCCAAACTGAGAGGCAGCTCTGCTTCCCTGAAACAAGGCATCCACAACTGGTAGCAGCTCTGATGAGAGGTACCTACTTTTTCCATCCTGTATGTTTCTTGAACACAGTGCCAAAACCCTTTGTAATGCTTCTCAGTCTGAATTCTCACCTAGGAACACAGGGGCAACTTTAAAATACAGATGTCAGATTAAAAAATAAATAAATCAACAAATGCCATAGCAGCAAACCAGATAATTAACCACAAAATAGCATAACCAAACAGTTTTTTTTCTTTTGAAAGAGGCAAAGAACACAACCAAATACAGTGAAATATGTAGATGTAATGAAGAAAAAGCATTGTCATGGGACTAGTTTTCTGGAAAGGAGGGGAAAAGCAAAAGGGCCTATTTATTTTTGTTCTGTAGTCAAGAAATAAAGCTCCAACAGGTACCTTCACTGTGTCCAGCGGATAACCCACGGCTGTGCTTAGACCACCTGAAACAGAGAATGCATTGGAGGTGGTTAACAGCACATCTCATGACAGACTGTTTTCACCCATCACAGAAGAGCACTGGGGACCAGCAGAAAACACAGCTTCAGAGCCCTGCCACGCTTGGCACCAGACCTATCTTGAGCTCCAGTAATGACATTTGAGCCAAGAATGACAGACAAAAACATGCAGATTCCTCTGCGTTACCAAGGCACACTCAGAAGACAAATCAGGGCATCGTGGGAAACTTATCAGGGAGGAATGACACCATGGTACAGGATGGGACAGGGAGAAACACCAAGAGCACTGCTCCAGGAAGATTGAAGTGATGATACTGGACTGTTCTGGTTTCCCCCCTCCTCAGCTTTGTCTGTAAAGCATCTTAGGACTATGACCATACACCCTCATGTGAGGTGTAAAGCATCCACACTCACACAAGAGAGTCTCTGGAGCAATTTTGTTTCTCTGTGCTTGGCTTGGAAATATTAAAGAATAAAAGCAAAAGTCACAGGGATATCTATAAAAAGGGAGTGGTCCTCATTCATTACAGGTTCTCAGCAACCTGTCTTGAAGACAGGAGAGGTGATCCTGCTGCCTCCAGGGACTAACATGTCCTGGCTGAAGCTTGCAAAGAATATCTACAGCCCAGGGTGAGGAATTATTGAGGCATTTGGGTCCACAGCACCATGCAGGACTAAGCCTATGAGGTGCATTTCCTACATGCACCAAGCACTGCTGTAAAATCAGAGTAAAGAGCAAAAGCACAGGTATCTTTGAGTCCTGGGAGGCTGGCATGATGCTGGGGCACAGCACAACCAGTGGCGCTGCTCTGCAGTGAGACCACCTTCTCTGCAGTGAGACCACCGTCCCGCTGCCCCTCGGGGCACAGCAGGATGTGGGAGCAGTGAGGGATTAGCACTGGGTGTGTGCAAAGCCAGGGCTCCGCAGCACTCCCTGGACACCAGCTGACCATGACTCTCCGCCTGCTGCTGTGACGGCATGTCCAGCATGCTGGGGCAAGCTATCAATCCTCTATCAATGCCCAGGCTCACTCAAAGACCTTAAAATAGCCACTGGAGTTGGAAATGTATAATCTTATGAGACAAGGTTACTACTTTAATGTCACATAAGGAGGGCTAAAGAGCTCCAACAAGAATTTATTTTGGTTGCAGTAACAAATACATCTGCCCCATGCCTGTCCTCATCTCACTGTATTTCCCAACTCTGACCTAAATCTTGGCAGATACAAGTGATAAAGGTGCTGACTGGCTAACTTCCTCCCAGTACATCAACTGCCAAGCTGCCTGAGAGGAAACCAGGCTGGAAGATGGTGGAGTTATTTAAATACAGATTAATTTCATACAAGTGCCTCATGAGCCCTTCAGGGAGCCAGGCAGTCAGAGACACAGGGCACAGATCTGATGGCTCACAGGTTGGAAACTGCCTCTCACCGAGTACTTCTTAAAAAAACCCAAACTTTAAAACAAAGCTATTTTAATATGTATTAGTTGCTGTAAGCATGTTCACCATGAATAGATGGCTGGTTGGGAACTCTGGAAAACTATCCTGTGTTCTGGAGAAAGGCAGCTGCTGCTGGTGTGAGTCACAGGGAGACAATCCCGAAGTACATTACTCAGAAGAAGTAAACAACTAACAGCATCTTGCTTGCAGAAAAACTAGGTTAGTTCTTCAAAAGTATCTACCAAATCTGGCACCAGATAAACAGCAATGAAGGGGGAAAATGAGCCAAGATGGAAGGATGGAAGAGACAGAGCAAGGAAAAACACGGAGGCAATAAGATGGCTTGAAGGAGCAATGCCTTTGGTCTAAGCAGAGAGTGACTATACCCAAAGTCACCTGAGGACACCTGCACTGTCCCACGTTCCCGACCATCAGCCAGAGTAAACATGGGCACTGCCAGCCAGGGAAGAGCAGCATATAAGTCAATGCCAACATGACAGTGCTGACCTCAGAGCTGCAGCCCCCTGGACCAAGCACCCCATCCCACCTGGCAGCATGTAACATTGCATCAGTTTCAGAATTCCTGAACCTTAGAGGCAGTGGCCATAGGCAGACCGGATGCTGGTGACACAGGGGTGCCATGCACAGCTAACTCCTGGCTTGCTCCACAGCCTCAGGAAGGTAAGAGCTCATGCAGGTCACTTATCAAGGCTTATTTGGGTCAGTGTTTGACAAGAATTGACCTCCCTTGTGGAGATATCACACTGTTCACATATTTAGTTGCAAAGACAGCAATGTAGGAGGTTGCCCCAAACAGAGGGTTTCCCACAATTTCTCAGTCCTGAGGGCTCCCAGTCAACTTGGTTCCAGCAGGGACCAAGCATCTCCACTTGGGAGGAGGCCATAAAGGTAAATTTGTCACTTCTCCCACCAAAGATGTGAATCCCCCAAACCTAAAAATAGACACAGCCTAACATGTACTGCACTCATTAGGAGCCAAAGCACTCCAAGCAGTTGTCAGAGCTGAGGAGCTCAGCCAAGTCCATCAAAGGGTGAGGAAGAAGGGCTCTGCATGCTGTCACATGATATAAATAGCCTGGGACTAAGATAGCATGACCCACACATGCCCTGTTTGCACAGCAGAATTGAAGAGGGCCAGCAATGTATAGCATGCATACAGGAGAGGGTTCCTGTGGGACTCCTGCTGAGTAACACTGCATCAGCTGTGGCAAAAATAAGTGGCAAAACCAGCTGAATGACCTTATTTGATTTTAGTGAGCCATTTTTTATGTCTACTTTATTTGTGATATTCTCAGGTGTTGTGCAGAGGTTGCAGCATCCCCTCCTACATACACACAGAATGCAGGCACAAAACAGATTACTCAGTCTCTTCACAAGGCAGGTCAGTCTGAACATGAAATTCAAATAAGGAGGGATGTTGGCAGAGTAGCAATCACCAGAGATCAGCAGCTATACAGAGCCCACTGGGCTGCAACAGCTCCAAGCTGTTGGCAGACCCTTGGCTGAGAGGCCCAGGGAGAAGCAGGGGTCATTGTCTATACAATGGGTGGGTAGACAAGAACTTCCAAAGACCCTTGTTTTGTGCAGCCTGCCCCATATCCTAAACAGGCTGAGCTTGATTCAGTAACATGCCCCTGGCAGCCATCAGCAGGACCTGCTTTATCTGTAAGAACAAGTTGACAGCACGTTCCTTCTGTAGGGGTACTCTTCTGTCTACCCTTGGACTCTGTGTGGTCTCGAAGTTGTGGAAAAGCCCAGGCATGCTGCAGACCCTGCTGTTCTACCTCTGCTGTGTGAACCTCAGCTTTGCTTTCCTTAATCTTTATGCCTGACATGAGCCAAGCCATCCCTCAGTCATCAGTAGTCCAAATCATCAATCCCCATCCCCTGCCATGGCTCAAGCTGCTGCTGTAGCAGGGCTAGAAAGCATACATGAGACAGTGGGAAAACAAGCTGCAAGAGACCTTGGGCGGTCTCTAGTGAGACCTCCTGATCAGTTTTACTGGCTAGAAAGGGTATCCTTACAGATGAGCTACTTGCTAAAGCACCCAGTCACATTTTGTGGTTATTGAAAGTCTCCACAGTCACTAAGCATGTTTCCCTCATGTTTTTTTCTACTTGGAGTCTCAGCAGATCCCTGTTTCCAGGGCAGAAGATGCTGTGCTTATCCCATGGTCACAGAAGCCACAGCCCAGAAGAGATGCACAATATCTGTGCAGCTTCCTGAGGCAGCCTGAGGATGGATTATTACATGGAATTTGAATAGGCAGCACCTCTATAGTTTTTCAGAAGTTCTTAAGCCATGCTTTCTCCAAAACACTCTGAAAACAGAACAAGGTTACAAGAATATAATTTACTAAACAGAAATTCTTGTTATTTTTTATGTTGCCTCTTGAGTTGTTTGATGCTCTTCAGCTGGGTTTGTAGCCTCCTTAGGAACATGAAAACTGCTTCAGCTCCAAAAAACATAAGTCATAAAGTAAGTTCAGCACCAGAAACATCCCTGTTCTGGCAGAAAAATTGTCCCACCCCAGAAGCTGTCCCATGTGAGTGAAAGGATCATGGTCCTGAAGCCCTGCCCAAGTACCTTGCACATGTCTTTGTGCAAGCTCCTACCAGGGAACAGCCTGCCAGAAAACACCTCTGTCAGCCAGTGAGAAATTGCATTATGCCTTCTAGAAAAGCCCTGAGATGGACATGGATGACAGGATAGAAAATCTTGCTCTCTGTCACCATGAGGTCAGTAAAGTGCCTTAAAACAAGCAAAGACTTTTCTGGTTGGATCTCCACAGCCTGAATCCCCTCAGGTTGAGCCTGTGTCCAGGGCACCCATGGGAGATGCTTGTTACATGGCTGGGCAGCACAAGATGCTGGCACCTGGAGAGGGGATCATGATACAACCCACAGCTTTTCATGAGAACCAGGGCAGAATGCCAAGGTGAACAATGACATTGAAGCTATGTTTTCAGTTCTCCATGTTCCCTTGCAAAAGATGTTTGTCCTTAAATAGCCTATCTCAAACTATGCCAAAAAAGCAAAGGAATCCAAGCAACAAATGCAATCCTCCCATGAGCAAATGCCTCCCCCACCATGAACATGAAGTCTCTGAGGAGGTTTAGTGAATCCCACTGGGATGGACATTGTGTTGCCAGCCCCAGCATAGGAATCCCTTCTCTACAGGGTGCTCTGAAATCAGGAGGGAAAGATGGGAAGAAAAACAAGCTGTCATGGAGGGGCTGGTTGTATCCTCTTCTCCCATGAAGGGTCTTTTCCAAGCAGGGTCCCTCAACACCCCAGGAACACCAACACTACAAGCAGCATGGACCTCCTGGTCCAGCTGGATGCTGCTGAGATGCCCAATCTTGCCCCAGTTGCACATTTTGCATGATGGGCAATTAAAGGGTGCGGGGTAAAACTCATCATGGCCTTTCCCAGGATAAGCACATCTGCAGCAAGGTTATAGTCTGCTCCTGGGGAGGGAAAACATCAAATTTCAGCAAATCTCAAAGTGAGATCTAATGTGCAAACTTGGGCTGAATGTTTCAGTCACCCGGCAAGGCTTACGTGGCCTTTCTGTCAGCGGTGACCCCAAGGCTTTTCTCTTGCTATTTACTGGTATGTGTTATCTTGGATACTCCACTAAATCTGACAAGATTTCAGCAAAGAAATGAGACTGATAGGTATATTTTGTTGTTTAAAACAAAGCTCAGTTTAAGCAGTACATGCTCTAAAAAATGTCTAGAATTTAATCACACTTCTCTTCTGTTACTTTTTTTATGCACAGCTAACCTACTTTCTCCCAGATCAAAGTCTGTTACGTAGCATGCCTGCACTGAAATTACCATCACAACTGCAAGTACATATTAACCTAAGATAATGCAAAGA
>JAOXXN010000065.1:52558532-52572078 GCA_026770055.1 Myrmophylax atrothorax | reverse complement strand
GATCACCCTCTCAACTGCAAATACATCCTAATCTAAGATAATGCAAAGGTCGTTCATTCGGACATTCTTCACTGCAACAACACCATCCTTCCTCCCTTTCTGCCTCACAAATCACATTCTCAGTGCCCCAGAGCCACAGTTCCAGCAGCTTGCTGGGACCCCTAAACACAAGGCACATGAGGGTTTGCTGTCCAGGCAATATGAGCCGATTTGTACCTGTACACAATGTATTAAACTCTGTCTCTTCCTATTAGAGTTTTACCCTGTCCCACTGCAATCAGGCCAGAGGAGACTGCAAGCAATGACCTCAGATGACCAAGCTGCAGCACTGCCTCTCCAGCAGCTCTGCAAACCTGCTCCAACGACATTTTCCATTTAATAAGGGAGAATGCACTTTTTACAAGCAGCCCCCATCGAAACACTCTCAGTTCTGCCATCAAGACCTGCCCTTTAGCTTAACAAGAGGGAAACACAGCAGTTTGCTCTCATCAACAAACACTAATTTATGTATTTACCTCCAATGGCCCCAGCAATGAAATCCATCCAGAGCGCGTCTGCTGCCTTAATTACCCTGACGTAGCGTTAGGGAGGTAGAGGGGAGGAGGATACCAGTTCTGTCTTCCCAGAGCCCCGCAGGTCCTTCGGAGACTGTGTGATTTGCAATACAAATAACCTTCCTACAGTCTTCTCTTTCCTCTGGGGACTGAGAGCCTTGTGGATACTTGTTGAATTTGTACACTGGAGGCAGAGCCGGGTAGCCTGGAACTGTTCCAGGAACACAGTGAATAAGTAATCCCATGAAGCCCTGAAATGCTGTGCCAAAGCTGCTGTTCCCAGTGCCCTTCTGCTTGCAAAGTCACGAGGGGTGGTGACTGGCAGGGTAATACTGGCTGTGAAGGGACCATTCCCCGTTGTACTTATTAATCCCAGAAGACAGCTTTCCACACATATTTGCCACAGAACACTCTTGCCCTGCACCACAGAGAATTGCAGGGGTGGCATGAGACACCTCCTCCCCCCGTTTCAGACCACTCTCCCTCCCTCTGATGGAGCAGACACCCTCTCCATCAATGAAAATTTCTTGTGCCTTTCCCAAGCAATTTTTCTTGACTTTCCTAACCCATGAAGCTGATCCCAAACATCTACCCAGCTCCTCATGGGTTATTACCTGCTCATTATGTATACACATGGTGAAGCCCAGAAATCAATCCAACCACATCCAGAGTATTTGCTTCTATTTCAGACAACAGCATTGTTTTCCCAGGCCCTGGAGCAGCTCTGCTTCTTCACTGCAAGTGCAGTCTCACAATCCCCTTCCAATGTCAGCTTCTTGCTGAGTTCAGTGGCAGAGCAGGAATCACGATTGCTAATGACCATACTCCAGTGTTTTGCCCTGATGGGGAGATGCAAGATGATTTTGCCAGGAGACTGGTTCAGCACCTAATTTTTCCTTCCCCATTTAACCCCAGCACAGGGTGGTGAACTCAACAAGGGAAAGAGAAAAGCACTGAGAAAGACCTGCTGGTCAAGGGGAACCAAGAACTCAAGGAAATGTCATTTGCCTATTTTTGCACAGTAGTCCTGTTACTGGAGAGAGCCATGTCTATGTGTGTGAGGTTAAGCTTTGCCCAGCCTGAACTGGAAACCAAAGTCCTGATGCACTGAAGGGCCTGCCAAGCTGTGACCTGAATTGTACTTCTTTTGAAGAGGTTTCCCCGGGTCAGAGTCAAGGCACATTGGCAGCAAAGGAAAAGAAAATTTCATGGCTGCTGCCCCTCTGGGTCCTCAGGGCAACTGAGGACTTTAGTACCCAGTGCTGTTTCCTGCACATTTCATAAGAACCTATTTCTCACTGAAGTTCCTTTTTTGGGGCTGATGTGCCAGTGACATATAGCACAGGTTGGTGGGAGGCCTCAGAGTTTCTGGAATTGAAAATGAAAGGATTTTTATTTACTTGCTTCCTATCATTTCTAATGCTTCCTTCCCTGAATTCTTTCTGTGCTGGAGAGAACAGAATGTTCCAGTGTAACATCTTGCAAGGGCAGCAAATACTTGAAACCAGAAGTAAAATATTACCTAGAGAGATACAATGTAGCCACTAAAACACACTGGGTTATTCGGTAGTTCTTCCTTGCTACACCTGGTGTCCCTACAGGAGTTATTAATGGTTCATCAACAGTCTGTATATTCCAAGTGAGGAGAAAGGTGCTGTTTCCTCTTCTCCCATCATCCATTTCTGCTGCTGTCCTTGCAGGACCCCTCTGGCAGTGGAACCAGGTCTGGGACCTGCTGTGTCAGTGACACATGGGGACAAGGACGTGACCCCCTATGGACGGACAGCCTGGGAGCCTACAGGCTCCTGCAGGGATCAGGCAACCTGCTGACCTGCTCCAGCCCAGGCTGCAGCAGCCATTGCCACCTTTGGAGTCACTGTTGGGACACTACTGTTTAATATTGCTTTTCTGGGAACTGCTTCCATGCAAAGTGACAAGATTCACTATATTCTCATCATGATAGTCACACCATGGATGGGGCTGTCATGTGGGTGGGAATTTTTCTACGTATTGCAGTGACTGCTGCCATATTAGCAAGAAAATAGAGGTTGGCTGGCATGTCACACTGGCTGACTAAAGCATCAGGGCTAATAAGTATTTCCCATGAAATATCATAAGACCAAGCAAAATTCCTACCTTCTTTAGCTGAGCTGAACAGCTAAAAGGGAATCTTCCTCATGAAATCTTCTGAGATTGTAAAAAAAAAAAACAAACCCACAACCAATCTGAACCCCTTCCCTTTGCAATAGGTAAGTAATTCTTTTTTTTATTATTTTAACCTCCGTTCACAATAATACTTCTATGAAAATGTTAGTTTGCTTTATATAGCAGAAAGCTGACTCCAGACTCAAACATTTTGATAACCTTCTGATAATGGTTTTGCTCCCTTCAGTGAGGTATACTGGGAGAGGTCAGGTTTTCTCTTTGACTGGAGTTGCTCTGCAGAGGTGATTCAGATGGTGTCTACCTGAAAGAAGAATATTTTGGTACTTGAAAAATTTTGCCTTGTTCCATGAAGGTATCACTGAGACAGCTGCCTCTGGAGAAATGCACACCACTGCTTTAGGGAATTGTGCCTCAGTGAGGGCTTAGCAGAGTAACATAGGTCCCAAGAAACATAGTCACCGCTACAGTGGTCTCTAGTTCTTTGCTCCTGATGCCTGGCCAGCATTTAGAGGCACTGCCATGCTCAGCCTGGCCACCATGTGATGGTAGCAAGGCAAGAGCCTTCTGGAAGGGTAGCACTGCACAAGTGTTCAAGTGTTCACACAAGAAAATGTACTGGCAAAAGTGTAATTCTGCATGAAGGAAAGCCCATCTGAGAAATGAAGCCTGTGTGACTGTGTTTGCTTTACTTGCTGGCACATTCCAGATAGCACAGACCAACTCCATACTGAAAAGGGTAACCCTCAAGGCAGCAATTCAGCCTTCCTTAGCGGAGTTCCCCCAGAGACATGAGTCCTTGAGGTCTCATTCTTCTTCACACCTTGCTGAAGGAGCTTTCTCCTTCATCCTTTCTTCCCTAGGTTGCAGAGATATACCATTAACTTACCAGAATCCAGACCAACAATGCTACAGGTTAATAGAGACAGTCAAAAAATCCATTCCAAAGAAATCTTGAGTCATCAGGAAGATTTTTAAGATGAAATATGAGTCATTTCTGTCACCCTTTGACACAACGTCCAAGGATCAAGGGGTCACTGCTAGTCCAGCTTGCAAATAAACAACATGGTCCTCCTCTATGCAGGGGTGAGAGAAAGTGCCTGGTCCCAATGCAGGTGGCCTTCTCAAAGCATGCCCTAGGAAACCACACATGAAATGCATGCTTTGAGCCTCCACAAGAGACAGCCTTCCATGAGAAATAACTCACAAGGCCTTTCGTCGGATCGCAAATTATTTAAGAGTGATTTGTTCAAAATGGGTGAATTTCACAGGTGATTTTGAGAAACCAGAGCATGGAAGATGCTGTCAGAGAAAAAAGACAGATCTGATGATATGAAGCAATCTGCAGGAAATCGTGACACTGAGTGAAAAAAAAAAAATGAGGAAAGCCTGAATTTTGCACAGTATATGATGGATGAAACACTCCGTTTGCTTCACAGGAAGAGGCAGCTGTCTGCCCACCCAGGCAGACAGAACTGCTCCACAGTAAAGTGGCTGCAATCTAGAGGACTGGTACAAGGGATGGAACAAAAGGAAAGGTGGAGAGGGAAATGTTAGGTAGGAAACCAGTGTTCAATAGCATCATTTAGATGACACAAAACAGCAGGGGCAACCCTTTACTCCTCTCCTTCCACAGCTCATTCCCAGAATATTAACTCCACCCGTCCCACAAAGCAAGAGAAGCCTGTCCTCTTTCGACTCTGCAGCCACCTGCCAACTCATCATGCTAAATTTGCCGAGAAAACGCTCCTTCCTCATCTCCTGCCACAACACACTGCATTTTCTGTTCCACTTGCACTGTGCTATATCACACTCACATACATAACCATTAATTCCTGTACAATTTATTTTGGAAAAATCCTTGACTGAAGAGACTGTTCAAACAGCGCTACCCTGCTACGTCACCAGGCTGTTTGCACATTGCAGAACAGGAAAGGGCGACACCAGCAATGCTGAGCTGGCAGAGCCTGGCACATGGCTTGTGTGGTGGGGGGTGGAAGGGAGGGTGGAACCTCCTGGCTCCAGCTGTGTTACGGATTTCCAAATCAAAGCAGCTCATTGTCCTTTATCTCAGGTACTAAAGAAAGAACAGTAATTGCATGGATTCAAGCATTCGCAGCAGGAATTTCACAGTGAAATAAACAGAAGTAGCAAGGAAACCACTCTGAGCATTGGCAACTGCATCGTTTTTAGCCAGGTGTAATGACCAGGGATTTCACCTCTGGAAAGTTGATATAAGATTGCAATATGTTTCTACACACATTCCAAAGGGAAAGGAAAACAATACATTTCCAAGAAGACTGAAAATTACTGCAGTAATTTAGAAAGTGACATATTTTCTGGCTTGGGTTGAGTGACTCAATCTCCCTACACCTAATCTTCTCATCAGCACAACTGGCATGTCCACTGCCATGAAGCCATGGCAAGGATGCAGACATTTCTTAGAGGGCCACAAGCCTCTGTTCAGGAAAAAATCATGGTGGAAGTAGCAACACTAGCACTAACCCTACACAAATGCCCCTCTGAAAATATGTATATATTAAAAATGTAGAGGGTTACATAAATCTTTCCCTAAAATCATAGTATCATTGCACGGTTTGGGTTGAAAGAGACCTTAAAGATCATCCAGTTTCAACTCTCCTGCCATAGGCAGGGACACCTTCCACTAGAACAGGTTGCTCAAAGCTTCACCCAGCCTGGCCTTGAACACCTTCAGAGATGGGACATTCACAACTTCGCTGGGCAACCTGTTTCAGTGCCTCCCCACTCTCATAAAGAAGTATAACCTGCCCACTAAACAGTTCACAACATTCATGTTTACTCTGAGGAAGAACTATCGAAGTTCATAGTCAAGTGTCTTGTGCTTTGTTACAAATCCATAGCCAACCCCTGGGTGCTTCTCTGGAACCAGATGAGAAACAAACAGACCAAAAAATCAGAGAAAGCTGCCAAAGCCACTAGTCCAAATTCTTTTCCTTGCTTTGTCTTTAATTTCAAAGATCATATGTACTATGGATTTTGTTAACCAAACCACTGAGTTTAGCAGGTGAGCAAAGAATTTCCTCCCAATAGCGAATCTAAACTTACTCTCTTTCAATCTGAAGCCTTCCTGCCTTGTCCTGTCATCACATGTTTTTGCAAAAAGTTCCTCTCCATCTTTCTTGTAGGCTCCCTTCAGATACTGGAAGGCTACAATTAGATCCTGATCTTTATAACAAGAAAGAGGAAATTTGACACTGCAGCACCACAACGAGGTCTGGGAAAGGATTTTATGCCAGTCTAAATTGCTTGCATTTGAGAAAGACTTCTGGCTGTGATGAAGGGAGGGAATGTCAAGACTGTTACTGGCTCTCTGATTGCACTTTGAGCTGCTTTCCAACCTCTTACACATTTTCTGCAATTTAATGAGCAGAAGATGTAGTCTTCAGTGACTTGGCAGCAGGCTCGGAGAGCCAGGAGCAAAGGGAGGCGCTCACCTTCCTGGCCTCCTTTTCCTTACCACCAAGCAATAATATACTCTTTATTTGTCATGACGATGTTAATGTGCAAGCCTCAACATTTTCACCAGGGGCAGTTCAGGCATTATTATTTGGGACTTTGATATCAGCTGCTAAAATCACGTGGGAAAGCTACTTAACTGACAAACCTGGCACCAACAAGTTCAGAAAAGAGAACTTTTTCTGAATATGGGCATTATTATGAGCTTATGTTAAGAGGGATATATACAAAGGAATTTAAGACTTTTTGTCTTGAAGCAGTGGAAACCAAGTGAAACTACAGTGAATTAATTAAAGGCTACAAGCAAAACCAAAGCATCTTCCTTAAAAATTCTGCTACAAAGTGAGTTTAATGCCAGAGAAGAACATGTTTTTGCGTAAAGACCCTCTGATACCCATCCTAACTTGATACATACTAATTCAGGGATCTCTGACAAAAAATTTTGCAAACAGCATGCAACATCCTAGTGTAGATATAGACCAGGTTCAGCAACAAGTGTTCAGTCCCGTGCCTTCAGAATTAACCCAGCTTCTTTCATTGGCTCAAACTGGAGAAAAATTGAGGTCTAAGCCAGAGGTCTCCAAAGCTTTTTACAGGAGCATCCCCAGTCTCAGCAAAGAATACTCAGGCACTAGTACTAACAGTACCAGTCTCTGAACAGCATATGAAGTCCACAGGCTCATTTAGCACTCTTGTCTTTTCCCTGGCATTGATTCAGGAGCCATATCAGTGTTCATCTCTTGGGAAGTTCTTGGGAAGTTCCAGCCAAGGCACAATAGTCATCCTGCTCAGCCTGTTTCAGTTTCCAAGAAATGGGTGTCTTTACGGTAAGACTGTTGCAACAAGAAACATTCCACATGACCGGGGAAGCACACATACGACCCAGGAGGAAGCTGCCTTGAAGACAGGCCAAGATATTAGAAAATTGTCTGTACATAAACCTTAGTGTCATTATCTCTTTTTCTTTTTTTTTCTGTCTCTCATTAATTACTGACTGGTGCATCATGCTGTGTGTCTATGCTGTTAAATAGCTTAGCATTTAGATTCAGCTGGAGTCCTGGTCTCTCAGTCATTGACTTTGCATGTGAATATAAATTGTGCCAGAGGATTTCAAGTGTGTTGAAAGTATATTTGTAAGCCTGTTGGCAGTGAAAAAACATTAGCCTCACAGAAATATTCCTGTAAGAACAGAGTAGCTTAAAAACAAAGCCGCAAGGCAGGCAGAGGAAGTTGTCCTCCTAGTCCTGCCTCCTGTTCCCTGAGGACAAATCAGTATTACCAGTTTCCTTATCTATAAAATAGGTATAATTGCACCTTTTCACTTCATGAAAACAGCCTGAGGCTTAGGTTATATTGCCTGAAAATTCAGACTGGAAAAATGCCATAAAGATGCCAGCTATTGAGCTTATATCTTCCTTTCCTGAATGATTTCCCAGTAGTTTTTGCTCACTGTCACCACTCACAGAATCAGAATCACAGAACATTCTGAGTTGGAAGGGACCCACAGAGATGATCAAGTTTCACTCTTGAATGGCCCATGCAGGGATTAAACCCACAACCCTGGCCTAATTAGCTCCATGCTCTAACCAGCTGAGCTAATCTCAGGGTCACAAGTGTATTTGTTGAGGGACTGAGCAATGTACAGAGGGAGGGATGGGTAAAGCTGCTCAGCTGATAGTTATTGATTCAGGTAACTGGACTCACTGCCCAACTCTTATCTGAGAGTGCCTTTTTGTGGTCCCTGGCATCTTAAAACTGTGATGCTAAATAGCATTTGGGTCCTGCTGGAGACCATCTCTCAATATTGCTGACTGCATGTGTATGCAAAGCCTTCTGGGCCTTTCTGAGGAAGGCCAGCAGCAAAGAAACTTGCTTCACCCACAGTAAATGTAAGACAACATAGACCTCATATTTCAGGTACTTTGGACTCAGATCCTTCCTCAAATAGACAAAAAAAAAGGAATTATTGTTTTTTAACCGTCGTAATATTAAACCTGTGGCAAGAAAAGACAAGGCCCAGCATGTGGGTGTGTTTGTGGCAGTCTGCTCTGTCTTAGCCTTCTTGCTGACAAGAAACAGTATAAAAAAGGAAAAGACACAGCAGCTTAGTTAACAAAATCCAACGTATGTATGATCTTTGAAATTAAAGACAAAGCAAGGAAAAGAATTTGGACTAATGGCTGTAGGCAGCTTTCTCTGATTTTTTGGTCTGTTTGTTTCTCATCTGGTTCCAGAGAAGCACCCAGGGGTTGGCTATGGATTTGTATTTCAAACAAAGCACAAGACACTTGACTATGGACAGGGATAGATTCTTCCTCAGAGTAAACATGAATGTTGTGAACTGTTTAATGTGCAGTTTATGCTTCTTTCTCTCGCCTTCTTCAGCAGAACAATAACCCAAACTAAACACATACATGATATCACATGGAGCAGAGGCTGAGACAAACAACAGAAGGTGCACATCAGAACTTGGCCACTTCTGCTTAAAATAGCAAGGGTCAGGCTTTCCAGAAGATATGTTTGCCCAGTAATAAAAGTGTTTCCATTTTACCAGGATAAAGCATGGAAAGTTGGAGCTACACCAAACTTTTCAGGGCAATTCACCATTTAGAACATACTAAGCCACTTCCTTCTTGCGGTACCTCTCACAAATTCAGCATTTCAGATATTAGCTTGGTCAGCTGTTCATCTGCTGTGGTTTGCCTGGGAATGGAAGGGATCTCACATCTCAGGATCCTGACCAGGACATTTTGGGGGATCACAAAACCCCATCCCATCAGCAGATCTGTAAGCAAGGCAGCTCTCTTTCAGCAGCAGTCAACTCTTGTACAACTGCATCAGTTACATTTTATGCTTTGAAACAGCAGTCTTATCAAGGGATTTTATCAGGCTGGGAAGTTTCAACACTTGATATACAGTACCTTTGAAGCCAGTAGGATATGACGCCAGAAAATACCCTAAAGCTACCCAAGGTCATAAAGTTAATGGATAATAAAGGCATCTAGTCCCCTAAAAATAATGCCTTAGCTGCTCTGTCTTCAAATACAGCTGCATCCTGAGGATCTGGAATATCCCAATGATCTGACTCAATAAGATAACATTTAGTGGGACAGTGCATGCAGCAAGCAGGGCAGCAAATACAGCAGTGTTTAGGAAAACACTTAGCAGAATGAAAAGCAATCACAGCTGCGGCAAATCTATGGAGACTGAAGGGCACAAAAGTCCCAATAGGCCTCTGAGTCATGCTCTGAGCCAGAGGCATCACACATCAACTAAGTGGACACAAGATCAGACCCAGCTTTTGAAATACCTAGAAAAACAGCCTGAGTGAAAAGGAGAACCATTACATTTGGGTTTCCTTCTGTGTCAGGTTAGACCTCTATCCGTACTGCACACATAAGGCCATAGATCAGTAGGCAAAATGCCAGGTCTGAGAAATACTACCAAACTGTAAGAGCTCTATGATTTCCTTTCTTTTATCACAAAGCTCCTATGGAAGCCATACACAAATACAAGCAGTTATATTGACTCAATGTCCCACCCCACACACAAACAATAAACTCCTCCACATTTACACAGCATTGCCTCACAAGGGTAACTTGAACTGAAAACAAAACAAACCCCCAAGCAAGAAAAAATGAACAAAAGAGGAATTCCCCAGTGGGACTAATGCCATGCTCATTCCATAATGAACCAGCCCTGGGCATCTCAGACTTTATACTAATGAGCCCTTGATGTTCTCTGCACTAGTATACAAAGTGCCTCCTGCCCCCTCTGAAGTGCTCCAATGCTCAGTAGCATTGAAAAAAACCCACATTCCATAACATTGAATAAAGCTTATTAGGAACAGCACAAGCATACAGAAACAAGACTGACTTTGGGAGATTGCAGCAGCCTGGGAGGGGCTGCGCAAACATCAACAGTAGGATTGGATTTCAAGTGATCTTGACAAACTGGAAATGCAATCTGGAAAAAAGCAATTTAGCATAAACAGCTAGGAATGACTATAGAAAAAAACCTGAAAGGTCAAAACAGGGAGCATGGTGGCACACAGCTGATCTATTGGAAAGGATCTACTGGAAAGGAGCACATCATGTGTCACAGGCTGCCCATAATGAACAATATCAAGTTGTGTTATATTATGCTATGTTTTGAATCTAGCAAATATCTGATCTCATATACAGATATATGAACAAGAATGTTGTCTGCAAATACCCAGGGCAGCCTCCCATCACTGACTCAGCAAGGCCTTAGGGCTCAGCTCAAGGAAGTGCAGCTGAAGAAAGAGTGGGGTAAGAGGATTCAGAGATCAAAAGATATTCATTAATATAAGTCAGAGAAATAAAGACTAAGTTTGAAACTATCTTCAGATAGCCTAAGACCTGCCTACAAAGAGTGAGGAAATGTTTTCCCTGACCATTGTGGGCATACATTAGACTACAAAAACACTTCTGGTGGAGAAGGTAATTCCTCTGAGGCAGGTTGCTTGGGAGATCAGAGGATTTGAACAACAGATTAAAAACACTTGAGCCAGGAACGTTTTAGGCCATGCTGATCCTTCCAAGGTTTATGCTACAAGGCAGATGCATATAAGATCCAGATTTTCACCTACAGGGCTCTGCACATGGGAGGTAGTAGTTCCTCCCATGGATACCAGAGTGGACGAGATTCAGTGAGACAAAGTCACTTCCACTTACACTTGGACAAAATGTTTAAGGAAAACAGACTGATCAGGGCTTTCTGTCTGATCTGGAGTTCTGACTACAAGTTCTGAGTTCAGTGAGGTCTAGGATTTTTTTAGGAAGTGGGCAGTAGAGCAGGAGTGGGCAGCTCCCAAGGCCATTGGTGCTGAGGAAAAGGGCAGGACCAACCTGCTTACCTGCTCTCTGATATCGACTGGTTGTCCCCATGTAGAACAGGTAGTGAATCAGGGAATCCAAAGCATCCTGGAGACACCTTGGTGCTTGATTTCACTTGACAGCTTTTAGGGACGAGAAGGAACACAAATGAGCATTGGAGTAGAAGAAAATATGGGGAAGATCAGGGATTCATTGAGGGCTTTGCATTTCCATCTTGTCTGCTTATTATTGTAATGATAGTCCAAGACCTGCTAAATCTGGAGCAGATTCTCAGGTTCTTTCCTGTAGTAGAGTTCCAGACCTCTTTGCAAGCTTCCTTGTCTCTGTTCATTTGTTTGTGTGCTTTTACTGCATAGGAGGTAAAAGTTGGCTTGACTTTGAATATGCTATTCCTCTGCAAGATTTTATTGACTTTGTATTGAGCTGCTACACCTAGAAAATAACTGCCATACCATGGAACACAATTAAAAAAATCCATCTGCTTCTCCATTCTGCTTCTGGAATTTACCCTCTAAAAGCTGACTGTGCAGGGCCTGAAGATCGTATTACTCTAAGCAAAGCTGGAATAGGCTACTTATTGTTCTAGGCCACTGGTATTCCCCTTTCTCAGACATTGCCTGCAGAAATAACGAGCAGCTTAAACACAGCTCCCTTTCGAAACTGTCAACAGCTTGAGTTCCCCATTTAAAGGCTCTGGCATCAGGGCACCCTGAAGCCAGGCAATGTTAGCAGGAAAACAGAGTTGATACAGAACAAGAAAAGCCTGCGGGAAGGGGAAAGGCCTCTTCTGCAGGGTGAAGTGCAGCAATGATATATAAGACTGAGATCCAGGCTCTGCTAAGCTGAATGGGCAGCACGCTACAGATTTGTGGCTGTAACTGTCAGAGATAGAGTCTCATCCCCTCAATTCTTGTTGTGCCATGGTGGCAACAGTTAGCTCAAAGCCCATATCTGCTGGGGCAACCCTTTCTCCCCTCTCTGGGACAGCACTGGGGGGAAGGTCTGGTTATATAATTACAGAATGGTTTGGGTTGAAAGGGACCTTAAAGATCATCCAGTTCCAATCCCTGTGCCATGGACAGGGACACCTCTCACTAGACCAGGTTGTTCAAAGCCCCATTCAATTTGGCCTTGAACATGTCCAGGGATGGGGCAGCCACAGCTTCCCTGGGCAACCTGTTCCAGCACCTCCCCACCCTCCCAGCAAGGAATTTTTTCCTAATATCTATTCTAAACCTGCCCTCTTATAGTTTAAATGGTTATGCTTTGTTCTGTCACAACAGGTCCCGGGTTAAAAGTCTCTCTCCACTTTTATAAACCAACACTGTGTTGAATAGCCACAATAAATGGGAAGACAATTAGGAAGAGCGTTGCCAGCAGGTTGAAGGCGTGATCCTGCCCCTTTAGTCAGCCCTGATAAGGCCACATCTGGATCACTGTGTCCAGTTCTGACCTCCTCAGTACAAGAGAGACATGAAGCTCCTGGAGTGGTTCCAGCAGAGAGCTATGAATTTGATAAAGGACTGGAGCATCTCTTATGAAGAAAGGCTAAGGGAGCTGGGCCTGTTCAGCCTCAAGAAGAGAGAACTGAGAGGGGATCTCATCAATGTCTGTAAGTATCTAAAGGGAGGGTGCGTAGGGGATGGAGCCGGGCTCTGCTCGGTGATGCTGACCAACAGGACAAGAGGCAATGGGCAGAAACTGATGAACAGGAAGTTGCACCTGAGCATGAGGAAGAACTTCTTTACTGTGCAGTGACTGAGCATTGGAACAGATTGTATGGAGTCTCCCTCACTGGAGATATCCAAGAACCATCTAGACACAATCCTATGCCGTGTTCTCTAGGATGACCCTGCCTGAGCAGAGAGGTTGGACAAGATAATCCACTGTGGTCCCTACCAACCTGACCCATTCTGTGATTCTGTGAACAAGGTCTCCCTTGTCTCGTCAAGGCTGAACATCCCTGACTCTCTCAGCCTTTCCTCATAACAGGGATGTTACAGGCATTTCAGTCTATTAAAACGTGACACCCCCTCCAAAGTCTTCACGACATCAGCTCCACAGGCTTTCCAACCACCAGCGCTCAGGGATGCCTCCCGCAGAAGGCAAGATGCCATCCTGAACCACCCCAAACCACGCCGGCACTACTGATGCTCGGCTGGAGGGATACTCTGTCCCCTCCAACTCCCAGCCGCCACCTCCAACCTTCGAAATTTTTCCCCCCAGTCTTCCAGTTAATCACGCAGCTGCTACCGAAAAAGAAGTGACAGGTTGGAGGCGGACAGGGAAGGAGGGGTGATCGGAAATGCGGAAGGGGCGCCAAGTGCCGAACCCCACCGCTCCCGGCAGCCACATCCCCGTCCCGCCCTTTGGCCGGAGCCGGCCCCGTGCGGCCGCCAGTGGACGGGGGCGGAGGGGGGGAGTTGTCCGGTCGCCCCCGCCCCCGTTGCCTCGGCCCGGCCCCTCTCGGGC